>VZTJ01000624.1:228808-403767 GCA_013397795.1 Orthonyx spaldingii | reverse complement strand
TTTTTGAAGTGTTTGAATACAATGTTGTTTCTTGCAAAGACAAGATTACAAAAAATAAAAAAGGAAAAAAATAGAGCTGAAGGCCTAGATCACTAGGAAAAAACCCCAAATATTTTTGTTTTTCTGTACTGACCATAACAGAATGATAGTATATTGCAAAGATATATTTGGTGTCTGAGGTAAGGACAGAAAATCTAAAAGCACCTAATAAGGTGTTTATCATCTTAACACTTTTCTAGTTGACATTTAAAAAGGGGTTTTTTTCCTTCAAAGGACCAATATTTAAAGGGTGTTGATTTATGTAAATCAATAATTTATCAACTTGTTCTCTTTCTTTGCTGCCAACCAGATGCTTCTAGCTTTGCACTGCCAGACGATGTCAGCTGTAAAGCATAATGGCCTTGTGCTTCATGTAGAAATAAGAACATAAATATTTTAAAAATCTTGCTGCAGGAAGTGAGGGGGAGTTAGGTTGGGGGGTGAGAGATTTTGCTGGTTTTCCGTGAGAGTACTGCAGGTCTACATATTTTATGGGCTGGCTTTATCAGAAGTGGAGGCAGGGCCATTTCAGTCTGATTTTTATCTCCTAACAAGACTGACAGACCCAAGTCTTTTCATGGCAATTTGTTGAAGACATCTGGTGAAGCTTTCTAGGGGATGAACACACAGCAGAGTGTTTCTCTGGTGTCAGTTGGCATGGCAACTAGTAAAAGACTATTCAACATCCATAGGTTTCAAAAAGGTTGAAGCCTAGTTGAAAATCCATTTGGACTCCTATCTGCAAAATTCTCCTTTTGAAAATGCACTAAACCTAATTTCAGGGAACCAGGCTGAACCAGTAAGTACAATTGTGGAGCCTTCTGCCTCAAATAATTTCCAAAGCACAGTATTAATGATTCCAGGAAGCACAGACCTGAGATGACAGACAGCATTACTGGCACTGTACAAAACAGAATATTACCAGAAGGCTGGTAAAGACTGCTGAAGCCTGGCGGTAGTGCAGGGAAAGATGAGATGAGACAGAGGGGAGGAAAAAATGCTGTTATCAAAGTTTAATACAGTAATTATCATGACTCACCACAGGCAAATGAGTGATTATGCTTCATCCTTATATATTAACATAAAGTTTATTTTATACAAGGCACCCCACTCCCTACTTGGCAAGATCATATCACTCAAACACACCCAACAGCTACACAATATAGATTGCTTATTTAAAAACTAGCATAAGAAAATAAAGTCTTGAAAAGTAGTATTCACATGTTCTGCACAAAAAAAAAAAAATTACCAAGAAACACCACCAAAAAACCACCAAGTATATTGCCTTTGATGGATAACCTTGTGAATAATGAGAATTTGCCACCCTGGATGTTGTTGTCCCATAGTTATTAGCCTAATCATTAATCTCTGCAATGCTAGTACGGGATATAACTTTTGAGAAAAGATGCATTTTGAGGGTTTTTTTTCTGGAATCCATCCCTTCACAAATACAAGTGGCTTGACAGTTGTTGCCAGTCTGTAGAGTCACTTTCTAGATTTAAAATGGTTTATATAATGGATTACATGGGAGCACACTATAGCCAGAGCTGTAACTGGAGAACCATGTCGAAGACAAGTGTGGATCATCTCAAGGTGCAAGCTTGGTTATGGAAACATGACATTCCTTCATTTCTTTCATGCTGGTGTATACAAAATGGGAACAGCAACCAGTTTAAAGAGTCAGTCTAGAATAGAAAACTTTTGTCTATGCTCTTTACAACTAGTACAGCAGGACTATGGGGAGACTTTTTTTATAGGGCAGAGGACTGTGGATCATAGTGCCTATAGATCCTTCCTTCTTTTCAGGAAAACGAAGTATAGTAATACACCATAAAAATCCAAGATAAACACATTGTTGGAGGCTGCTGGTTTCAGTGTGTTTGGGACCATACACTAAATCAATAAAATAGGAATTGTTATAGGGAGTGTATCTATTGGAATTGCTGTCAGTGTGTATCTATGCTATTTCCCTTTTATGTGTGTTTTTTTTGTATGCAACTATACTATATAGGTTATTTTGAAATTTATCAGTGTGATATACTTCCTCCTCAAATAAAAATTTTTAAAATGTAAAAGAAATTGGTTACTAAGTCTGTGTTCAAAATGCTACATTGCAGTATGTTTCTCCTTTACCTGGACCTCCTTAGGAAACCAGATGTAAGCCTTAACAAGGGTTATCCAGGTTAAATACTATTGCAGTAAACTGTACAGCAATGGGTAATCTGGCTCTAATTAAAGTTAAAACTTTTTCCTCTTCCCTGCCCCCAAAACTTTGCCTGTGATCTTTTCAAATTTATAGCAGGGAATAAAAGAGAATTCCTGCCAAACTTATTGCTCCTCACCCCAAATTATGATTATATATTCTTCTTGACTGTGATAAAGTGACAAATATGCATGCATTTATGTAGGAATTTAAAACATGCAGTTGAAGCACAAAGTTCATCTTTTTTTCACTAATGAAATTACATTTGCTATCCTAATATTGTTATTCTATGAGTTGATATGAATTGTTTCAGTGAGTTCTCTCTTCAATCAGACATCCAATCCCCAGTGTTTCACTTCACAGTTTCGGATCTATGTAGGTGGTTCAGATGAGATAAATTCAGTCTATAACTACATGTTATTGAAGTATTCTAGCAGTAAGTTCTCTTTTTAAACAAAATGTTGGCAGAAATTGTTATTTTTGTTCTTTTTTACTTGGGACACAAATACAAGATCATGTATGTTATGAGTGGAACAGTCGAGAGCTGGTGCCACCCTGATATCCTATTCATATATTTTTAGAAGCAAAGGAACAATGGGTATGGGTACTGCTTACATGAGGGTCTAGGACACTTCATTTCAGGAGGGAGTGAAATTTGATATAGAATTCACAGAAGCACAGAACCGTTGAGTTTGGAAGAGACCTCTAAAGGCCATCCGATCCAACCTTCCCATAAAGAGTTCCTCTGAGCATGTTGCTCAGGATTGTGTCCAGACAGCTTTTGAAGACCTTCACCAATGAAGAATTTGTAACCTCCCTGGGTAACCTGCTCCAGCACTTGGCCATCCTCACAGCAAAAAAATGTTTTCTGATGTTCAGAGGAAACCTCCTGTGTCTGTGCTTGTTGCTTCTTGCCCTTACACTGAATATCACTGAGAAAAGCCTGGCCCATCTTCTTTGCACCCTCCTTTCAGGTTTTTGTAAACATTGATAAGATTACCCCTTTCACATTCACTGGTCCTAGAGCCTGTGATCCAGTTTGTTCCTCTGAGGAGTTTGCATTTGCTTACTTTTTAATTCAGTGAGAAGAAGCCTAATTGCACTTACATTATTTAGTTATTTTTAAAGACAAATGCTTAGCAAGCATACTAAAATCAGTATGGCTGAAGAGATCCCTGTCCTAGATGCAGGAGAAGATAATGGCAAGGACTTCAAAATATTTAGGCTCTGTTACAGGAATGACTGCAGATGTTGGTTGTTTGGGTGTTTTTTTCCCTATTTCTATTTCTGGGGCAGTGAAATTTATTTCAGTCAGCGACAGTTTTGAGTCTTGAATAGCTCATGTGCCCCACCATTTCCAGCAAACAAATAGATAGTCACCTAAAGTGAATCCAATTAGATGTAATTTTATCTGTTTTGCTTTGTTTCTTGAGCATGTATCAGCATAAATTCCATATCGAGGAGAAAATACCCCATTTTCCCACAACATACCTACATTATTTGTCAGGTAAATCAAGGCATTTATCTTTGTAAGATGTTGTATTTTGAGGAAACAAGCACCTTGTTTCAAATTTAGTCATCCACACTGCAGGTAGCCCATGGGCTCAGTCTCCACAGATATGTGGACAACCCACCTACAGTAACTATTTTACAGTGCCCATGGGTAGAGCATTTGTTCAGTTACAGCTCCTCTCTTGATCAGTTCTTGTCCTCTATATGAAAAGAGCAGCATGCTCTTAGGGGTGCAGCAGTAAGGAGTGTGTTACACCAGTCTGAATTCCTTGTTAGCTCCAAAAATACTAAAATTTTTGAGAGACACTAATTAAAGAGGGAGGGGTGTGGGGGCTTAGGGAGAAAGAAAGACATTAAATCATCTAGTTTCATGCTTGAAATGGTGATTAAACTTCATTTGCCCTTTTTGTTGTTCTTCAGTGTCAATATAATTGATTTACTGCATTTCAGAAAAGGGTTTTATTCCTTCTACCTTTTACTTTGTGTACATTTAAGTATTGGATTCAATTTTGATGCAAGCTTTTTTCAAGATATACCTATTGCAATCCATGAACTGGATCCATTAAATGAAAATTTAAACTAAATATATACATTCTCTGGATATTTCTTGTGTCTAAGTCCACGTCCCCCCTCTTTTTTCTTTCATTTGATATATAATTAACTAGAACCTTTCAACAACCCCTCGTGTGTGTTACTAGGAATCTTCACTACCAGTGTATAAAATAGATTTATTCTATTGAATCTCTCTTTCTAGGAACACTATATGTTACAAACATCAAATTATTTGGGTGATCTTACATGGTATCATTGCAAAGCCTTCATAAATCACTTGTAGGAGGCTGCCTGTTTTTATCTTGGTTTCTGCAGTTGTAAGCAATGTTGTTTTGTCACTAAAGAATTAGCAGAATTGCTATTATTTAATTATTTAAACATTTCTGACTTGATAAATATTTTACAGACACATTAAAATGATACATCATCTTTAGACAACTTAATTTTGATTGGCTACTGATTAATAACGGAATAAGTAACTGGCCTTCAACATAAAATATACAGATTACTTAAAATAAATTCTGTTTTCAGAATATCCATTATCTAATCATGTGTGATTTAACAAAATGATTTAGAAGAGCAACCAGACTTAAACAAAATTGACCCTCCTAGAAGTCCTTCCACTACAGATGGTAATTTCTAACCAATCATGGCAGAGAGAAGCTATTACTTTATTCTACGTATAAAGGCATACTTTAAAGGTTAAATAAAAGTGAATGGCATAACTCACTCCAGTGAATTCTTCCCAGCTTACTCCCCCAGATGCAACTGCTCTCCATTTTAAATCCAGGCTTCATTTTTAATTAATACATATCAAGCTGTTCTTAACCTGTTTTCAACACAGTACTCCCAGTCACACTTTAAACTTCAGATATCCTTTAATAAAAATAAGCTGTGTTAAGATCTCAGACAGCTCAGGCAGTCACATACACTCATTGTTTTCTGTTCCAAATCAAAAAAGTGTGCTATATAGTAAATCTCTTTTTACTGTGACCCTTTGTAAAATGTTAACCGAAAAGCTTAGGTCTGATGGACTCAAAGAGCTGTGTGATCACACAGGCTGTACTGCGACTCTGAGGCTTACAACCAGGCCCAGCATCAGTATCTGGACGAAGTAAAATTTTGCCTTGGAGTCTGACAGCTTTTGGGTGAGTAGATCATGCCGAAAACGGACAGAGCCAAAGCCCTCACTCCCTCTGTGGATCTGGCTTTAAAACCAGGTTGAGGGAAAAGTGTGGAGCTCTAAAACGGAACCGAAATATCCAAATTAAAAAAAAAAAAAGAAAATTAAAAGACCCCTTCAGTCTGTAATCCTGGAAATGACCAAACTATTCAGGTTTATTTTTTATAATTTTATTTAATGATCTGTTCCTAACAACCACCAGGAACTCAACATTTGTATCCTGATTAGGATCCAGCATCCAGGTCTTCTTTAGTGTAATTTTCATATAAAAGGATACATCTACCCAATGAAGCTCTCCAGAGAGATCAGATAATCAGCTACAATAATATTAAACAGTTATTCAGCTCTACCATAAGAATACCCTTATTTGGTATATTGGCCAGTCCCGCAGGGAACTGGGATTCAGACAAGTAGGCATGTGAAACACTTAAAAACCTGGAGCAAGGGAGGTGAAATTTTGCATCGATCTCAACTTTCTCAGTTTCACTAAAGGCCTGCTCAGGCACTGAAGTCCTTCCCTGAATGTTTTAACAACTTCTTGACCTGGAAAAAGAGTGTCTCAAAATAAGGATGTTACGAGGAAACCTTTATTACTGTCATTGAGTAAACATTTATTACTGTAATTGTTACTGCTATTAGTAAGAGATTTTGCTTAGTTGTGCAACTTGATTTGAAGCATATGCTTTTAATTTTTGTAAATGCGTGAGATGCAATTTATCATCATAATATATATTATTATAAAATTATGTTGAAATTGCGAATTTTCTCCCATTTCTAGCATCAGTATAATTCAGTTCATTTTACTACTCAATGTTTCAAAGTACTTGAGTTTTGCAAATCAACAGAAAAGGATAGGTGAATGAACACTAAGAATTTTTAGCTGTAGGAAGCTAAAACTATTAAAATGCAAACTAAATTTAAGATTTATATTTTTGATATGTTTAGTCACCATAACAGCCTACAGAGAATTGTGGCAAATTCATAATCACCTGAAGTCAAGACGTAAACATTGACTTTATCTATTTTCCTTCCACAAGACACCGTATGTGGGATAATGTTCATCAAATGATGATTCTGTGTCTTATACAAAGCATGAAGACAAATTAGGTATTAGTACCAGTCATTATTACAAAAATACAAGTTTATGACTAGAAAATAAAGTTTAAGTAATATAATGTCCAAATTTATGTGCTTGTGGTGTTATTTGAGGCTTCTATTGTAGTTTCTAATTTGGACCTGGATGCCTAATCTGGCAATGAAGTTCTGGAGTGATGTTCCTAATACCATTCCTAGGGCTTTCAGACAGCAAAGGACATACACCAGATTGTGATTAAGATCAAAGATGTTGTAGATAATTTATTGTACTTAATAAATATGTGAAATAAGTTTTCAGTGAAAGTAATACTATTAGGTCTGGGTAAAGAAATTGTTTCATCTCAAATGTCTTTGAATTTAACTTTATCTTCAGCTTCATCAATCTTTGTATCATAATCCTGAAAGATCTGACATTGCATATTCAACAAGTCAAAGTGTTCATTAAGTACATTAAGATGATTTTTTTAATATAAAGAAGTAAACATCATGTTTACTAAAAAAAAGTTTAAACATTAATTAAGTAACAATAAGCTTAATAGACTGACCTCAATAATATGCAAAGCTTTTCGAAGTTATATACATATAAAGTATATCTATAAATGTAGGGAGATAAATAGAAAACAGGATGAAATGCGAAACATCTTTGTCAAAGGTAGATCATGTCAGATTAACCCTGCTGTCCTGGGTTTTAAATGGCAGTTGACAGAGGAAATGTGCTCTGTGGAGTCAGTCTAGATTTCACTAAAGCATTTGATAGGGTGCCACAAGGGAAATTACCAATTGAATTTGATAATATGGGGCTAGTACAAGAACTTTTAAAGTGGATAAGAAGAGCTAAGTGGGAGGTGATAATGGATTATGCTGTGAAGCGAATTACTAGCTTGGAAAAATGTAATGCCATGAATAACCTGTGGACCCATTTTGAGACCAGTCTTATTAAATACATCCTCTAATGTCCTGGGCAAACTCAGATTGTTAATGGTGTTTTCTGACAGTAATTTTGCAGGATATCATCAATACAGGACTCTATTGAACTCTCATAAGAGAAAAATAGCATGATGAATAGTATGATGGAGATGGAATTATTTGCATTGTCACAGGAAACCTGAGGAAATACACATTTTCAGAAGTTGATTGCACTGAAGAAGGTGTACAGAAAAACAGATAGAAATATGTGTATTTTAAAAAGGTAAGAGGTGCACTAAGGATTGGAAACGAGACCAGCAAGACTGATTGTGAGGATCTGATGGCCTTCAGTGCAATTTGTTTTAGGCTGTGTAAAGTTTAGTCTCACAGGCTAAAAATTTGCTATTGTTAGAGACTGCTATTAGATGTTCTCAGGAGCACATATTTGGGTTTGCTTTCAGCCTAAAAATCGTCCAGTCTGCACACTCTACATAAGACCCACAACACAAACCAGAGCACACTGAGAAGGCACAATCAGTTTTGTTCAAACATACTTCCCATGTCTATGAAAATAACAAGACTTTTGTCTTATTTGTATAGCCATTTCCTTTAAGTACATAAGAAACTGAATGCAGCAACTTAATATTTTTTTTACAAAAGGATATTTGTACAAAGAAAAGTAGGTACAAAACAAACTAAAAGAATCTTAATCTAGATGGAATTTTCTAATTATAAAAAGGTGAGGTTGAAGTAAGTTTAGAAGATATAAGTTTTCAGATCACATAATGAATCCTACTTTAAATTTCTGTGAAATTCATCAGTCATAACCTCTGGAAAATGGAAACAGAATTTCCAAGGACTGTATTGCAGCAGAAAGACACCAAGGCAAGTTGCCTCAGATATTAATTTTTATCTTTTTTTTCCTTAAAGTTAATGCAGAAGAATGTGAAGAAGGGTGAAAGGTAATAAGTAATTTAACTACTGTATTTTTTTGCAAATTTTCTCCACCTGAAAATGTTCAGGTTTGTGTTCTGCTCCAATGTGACTTGGGCTCAAGAAATATCATACTGACTTATATTGAAAAATTCATTCGCAATAGAAATCTTTGAAGAAGTCAAGCACAGTATGCTGTCCTCAAACTGCTAATCTTTTGGCCTGTTGAACTCTGTCTTTTGATCATAAAAATGTTTCAGTTGTTACTTTGTTTATATTACACTGAAAAATATAAGTTTGTTACATTGGAGGAGCAAGAACTGAAAGATATAAAAAAATAGAGATCAATCTCATTGTACCATTACGCAAGAGAGGGAAGATTCTTAGCCTGAGAGAAGACTGACAAAATTCTGTTCATAGGGCATATTTGTTTTGAAGTATTTGGAGGTGAATTTACTGATATGAGGGCATGCACAAACTTTATCTGTGCTATCTGAATTGTAAGAGAAGGGCCCATGAGTAAATCTACTTTCCTAATACATTATCAATATACACTGCATGCATGTATATACATATTCAGCATAATAGCTGTATATATCTACTACGCATATTATTGCCATGCACTTCTCTTTGCTGTGGTCAATTTATATTTCATATCTTTTACCTAGGGATTTGTTCTTGGGAGAAAAGGACTCTTCAGTCCATTAGCTGAGCTGAATTTATGATGATTAATTCCTTGATGTTCAGCCATGACAGGAATTACTCTGCTCTAATGAGTAATAAGTGTGGATAAGTCATGTGTCCCTATGGATTTCTTGGCCAGAAATTGCATTTAGAAGAAGGCTAATTGTCTAAAATTTATCCAAATTCAATACAAATTTTATTGCTGCTAATTGCCTTTCCTGGTTTTGTAGCATTACAGATATTTAAATGTATTTGTCATAGCACTTCTGTGAGTGTGTAATGTTTAATACTTGTAGCAACTGCCATCATATTTAGGGTTTTCAACAATTTCTGTAATTCGGTACTAAATCATTATGAGTAGGAACACAATTTTCCATTTTTAATACCACAGCAGATCATGCTTTAAATTTTTGTTAATGTTTCTGTCATAAAATGTGTCTTTACTACTCTTGTTTTGTAGTTCTGACATGCTTTAATTACCATGGCAGTGTTATAAGCAGGAGATACTGTAATCAAGTGACACCTGCTATTGCCACTAGAGTTAAGGTTGTGTCAGAATTATCAAGATAGACCACATTTTTCAAGTGTTTGCTTGTCAAATAGTATAAATCACTCTAAGTTTGAACTATAGTACAGAAAGCCTCATAGCTTTAAGCTCTGCATAAGTATTATGCAGGGTGGAGAAGAGATTATTATTGTTATAGCACTAACAATACATTTAGGATTGACAGAATACATTGCTGTACCTGAGTCTCTGTTCCCAAGACGCAGCTCCCAAGGCCCTTACAAACACTGTATTTCACATAAGTGCTATTGTTTAGGACAAATGTTTATTGTAAAAATAAAAGCTACAATGTGCTTAAGAAAGATGGTTCCATTAGAACATGGGATCATGGTCTGTTTGACAAGTATATTCATTGCATACTAGAGATAATGTGGAAAACCTATTGTAGGAAGTCTGTTACAATTAGGGTCACAAACGTTCTGGAATACATTGAACTTAAACTTTATGCTCTTGAAATTATGCTTTCGCTCAGTTGTACTGTAGTCAAAAGAAAAAGAAAGATGAAAACTTTCCACTTCATGTTTTACACTGCATTAAAAACATGCACCAAATTCAATCAGGACGGGTTAACATTTTTGCAACTATTATTGCTATCCTGTTAAAATGAGATGGTTTGTTTTAATTTTCTTTTTGAACTGGCCGTCTTTGACCTTGCTGTAAAAATGATTGTTGCTGGACAGGACTGACTAATTTGCTGACAATTTCTTGCAGAGGTCACAAATGAGCCCAGTTTCTTGATATTCTGATCTCCTAAACCAAGAGCAAGGGATTCAGTCACTGAGAACAGGGAGTGAGTTTCAAGAAGGTACGCAGCTTTTTTTTACATATTCAGTTTGTGTATCAAGATTGTCCTTCTCTCAGTCTAAATCATGATTAGAGTCCATGTGGTTAAGTGGAAGTAGAAATGATAAAGAGATGGGATGACTTACAAAGTCATGAATCCCATGAAGTGATGACTTACAAAGAAGTGAAGAGTAGTGTGTTGCAATCTGTACTTTGCCACTCCTGTGAAAGAGATAGGCAAAGCCTCCAGGGGCAGACCCATTGATAGAACCTTCCCACCCCTAGGTGCTCACACCTCGATGAGTGGCTTCCCAGAGTTCTCATTTCCAGTGTATGTGGTCCTTTGGGCTGTCCTCTACTATTCACTTGTGGCTCTATTTGGGATGGTGCTACCTGTACATTTATCTATTTCTGAGAAGCCGTCTTTGTCCTGTGCTCATAACTTCTCAACCAACATCAAACTGCAGGTCTAAGTAGTCTCATCATGATTTTACCAAACTGCTTTCTTTTCCTGTTGATTGTGGTGTGCTCAACGGGGCTTTGTTACAACCAATGAATGAAGTTTATTTTAAAGTATGGGAGAGTCCTTACCTGGTCCCATTGGAGTAATAAGTATTTTCTTGCATGCTAAAGAGTTGGAGCTGCTGAATCTAGAGAACAAAAGACAGAAATCAAGCACAGTAACTGTCTTCAAGTATGCAAAGATCACCGTGAAAAGAAAATCTGTTTGCCATGTCTGTAACACATAGCACAAAGTCATAGGTTTACATTTTGTCAAGATATAACGTTGGTTGTGAAGAAAAGCTTTGAAATACTAATAATGGGGATGCGGATAGATATGAACATAGACAGTGAAGGTTGTGGGTCTTCATTATCTGAGTATACTGCTGCAAAATTATTTTATCTCAGGGGATCATCGCTCCAAGCTTCTTTTGTATTTTTAATTTTTTTTTTTTCTCTGCAGCTGGAAAAATAATAGTTTAGAAATGTATATGCAATTAATGATACCTAAAAGTTCTTGAAATCTGGGCATTTGAGCCAAATATACATGGGCATTTGAGCCAAATATACATGAAGTGTCAGATTTTCCCAATATCTTAATTTCCAAAGATTCTGATTTTTCCATTGATGAAAAATGAGGCTTCTTCAATTGGCTGATCATTGACAATGTGCAGTGAGAACATTTAGTTAAAAGCCATTGTCAAAATATCTCAATCTCAGTGATGAAAAAGGCACAGGTGTGCTCTGTGTAACTGTGGGATGAATAATAACTATCTTATTTATAGTCTATTTTTATACTTGTTTAGAATTTTTTAGCCAAGGATCTCTATCAGACTACAGTTATTTCTAACAAAAATGAACTTGTAGTATTTCTAATCCTCTGGCCTTCTGCTTGCAATATGTTCAAAATTGCACCTCTTTTTTAATTTATTACTGTTTTTGCTACTCTCATATTACCCTTTACTTAGGCAACTGCATTGACTACTTCTAAAGCTGAGAATCAACCTCAAAATTTTATTGTTAACATTAAAGGCTCTTCAAACCTTTTCCCCTTTCTATTTGTGAAATCTGGTTCATGTTTATGGCCCCTCTCATAATTTATGTTTGGCTTCTGACCTGTGTCTCCTCCATCCCTACCATTTGCTGTGTCAAAATATCAGGCTTCTCCTCAATTAACACCGCTATTTTGAAAGTTTTTTCCCCTTTGTAGAGTTCTGTGGCTGAATCTTTTGGCCTGTTTATCTTAAAAGTAAACCATTTTCTGTGGGTTTCTGTGAGAATACTTTCGAGAGACATATTTTATGCCTTACTGTGTCATTTTTCCTTTGTTATTTTGCTGTACTCTGATACTTAAGGGTTAGATGTTATTCAAAGCAGTTATGTTTTTGAATATTCAGCTTATGTTGTTGTAGCTTTTATCATCCCTAGATGTAATTGAATTCTCAGTCATGATACACATGGATAAAAAACATTGTAATTCTGGAGCTGGAAATGTCATAAGTTAATACCTACAATTTGAGATTCAGGGACCAACACAAACTAGAGAGGGGAAATGAAGAAAGTTGAACACAGAATTAGGGACTATTATCAAGAGGAACTAACACCCAAGAAAAAAAAAATCAAAACCCCACAAGCCTAATGTACCATCAATAAAAGTAACCACACAGTGAAAGGCAAAAAAAAGCAAAATAACATTTAGTATCTAAGTGATGAAAATATACCTAATAAAAGTTAAAACAAAATGCTAAGAAACCTTATGGGTTTTTTTTTTCACCAACCTTGTGGTTGTTTCATATACCAGTTTACATTCTACCCAGCTATCATTCAAGATGGAGAGTTGCAATTAACTGGGTATGAGTTCCAAGCTGGATGTAGTTCTCAGCAATGGAGGTTTATGTCCTTTCTTCAAGAACATGAAGAATTCTTCAAGAACATGAAGAATTCTTCAAGAACTGTTTACCATAAAAAAACTGTGACAGCTATATGCCTCACTCGTGCCTCTGCCTGCTTTGCTGTGCTCCTGCCTTGGAAATGCTGCTGACAGGTGTCATGGTGACTTCTCCTGATCCTCCATTTGAACACTTTTCTGGGATTTTTAACTGTTTTGATTTGGTTTGGTTTGGCTTTTTTGGTTTGGTTTAGTTTGGGGTTCTGTAATATGTCATCTGGGGAAGCATAAAATTCAGTTTTCTCTACATTACTAAAATGCGGTCAGATTATGGCAGCTTGTTTGACTTACTTTTCTCTCCCTTTTTCAAAAAAAAAAAGTTTTTGAAGGACTTTACTCTGTGCTATTTTCCAGCCATGGAGAACTCAGTTTACCCTGTGCTATGGCTAATTCCACTGGGACCTTGTCTCACATATTACCCTGAAGCCACTTCAGTTTCACTATATTAAAAATGCTTGATACTTTTGTGTTCCTGCAGACATTTTGCTCAGGGAAGCAGGGTAATTAAGTCTGATCCAAAACATACTGAACACATGTAATCAACCTAGCAGGAACAGTGCATAGCCTAACTCCTGACCCACAGGTGGAAATTGTTTGGAAAAAGGAGAGTTTTCCTGGGCCAAAAAGTCACTGTCTCTACTAGGGTGTCAGACAGTGTATTAGGCAGAACCATGGGGTGCAATTGGTCATGCTCGGTGTCCCTTGCCCTCACTCCCTGTACATCTCCACATTGGTGCAGGCCCATTCTGGACTGGTCCCATGAACATAAGTACCAGTCAGGGATGAGAAAGCATGAGATTTGCTCTTGGGGGTTTGCTTTTGTCCACTTTGCATGCCCTGTGACAGCTCTGTGATGCAAAGCAGGGCAAATTCAATGGGAATGGAAAAGTTACTTCAAAATTTTTCTCCCCGTCCACCCTGGAACGCTAATATGGGCAATCCCCAACTGGAGCATAGATGTAACAATATTAATAACTAATGATCAAGTTTCAACACTTGGAAATATTTCTTAGCAAACTTGATTTGCTAGCTTTCAGTTCAGTTTTCTAAATAGTCTTCTATTTTGAGGAGTCCCAAGGCATGCCACAAACGAATGTATCAGTAGGCAGTCTGCACACTGGAAACCCCCTGGCGTCTGAACATTTCATTTGGTGGTCCATCCGAATCTGCTGGAATGCACTGGAGTTTATGGATGCAGCAACCTCTTAAATAAGTCACAGTTCCCAATTCAGACCATGTAAGTAACACACACTTCTTTTCTTGATAGTGAGACTATAATCATATGGATGTTGTCCAAACGAAAAATCGAGCGTATATTACATTTTCTGAAATTGTTGATACATCTACAGAATAGAGCAACTACACATAAAAGGTAAGGAACATATGAACAAATATAGTAACTTTTATCAGCTCTTGAACTACCTTAAACAGGTAACAGTGAAGTGAGCATTTTATCCTTTTTTTCCAATATCTTTTTCAGTAATTTGATCTTGTTGAAACAGTTTTTTAATACAGGAAAATTTTGGATTAATGCTATGGTTTAGTTGCTCAGCATTTTGTGTAATTCAGGTCTCTAGCTTGGATTATACATTACATAATCCACATAGATTTTTTCTAAGTCTTCTGATAGATGTATTCAAATTGAGGTATTTTGAAAAGTATTCTGCTTCCTTAAGCTATGCATTCTACTTCTCCCATAAACCCCAGACTAACTGCACAAAATATAGTCTTAAAGAAACAACTGAAAACCATGCAAGTAAATCAAAACATATTTGCATAACCTTTGAAAACTTTGTTTCAAATCAGGACATTTATTCATCAAAACTCTTCCTAATTTGAAAATTAAATTTTTGCTCTTATTCGTAGTATATAAAATTATATAAACAGGTCAAAATGAATATATTAAATTATATTTCTGGCATCATTCAACATGATTTTCCTTTATATTCTGCAATAGAAGTAATATAAGCAATCCAATAAATTGCAGACTTGCAAAGAATTTCTTAAAAATAATTCAAATATTCTACAGTAACATGAGGCCTGATCATGAATTCCACAAGAGATCTGGTCTGTTATACTGAAATTTACTGTTCCGGTATGTTTGGTCACACACAGAAATCTGGCACGGTGAGAGGACTGTCAGGATTGTGACCATGGGTTTGAAACCTGTCTGTACACGTGGGAGCTATTCACCCATGTGGAGTAGGTGCATAGAGACAGAAGGTTGAGCAGACACAATGATTTACATGATTTAGACAATAATTTTTTCACTCTATAATACTGCTAGTGGTGCTGTAAATAAGTTTCTGTCACAGAAATTTTATAAGAAAATGTAGTGATTGGCAAAGAAAATATCACTATTATTACCAGATTTAGCATGAATGGTTGGCTTTGAGTACAAAATAGTCCTCAGTGAAACAGTTAAGTAAAAACAAATACACAGTCAAGTTGCTTGAAATGTATTCTAGTTCCCTATCATTTTTCGATTTTAATCAAAAGGTGAACTAAATAAGTACTTCACTCAAGTCTGAGGCTGCAGATAAGCTCTTGTTTTTGATGAAATATGAGCACAATATTGGCTTTGAAGCCATATTGTTTAGCATATTTGACTGAACCTTAGCCATTGACATCATATGTGCTTACCTTTGTCCCAATTTTCTAATCTGTTCACTGAGCTATTTACCTGCTTTGTAAAACATTAAGTCTGAATTAAATGAGGCAGGATTTTGGCCTTTCCTCATATGGCTTATGAGATGAGAAAGACAAAGCAATGTTTCCTCCTGGTACCCACCCCATTATCTGAAACTGAAGAACAATTTTACAGATCCTCCAAGGCCACATTCCCAGAGGAAGGATGATGCCAAAAGCTGTCAGGGGAACTATCAGACCACCATTGCTTATTCCTGCACACTCCAAGCAGATGAGGAGGTGTAGGGACTTTGAGATAACTTTTAATATCTGCAAATTCCTTGGTGATCTTCAATTAAAGACACTATGTACATTCGTCTACAGTTACCCATATGCCCATCTCTGCAGCCACTGAGAATTTAATCTTGATAAAGATTTGGAGAAGACCGAGGTTGGATGCACACTGACACGTGGCATGCTTCCTGACATGCAGTGGACAGCAGGTTGTCATGCTTCCCAGTGAACCCCAGTTACAGTCCCATCCTATCTACTTCCTTATTTGATTTCAACGGTTTCATTTATAATTCTGGAAGGAGATTTGTATAAGTACTAAAGCAATGATTTCCACAAATGAAAAATTATATAGATAATACCATGATCTACCTTCTTGCCATGACAGATTTTCCAGAGCTGCTAAAGGAGTGTTGTGACCATGAGTCCTGCCTTCTACAGGATCTATTAGTATCTGTAGAGAGTCCTTCCTCCTGCCCATGTCATTACAGTGACTTTCTTACACTGAAGTGTTTAGTCCCAAAATGGTTGATTTGCATGTTTAAAATCTAGCATCTATTTTTTTTCATATGTACTAGAATATCCAGTATCTTAGAAAATGTTATTGCCCTCTGAGACTAGAAAGATTTGTGTCTTTTCAGAAATGGATGGGTGTTTTCCAAATAAATATTTTCATTTTATAGAATGCTCGTCTGTGTCAAAAAAACCCCATATATTCTGATAAGCTTATGTTCATTTGTTTTCTTTGATCTTAGGCCTTTGAAGAGCAGTCCGCAAAGTGCAGTAATTCTGGCTTGGGACGAGAGCCCTTGTTCCACAGGAAGATAATAATGAACCTTGTTACACCCACAATTACTATCACCAATGGAAAAGAGCTTGGCTGGGGAGCTGAATCATGGCCGATGTGTCCCTGAGATGTCTGATTGCAATAATGGCAATGGCTCCAGGTGACAGTTAGCAGCTGGCACAAATTAAAGAAACGTTTCAGCTTCTGAATCAACTGCTTGCAGCAAAGTGGTGTAGAAGAGCATGTGCTTTCAACTACATTGGGCCCTATTATTGATAATTAAATCTTTCTCACTTTAACCAGATAACAGGCTGTTATCTTCCTGAGTCTGCAGACAGTTTCATTTGGTAACTCTGAGGCGTGAACTGTTGCATTAGAAAACAAAGAAGAACAATTAAATTTCTGATGATTTAGAAGTCACTATTCACTGTTCCAGCACTGATCTACCTGGAGACAGGAAGTGGATGTGCTCAGTTTGCAGTTCCAGATTTCCGCTAACAAACAGGATAGATTAAAAATACTTCTACTTATACGTCAGACCTTCCATTTTCTCTTTCAGTTTGTAGTATAGTCATGACATATGTAAAAAAATCCACTATCTCCTATCCTATCTATCACAGCATATATCGTATCCATTAAGCATATTTACAGTATTAAAAACCTGTTAAAAAAAAAATGCACCGTATATGCATTCCAGGTGAAAGTGAGGTCCTGGGAAGCTCAGAGTAAAAGGCAGAGAGCAGGGATAGAAGGGGAAAAAGGTAGTCTTTAGTCCAGGCATTTTGTCACTGAGTGAGAAGTGAGGCTTTGCACCCTGCACATCCTTCACACAGAGGAGTCTATTTCCAGGATGGAAAGAGATTGAGTGTGTCACCTACTGCACACCCAGCAAGAAACAGGCCCTTGTGTACATAAGAGGCTGTTCTGCTCCTCTGTGAAGCCTCTTTGAGCCACGAGGTACAGAAAGGAAGAGATTTCCTGGAAAACCAGTGTTTTCAAGGTAACTTCATGGAAGTCTTTGACCTGGGTGTTACCTCCATATACTAGAATGAAATTTAAGTGCAGAGAAATGGTGTGGTTTGGAGGAAATAGAGGAAAGTGTTTTGAAAGTTAAAAAAAATGTCCTGATGAGTCCATCTGAGTTAGTCCACACACCCTAAGAAAATAAATAGTATGATTCTATTTTTCATCCATTTGTAGACTCTGAATAGTTTAATGGGTTTTAGTGAGGTCAATCTAGACAGCTTGCTTTGCCTAGTACCTTTTAATAGCAATGCTTGCAAAAAAAATCACAAATGTCACAACCAGATTAGTTAAAAAACACTGAATCCCTGTGAACATTTTTGCTGAAAATTATATGCCACAGACACATAATTTATTGATGATCCACAGTAACTTTTTATGTGGTTAATTTAGCCTGTGGTTCTTACCTAAGCCCTGAGATGACCTTATATTTGCCATGTGTATCTACAGACTACTGACATATGGTGACTGAACCCGTCATGGCTTCAGTTTGATTTAGTTTACTTCCCTTTGGGGGTGAAGTAACCTAACTGAACTACTACCACCTTAGGTGCATGCTCACATATTATCTCAGTTCAACTAATATATTTTAATGTGATTTTACTTATTTTATTAATTCAGACTAATACTTTCCAGATGTCTCCATACAGACAACTCTTAAGTAAAACTGAGTCTTACATTCCATATAGTTCTGGGGTTTTGCCTGTGTTGTTGGGTTTTTTCAAAATTCTGTCTTTGTATTTCCTCTTTCCAAATGCAGACAGCTTCTTTGTCACTCTCTAAGGTTTTGCTCCTTACATAAATTACCCAGGTGTCCATATTTCTCTTTTATCTTGAATAAGCATGGCATACCGTCTCTGTTAGTCTTGAATTAGTGTAAAAACAAAGGCTACACTGTTAAATTGGAATGGTTTTGTAAATGCTCTTGATAAGGTTGTGCCAAGCTCAGCTCTATGTAATCTGCAGTGTATATACTGCTCAATTTAGTTATGTGGGGGAAACATCTTTCATTTTAAAACTGGGTTCTCCTATAACACTCGCTAGCTTTTGATATTTGTGCTTGTGATCAGCAAACCCATTATCTTGTATGTCATAGATCTCTCACATGCTTTAATACATATGTGTATAAATTTGCATGCAACAGATCATAGAAATTAGTGAAGTTTTTAGGTAGAATTTATTACCGTATACTAACAGATGCTCTGTGACATATTAAATTTCTTTTCCTATATTCACATACTTCTTCAATACAAGTTTCTTTTTCTTGCAATGCTTCTATTGACTCCATTTTTAAAATGTCCAAATTTTTTTCTACATCTCTAAGGACTGCAGCTGAGGAAATGTGGGCTGTTGTTTGATGAAATTTAAGGTTATTTGAACAAAGAAGAAAAAAAATTAAAGAGAATGAACAAAACAAATTATGAATGCTGACCAGAGTTCCACAATTTTTCATGTTTTTCCTCACATTCCAGATGCAAGCTCAGACATTTGTTGGTAAGGTCTCATTATTATAGCCACATACATATGTATATATATATATCCTATATTAACAAATTAATAACACTGCTCTTCAGAATCAAATGGTCCCAGTGAGTCTGAAGTCCTAATACATTTCACAAACTTCTCCACCTCTAGTATCCACCAGCACAAAGCTGCCTGTGCATAAAATGTTGGAGAAGCAGGCCTGCTTGACAGGCTCACAGGGAACAAGCTCCTGCTCTGACACCCTGCACGCTCCTGTGTGCTCTCAAGGGCACTCCAGCACTGATGAGTCTCCCAGGGGTCTTCAAGCACTCGTAATTTGCCCAGTCACTTGAGACTGACGCAAAGCTACCTGCTTGACATGTCTGTGGGACAAATGCACTCCAGAGACTGAACAAAATAGCAAGAAACACATTTATTAGCCATGTCCTACCCCATATGTATAGCACTAGAGAGATATATATGCCAGCTTAAAGATGAAATAAGAAAAAAATTATTTTGTCACTTAATTGCAAGAATAGTGTCAAAAGATTCTAGAAATAAACTAGGTGTGAAAGGAAAGTCCCAAATTGCAAGCGGAGAAATGACAAGGACCTCCATTTTCCTGACAACTTCCTTGGGGAAAGGGAATTGTTCTAAGGATGGGTTAGGCAGCGCTGACAGCTTGTCTGTCTGATTTGTGCAAAGCACAGTGCCTCATTCATCTTGATTTTCTCTATAATTTTTTTTTCTCAGTGAAGTAATTAGCAAAAGTGGTTATTTCCATATAGTAGTGGTCAGATGATTTAAAAGAAAAGGAAGGAAGAAATTCTCATTTTAAAAGCAAGAGATCAAGTAGAGCTAGCAGAATATGGAGTAAATTCATCCCTAAATAATACAATTCTGCAGTTAATGTTACCCCAAAAATTAGTTTATTCAAGCCTATGATTTTCTCATATTTGTTTTCTTCCCTGAACACTTAGCAAAATTTACCAGAATTGAACTCTGGGATGTCAATGTGCATTTTAATCAAGTAATTAACTGAAAATAGAAAAAGGAAATTCTGAAGTTTGTTTATTTTTTTTGTTGCAAAACCCAGTTTACTTTGAAGATAATTTGTTGTATGTAGTGATTTAGAGCAAGGTTTGAGATTGTAGACATAACACAGTAACTGCTTGTAACATCCTGACAGCCACTTTTGATTGTAACATATGGGTATGGGTATTGGACTGTGTTATTCCAGTTTCTGAATCTGGAATATTTGTAAGACTGTATATATAAAGATCTGATTAAGTTTGTTCAGCAAATAAATATATTTGAATTCATTTCTGATCTTGTAGAAAACTCAAATTCTGGGTGGTATTTTCTCTGCGTCCTTGACTTTGGAACTTGATTCTTCCATTGATCCCAAAAGTTAGTTGGCCCTAGGTCACTCTCCAAGACAAATTTACTGCCTTCTTCTGTCTGAAGAAATCCTGTAGGAGAGAGTTGGAGTCTGTGCTTCCATTGTGGAGGATTACAGGGTTCACATAAGATTTCACTGATTTTTGCAAAGTTTAAATATACGAATCTAAGAGCTCAGTAACTCATTTTACAAATCAATCAATAAAATATAATTTTTTTAATTTATTTTTTAGTGAGCCATGACTTATTGCCAGCTACTTGGATTGATCTGACAAGTGGCTGTAATTTATTTTCTCTTTAGTTACTCTCTAGCTGAATTCTTCTAAGTCCTCTCATATTAGCAAGATACAACTCTTCTTTTTAATGGTTCAATCTAATAACATCTTGTTTGCTTGTGCTGTAGGCTACATGTTCTTTGATGAGAACAGATTTGTAACTTCTATATAGAGCTAATTGGATTTCTTGATTATCTCATTGAAGCTAACCAAAATGACCTTCCCATGAAGTGGAAGTCTGAAAGATTTTCTTTCAGAAATAATAGTCTTTTCTTCCTGATAACTCTTTATTGCTTCAGGTTGGCTAAATATTCATTTTTTTCTCTTTCTTTTTCTGTTTTATCCCTAAAGTGTATCTGCCTTCTATTCAGAGTTACATCTCTACACTCACATTTTCAAAAACATGAGTATTTCTGAATTATAAGTCATTTGCAACAAAAAGTAAGATCTTGAGTGTATGAAGCAAATATTTTAAGAGAATTTTATACTAGAAGGCATGTTTCAAAAAGCGGGTTAAGCAAGCATCACATAACATTTATAAAGCAGGAAAGTAATACCAAATAATGTAGTAGATGACATGAGACACAGGAAAAAACATAGAAGGGGATTGTTGAAAATATTTGCATTGGTAAATTTACATGGAAATTAATTATTGAGTTTAGCATATATATAGCCAGATCATTTTGGTAGTCCCATCATGTATGACTGCAGCAGAATTTTAACTTAGGAAAATCATATTCCATTAGATTGATTAAACTTCAACCATGAAAAAAGCAATCAGAAACCCTCCCATCCACCTCTGTAGTACTGATGACAATGTTTTACTTAATTTTTCATGAAAGTTTTCCTGTGACGCTTTTATATTACTTGTTTAATGCAGCTTTTTCAAGTTCCACAATGAAAGAGTCCTTCAAATTTATTGTAAAATGTACTCATCCACATGAATGTGTTCCTCAGAACAGGTTGATCTTTGTTGCTTTCAAGACTGCCATAAATGGTCTAAAAAACAACTTAAATGAATGTGTAATTTTAGGAGTCCCTTCACAGGCTTGGATCGTGTGGCTCTGTGAATAGCTGACAAATACAGAGATCATCAGCTGAGCTGTATTGACATATCCCAGGAAGGAGGTCACTCCATAGCAAAACAGACCTGAATTGTGATGTTGGAGCTGTTGGGAGCTCCTTCCAGAATGGTCTCCTCTGGGCTCAAGGTCTCCCTGCCCTTAACATTGTTCAGAAGAACAGACTACAAATTCCTGTCCACCAGACCCAGAGATGTCCTGGTGTTTTTTCATTGCAAAGAAGCTAAACTTTTGCAGCCATAGACAATTTGAAAACAGAGCAAAGGAGAGAGAGTGTGCATCTAGTTCATTATATCTGTTGTTTATGGCAAGGAAGTCCCTTGATCTTTACAGGAAATCCCAATCACCAACCCTGCTTTGAACGTTTCTCCATGCATATATTTGCAAAATATGTTCTGTATACTGGAAGACTTGATTTCACGTTTTGTAATGTGGGCTGAAAAGACCTACTTAATGTCAGGATTTTTTTTTTTAACACAAAATATTATCTAACACTATATTCATATGTATTTTATGGGTATTCACTAACTGCACAAGACATAGGTGAAAGAAACAAAACGAAAACATATGAAGTAGCCAGCACTCTTCGTATAAGACAATCTGAATATTTTAAACTTCTTCTGATACAAGTACCACTTTATTTTAAGGTATGGAGGAAGGAATTAATCTTGATTTTAACCACCTGTATTTGCACTTTCTTTGCCACAGGTATGTTATTTTAATTTGCCAGAAATTTGTACTTACATGACTGTACAATTCCTTGGGACCTTTAAAGTAATTCTGTTTTTCCATCCCATTTGGTAATTTAGTGAACTGTTATAGATTACTGAAAGATTTTCTTGGCATCCCCCTTCTTTATGGCATCCAAATATCAACCAAACTGGCACCTTCATATGGAAACGTGCCCTTCTTGCAGATATATTGGAGTGGAAAAGAAACAGTCTTTTATTATTTAACTGATTATACACATTCTACAATACTTGTTTACAAATATTGGTTTTGTTTCTATTGCTATTTTGCATTCTGAATCTCTCCTTTTCCAGGTTTCCATAGCAACTCTTGTACAGCTTGATCATTAGAAAGAAATTCTCTTTAATTGATCTCCTAATGTATAGCTTAATAGTAACTGTTAAGCAGTCTTTTGTTTCCAGGTCATATTTAGGGTTCACATATTTGCATAAAAGCATTTCATTAGCTGAAACCAATCATTATTAGTAATTTTCTTTCTTTAGTTTTTTAATAACTAAATCCTTCATTGAGGTTTTACAAATAGCAAATATTTATAGCTGGTAGAAAAGGCTTTCTCAGTGAGCCTGGATGCTTTGTTTCTGTGAGCAGCAAGAAAATTACAGAGCTTCAAAATTTTGATCACACAATAGAAAAACAAGGTGTCTTTTTCTCCAATTGAAATTTAAATAGACCATGCTAACTATAGGCTAGAGGCAATATTTAACAGCAAAGTTGCAATATAGTACACGCTTGTAGAAAAATGAATAATGATGTAAAATACCCCAAGAATAACTGAAAATTTCCCCACTCCCACTGGCAGCATGAAAGACACAAAATTCTTGCACTAAGTTGTATTCTCCATGGCATCCTTACCTGAAACAAAATGAAGATATGCAAAACTGAAAATTTCATGTAGACATTAATTTTTATTTGATAATAAGGTAACCAATTTGATATCTATGACTGCTAGATGAAGAATTGAATATAACCACGTGCTCCTCAGCACATGCAGTTACAGATCTATATGGGTATGAAATGAGTTTAACTGAAGATCCACTGTGTATATGTACCTCTGCAAATATGCAGCTTGCTTCATCTTCTTGTATAACAGAAGAGCTGAAGCATAAATTTGGATAAACTGAAAATGAAAGATTTTCCAGTGAGAGGAACTGGGGGGAATTAGCTTTCAGCGGTGCAAGAATACTTTATTTTTGCCTCATCTTCTATAACAGGTTTCATACCCTACTCTAAAAGCAGTTAATATTGAAAGAATAGTTTGAAATAATATCATCAGGCCAAAATGCATAAATATAGGTCACACCATCATGCTAAGCTCCAGAAAATGTAATTAGCATGTGTAACCTTTTCTTCTTTTCCCCTTTTCTTTTTTTCCCCTCTGGCATCCTTGACCCCTGTGTGTCTTTACAGAAACTCTAATAGCATTAACATTATGCTACGATTAAAAAGTTAGACAGCACAACAATGCTGCTTGACAAGATATTTTTACAATCCTTTTTGATGTCATTCTGTTGGGACTGAATGTCCTTTGAACTCTTGCAAATTAAGTGGATGTTCAGTGGGTGTATTCTCATACGGTATCTCTTTGTGTTATCTGTTAGGTCTCTTCTGCTGCTTGCAACGAAGGATTGGTTTGCATTTATCCTAGCATCTATAAGTTTGTTAAACAGCAATTATTCATGCAAAGCATGGATTTCAGAATTAGGTTTAAAACCTGGATTTACTATCACTTTTCAATTTGTTGAATGTATGTTTTAAACAAATTGTATGAGGTCTATGCAAGCTGAGCTGATAAAAATGCATGAGCTTCTGTTTCCTGAACTATTTTCATCAATTAACATCAGGGTTTAACCATAAACATAAACCCAGCCCCCAGCATACTGGTAGTGTAATGTTATTACTGGTTGTATCATATTGTGTCTGCCCTAGTCACATTATGCAAGCATAATAAAAAATGGATAGAGACTGAAAAGTTCTGTGGAAATTAAAAACATGTTGTCTAGAAGAAGAACCAAAGCTTTTAATAGGGGGAAAAAAAAGAGCATTATCACAGCATGAATTTTCCTTTCCATAACCAGGCACTAGATGAAGTGTACCATTTAAGTTATGTGTTTTCAGCTAGAAAGAGAAATGAATGAACTCTCCTTAAATCTGTCTGGTTTATTAAGTATAGTAAGATGAGTAAGAATAATCAATAGTGCAAACCTCCTTTCCTCTAAAACAACAACAACAAAAACAAACAAACAAAAACAACAACAAAAACCCATGCATGTGAATGCTTATTATCTGGAGTTGCAATTGAACCACTTTCACGGGAGGGAATAAAGATTGAATTCCTGAGGAATGTCACAGGGAGTGATGCCATGGAGTGCTTTGACACTAACAGGTTCCAACAAGTCAAGAAGTATCACCCAGGATTAAAGTAGACAATAAAAGAACCAAGCATCCCAGTGACACTTAGATTTATGAATCCAGAACAGGAACACTGTAGTTAATCCACAAGCAGATTTTTATGCTTAAGAATAGATACAAGGATTAAAACAGAAGCTGAAATTGCTGATAGAAAGTAGTAAATACAAGTCAGGTTATAACGACTGTACTGTTTCACTTTGACATACCATTAGAGACAGGAAAATCCAGATAATTCAGAGGATGGTTGTGCAAAGGGCTAAAAAAAATGGGAAAATGTGGAAATTCAGAGTAGCATAACAAACTGAAGGGAAACAGAGGGGAAGATGTTTAATTTATATACCTGCAATAGATATTTTGCTCTTAAGGTCATGAGAAATGGATTTAGACATTGATTAACTTATGCAGAATACTAGAAAGCAGTAACTCTCAGAAAAATACTAGTACTTTGATGATAAATTTTTATTATGCTCAAAAAGTATCTTGTTAATGGGATGTTATTAACCATTGAAAAACCCAAGATTTATGTTGTCTTCCCTTGGTCAGGGCTTGTGCATTTGCATGAGGACACCATTTTCAACTGGTGAGCTCAGACTGTGTTTTTTATTTTTCCCTGAATCAGTTGCCTGTTGGTATAAAATATGAAAATTTTTATCTCTTCTCGCTGTTGTTTGTGATGTCTTGTGCTTTTCCAGTGCACAATTCATCCTTTGTAGCATTGTAGACAGACTTAAATTAGACTTTTTTCAACAGTCATCAGTTTAAGTGCATCACAAACTTTAGTGGCTTAATTTGCCAGGTGAAAGGCTATTACTTCCATTGTACAAATGCTAAGCTAAGGACCAAAGAATTATTTTCTCAGAGAGATTTCTATTTCTTGGAAGCTAAATACAGATTAGGTTGAAGAATGCTGATTTCAAGATCTGAAAGAGCAATCTGCATTGGGCATAGATTTTTTTTTCTCTCTATCAATTTCCTTTTGCATTGTACCTTCTGTTTTACCTGCTTCAAACAATCCCTCCTCCACTTTTTCTTCTTTAACACTGCCTCTTTTCTGTAATTTCATTTGCTTTTATAATCTCTCCTGTTTGGCATTTCTCAGTCTTCACATCTCACTTAAAATCTCTTTACTCACTACGTTTTCTCTTAGCCTAGTTTCAACATTGAAATACCCCATGGCCTGCCTAGGCTTCATGAGGACTGCTGAACATCCTTTGCTCCTTTCCTTGGGCCATTTTTGGGACTAAAATGTGAAAGAAAGCATTGCTCAGTACACCTAGCGATTCAATGCAAATGAACTGTGATGGGAAGATTATAAGGCAGAGTAGAAGGTTCCTTGCAAAGTGGAAAACACAGACATTAGAGCAGGCTGATTTCAGGCTCCCTATTTATCTGATAGTTAAGGAACACCACAGACAGGGGCATTTCTAGAACGGTGTGCAAACACAGGCAAAGCAGCTAAAGCTGATATGTAGGCGTTCACAGCGGTCCCAGAAGTGCAGTTAGTGGAAGAGAGATGCTCCAATGTGAAGTGGGGATCAGGTCTTGTGGTATGTCCTATCCGGCTTCTCCAGTCATTTCTGTCACTGCAAAATATTGATTGTGAATGATATGTGCTGGTCATGGTCTGTAGGCAACACCATGGGCCATGGTCCAGGAGTGATGGCAGCAGCGTCTCCTGTCACAGGTGGACTCTGATAGTTGTGCCAGTGCTTTAAAAGGTGAACAGGCTTCACCAGAGGTGATAAGAGGTAATGAATAGGGAGTCAGTGGGAGGGACACTCCATAGACCGCAGCCCAAGGCCCTGTATTGGGTCTGACTGAGAAAGAGTTCGTTCTTCCTTAGCAGCCACCACAGTGCTGTGCTTTGCATTGGGAGCTGGAAGGGTGTTGATAACATACCAGTGTTTTGGCTACTGCTGAGTGACGCTGTCCCTCTCACTTCCCCCCTCCACTCTATCTAAAGAGGCTGGAAGTGGGCAAGATCCTGGGATGGGACACAAGCAGTCCAGCTTACCCAAATTAGCCAAAGGAATATTCCATACTGTGTGATGTCAGCTCAGATATAAAAGCTAAGAGAGAGGAGGAATGGGGGGTATTTGTTATCCAAGGATATTTGCCTTCCAGAGCAACCACTCTGCATGCTGCGGCCCTGCTTCCCGGGAAGTGTCTGAACGTCACTCGCTGGTGGGAAGTAGAGATTAACTTTTCCCTTTTCTTGCACAAACTTTCACTTGTTTTTCTTTTTTTTGGCTTTAACAAACTGCTGTATCTCAACCTACAAGTTATTTTCCATCTTAATCTCTCCCCCCTGTCCCACTGGAACGGGGAGTGATAGAGTGGTGTGGTGAGCATCTGGCATCCAGCCAAGGTGAAACCACTACAGGCCCCTGAAGACAAAACAAAAGACATGAGTGATACAGAGCAGGAATTTTCAAGGAATATGTTACTTTTGACAGTAAGCACAAGGCTGCTCCCTCCATGTCTGCCTGGACACCCATTAAACATTTTCAGAGATATGGCATTGAGAAGGGCAAATGTGTTCTCCTAGGGGAAAATCCAGGTAGATAGCTCTGTGGACTCAGTTGGGATCTGAGATGAAAAGAGGCGGCGTCACAAGTTTGTGCAAATAAAAATAATAACTCATGGGGAAATATCATTTGGAGTACTCATGAGTGAGAATAACGTTTATGGGCAAAATAAATTATGGCAGAAACAAGGTTTGGGTTAAAACTTTAAGGTAATTTTATTAACAGGATCTAAAGGGAACAGCAACAACAGTAGAACAAACCTTTAAAAGAAAACACTCTATTCCTTCCTCCCACCTTCCCATCTTTCCCACGGAACACGCAAGGGGTACAGAAGCATGGGAGCTCCTCTTCTTCTGTTGTATTCTAGGGGTTCCCTTTAACAGGGAACAGTTTTACAAAACTCTTTTCAGCATGGCTTCAACTTCCACCAGCCAGCACCTCCTCCCCCCACCCCTGCCTAAATCTGCTACCACGTGTCCTTCCCACTGGTAAAAAGCCGTGTTCCCAAAACTGTTTCCCTGTGGGTTACTAGGTTCTGTGGGGTGTACCTTTTAAGGATATATTAAATTGAAAGTAGTTCTCCTTTCTCATATCACTACAAGCAAAAGTTCTCTCTCTCTCTCTCTCCTTTTTACATAAGTCCTCTGCTAAGCCACAGCTTTTTAGCATCTACTCGACCCACAGTGAGCAACTTTTCTCACACGCTACAAGATAATTCTCATATCCCCCCATTCACTTAATGAATTAAAAGGTTTCGTTTCTACCACTGCTCACTGCTTACAGAAAGAAAAAACCCAGTTCCAACTGCATAAAGGCCCCTCCTCCCTCTGTAGTGACCCTGGTGTCCGCCATCTTGTCTTCTCCACGTGCTTTTCCAACTCTGTCTCTTCTCTACCTAAAGGGGAAAAGGAAAAACCCAAACCAAACAAAAACAGGAACCAATATCTCCCCACCACTATTCGTATGTTTTACAAGTCGAAAGCTTCCGTGAAGTTTTCGCAATGATGAAACGAGTTAATTTAAGTCCCAATCTTGTTCCAGGGAAAATGCTGTCCATTTTAATAACTCCAACACATCTCCTGCTCCAGTTCCACATGGTCCTGGCAATGCCGATTCCTCCAGGCTTTTTTCCTTTGGCCGTTGCTCTGCAGGTTGCAGCTGTTTCCAAAGTGTGATAAATGCATATTATAATGTTGGCTTTTCACAAATAAAATGAAGGCTATGTGTAGCTTCATTGTAAGAATATAGGTTTTGTAATAACTAATGCTTTTATTTTCTTAAATGTCTTAAACTTAGACACAGTAGTAGGATGGTTGACATCATTATGCATGTAGCAATTGAACTGTCTGCTTGGCTGGATAACATCCAAAGAACATGTGATGAAGACTCCTGTCAACTATCGGCAACTCCCCGTCTGTAAGAACCACGGACCAAGGCACAATCTGGGGACGATAACAAAAATGGATTAAAACCACAACCAAGAAGTACTCATGCTCTAAAAAGGCAGACCCAAGGAGGAGCCATGCTAAACAGTTCCTGGAAAATGGAAATTAGTTGGGGGTTATGAATATGCATAATTGTTAATGAATATGCATCAGGCTGATGCAATCGAAAGAGTATGTAAAGGATGTNGGGAGAGCATGGCTGGGCACGCAGTGAGCCGCCGGTCCCGGTCCGTCGGTCCAAGAGAGCGGGGCAGCCAGCTCGAGTGTGCCAGCAGTCCCGGTCCGCCGGTCCCAGCCCCGCTGGCCCCAGTCCCGGGCAGTGCCGGTCCCAAGGCACTGCGGGGCCGGTGCAGTTCCAGTCCATGCGGTCCCGGGTCTCTGCCACGTGGTTGAGCCGCAGCAGCTGGCAAGCCCCCTACCGGAAGGTGGAGCGAGTGGGGGAAGAGCTGACTCCACCCCTTCATTCCTTAAATATACTGCTTTGTGTTAATATCGCAGAGGCGTTACTTCTTTTCTAATTGGTTTCTGGGAGCACGTCCCCTCCCCGAAACCTGAGAGGACCCGCCCCCATCAAGCACGGCCCACAGATGGGCCACCCCTCCGGGCTCCGTCACCACTCCTTTTTTGCCCGCCAAAACTAAACAAAGGAGCCTGGCATGGGTACCCCAGAACAGGCGGCAAAAAGGCTTTGCTTTTGGTGACTCATGAGGGGAGAGGCACTCATTTGCCAGTCTGAATTATCTTCCAGAGGGGTGCTAACTAAAATTGCTGGAATTAATAAATCTTGGATCTCCTTTTAAGGATAAAACATGCAGGAACAGCTAAGAAATTATAAACTTATTTTTCATAATATTTGCTTAGAATTATAGTTAGATAAACTTATTGTCTGCAAATATTGAGCTTTATACTGACTGAGGAGTAGAACATAAGGGATGTAGCTACCAAGCTGTGTCTAAGCTCCTCCCAGTAAATTGTGGCACAGCAAGAACGATCTAGTAATTATACAGAGCTAGAACACTCTTGTGTGTCTTTCTTGCCAATTTCTTCTCAATCCAGTGAGAGAACTGTGTTTTAGGGAAAAGTTGGTACTCCAAAATAGCTCTTATCCCAGGCTTTGCTTTCTTTACAATATACACTCTGAAGTCCCAAATTCTGGGATGGAAATTGTAAACCGCATAGCCAGTTTATAAACACATTAAGAACTGTCACAACAAAAGGCAGGAGGCAATCTCAGTGGAGCGTGTTTGGAGTTTCTGCTTCTGTTTACATGTTTATTTCCGGAACCTTGTCATCCCTGATCCTTCCTGGAAAGTCTTTGGGAATTCTACCTCCATGCAACTCAGTTGCATTGCAACTTGTTCTTTTAGTGTCCCTACTTTTCAGTGATTTCTAACATCTATTGCTACAAAAACAAAATAAAGGGATTTTTTCCATATATGGATGTGATCGCTGCCACACCATTCAGACCGAGGCTGAAGAATGGATCTACTTTTTTTCTTGATGCGGATGTAGCTGGGTAGTATAACATGAGTCGGTTACAAAACTAACACACCTTCATGGTATGTATGTTTGTGGGGATGCAGCATAGACATCAGAGTGTGACACTCACTCATGTGGTAGGTTGCTCCTTGCTGTATCATCCTGATGGAATTCAGGGTGTTTTCTTAAAGCGTAGGAATAGGAGAATGGAGTAGCAGAAGCACATGAGAGAGCTATTTCCACAAAAATTTGAAGGAGGATCTTTAGGAAGTGTTATTATTATGAATTAATATCTAGACGAACTGAGTGGTAATAATACTAGCAATAGCTAAAAATTTTCTCAGTGCACAACTACATGGAGAATGGGAGAGAACAGGAGAATATGTACAATGCTGTAATAATCTAAGTGAATACATTATTCCAAGAAATGTTGACCTGATGCAGTAACTTACTCAGCTTTTCTCACAATAAGATTTTAGTAATTGTAGCTTAATTCTAATACAGACTGGAATTATATTCAAATTTCTTCAACATTCTTTCCAAATTTCAGAAAAGAGTGCAGATGTGAAGAGCCAGAAAAAGCACATAGTCCCTGTCAGATAAGAGGGAAAAGACAAAATATTCAAAGGATCATACCAAAACATGAAATCTGTATGAAACTTATTATAATGTATAAAACTACACCATCTTTTGCAAAGCTTAACAGTGCAAAGAATTAAATCACCTAAGGCACAATTTTATACTCACTATCATAATTAATTTTAGGTGCACATAGTTAATTTCATTCAAATTATTGCCCAAAACAATGAAAACAATGTATAAGTAAAAGAAACAGAAGTATTACTTAGATACAAAAAGAAATATGTAAACTCCTGATTGTCTAGAGTGAGAACAAAGTAATATGCTTGAAAGAAAAGAAAGAAATGTATATTCAAGTTAATGTTCAAAAAATGAAAAAACAAATATATTGAGAAGTAATTTTAAGAGGTAGAGAATATCAAAAAGGAGAAAAAAGACAAGAAGTATAGTTAGCAGCTTTTAAAAAATCATAATTATAAACTGTAATTTAGAGTATAATATGACAGTTCTGAAAGACTGAATGAGAACAAAAATGAGAATAAAAGGAGAAGGATGGTGGGAAAGAGTCAGTGATCACAGAAAATGCCAGAGTGAGAATTTGAAAATGAAAGCACAGATGAATCAGAAGACTAAGGTGAACAAAAGAAAGGTGAGGGATGTCAATGAATGCAAGGCTAAAATTACATTTCCTGTAGGGTTTTGAACATACTGCAACTGCTCGAGGGAACAGCTTAGAAGACCATGGTGTTTAAAAGCCAAGACTGAAAATACAAAATGCATCCAATGTATATTTTAAAAACCACGGTAAATATCCTGTATGTTGTGCAAGAAATACCATGTGAAATACCATTTTATACACTTCTATATTACTTCAGTAAATCAAAGCTATTTTGTGGTCAAAGTAGTTTTTAGAACCATTGATTTTAAAGTCAGAAAAAACTGTTAAACTTAATAGACTAATTAACTGTTAGACATAATCCATGGGATACTAAAGCTGCAAAAAAGCACATCTTCAGCCTGTTTTTAGTCTGATAACTCACAAGGTCATCCCGTAGCCTGATAGGGTTGGATTTGCAGACTACTGGATTATTGCAAGAGTCAATAATTTTAATAATTATTTAGTACTTACTAATGATACATTTTATTGCCTGGAAAGTCTTAAGTAAAGGTATTTACCATTTAGACTGAAAACTGGTGCCTTGCCTCCCGTGCAAAACCTTTTGAGGAAAATAAATGGAGAACTATATCTTGTCTCAGCCTGACTCAGTGACATCTGACTTAATAGAAAACCTGCTAGTACAGAAAACATGCTAACAGGTTTAGTTGTTACTGCTTATACAGAAATTAATTCACCTCACCTGGAGCACAGTTCAGATAGAAAAAAAAAAATTTGACTGACAAAAAGAAATTTTAAAGTACAATGAAATTTTCAAGATGTAGTAAATATTTCAGCAATGCAATGAATCCCTCCCAGCTTGAAGGTTTTTACATCATTCTAGGCAGTCCAATATCAGCAACATGTAGATGTTTTTTAAGTCAGGATTAAATTGAATGGAATCCAAAACAGAGATACTTCACTGAAAGTGTTCAATTAAAACCTTCAGAGTTGAGCTTTTGCCTGAAGTAAGCTCTTAATCGTTTTGCCTGAAAAAATTATGAAAAGCATCTAAAAAATCAGGTACTTTCCAGTGGCAGGTAGCTGATTAGAATTAATTATCAAAGCCAAGAATTAATGCAGCAAGTCAAAACCATGGGTAACTTTTACCTAAATTTGCCATATATAATCAGAATCTTTGTAAGTCTTTTACGGAGTATAGTGAGGTTAAAAGGAATTAAGTACATTTAGACTACATTCATTCTCTATGTAAAAAACGTAAGCCAAAGTTGGACTCCTAATGTGAGGAAGCAATCAGGTTTGCTCAGCACTCATGTTGTAAAGGTCTATTGCTGTTAAACTGTAAGTGAAACATAAATATACCTGTAATATAAATCCAAAATGTCATTGGAAATATGAATGTGGCATTGAATCTCATCTAGTAAGGTTTTTGACTGACAGCTCAAGTCAGAGTTACCAATCTGAAACAAAAGAAGAAAGAAAATCTAGATTGATGGAGCAATCTTACTCCTATTCAAGTCAATGTAACACTCTCATTCAAGCATGATCAGGCTCCCTTTGTGCTCTGTACTAAGTACATAGGACTCACCATCATAGTGCAACAGGGCTTACCTGAGGGGAAGGTGAAATTTAAAATTTCTCTTGGTCATTAGACTTAAGATGATCACCAATATAGACATTATGATTGTATTTATATTATCAGTACAAGGGATTTTAGCAAAAATTAGCTGTTTAAAATCTGAGGATCTTTATTTTTCCTGAAATTTTCAAAATTGCATACTGAATTTAATTTTCTTGCTTTTTAAGTTTTTCACTCCTTACTTTAATGATATCTTTGTATCTTAGTACCACTTATTCTGAAAAGGATAAAAATTAATTTTTTTACTCGGGTATTTACTGGGGATCTATGTAAAAAACCCTTTACCACCTCAGCATTGTTTTCTAGTTTTCTTAACAGCTTCATATTTCATTCCTGCAGAAAACTAGTTGTAACAGGTGTACATACAAAAAACTAGCCCACTGTACAAGCTGAAAAAAGTGCAGCCAGGATAAAGGAGTGAAAATATGTGGGCTCCGCTGACACCACAGTCAGTGAAGGAGGGACAGGAAGTGTTTCAGCTGCTGGAGCAAGCCTGTGGACCATGGGGAGGCAGCTGTGCCCCTGCAGCCCATGGAGGTCATGGTGGAGCAGAGATCCACCTGCAGCCCACAGATGAAACCCATGGTAGAGCAGGTGGACATTCTTGAAGGAGTCTGTGACACTGCAGACAGCTCACCAGGAGCATGACAGGACCTGTGGACCCATGGAGAGAGGAACCTACACTGGAGCAGGTTTGCTGGACACACCTGTGACGCTGTGAGCGACCCATGCTGGAATGAAGAACTGTAGCCCATGTGAAGGACTCACATTTGAGAAGTTCATGGAGGACTGCCTCCTGTGGTAGGGACTCCATGCTGGAGCAGGAAAAGGAGCCCTTCCCTGAGAAGGAAGGAGCAGCAGAGACAATGTGTGATGATCATAATTCCCAATCTCTGTTCCCTGCACATTGTGAGGGACAAAATCATGAACAAAATTGAGCCCAGGAAGAAAGGAGGGGTGGGAGGAATGTGCTTTAATATTTAGTTTTATTTCTTACTATTTTACTCTAATTTGATTGACAATACACTCAGTTAATTTCCCCAAGTCACGTTGGTTTTTCCTATGACAGTAATTGGTGAGGGATCTCTCCACGTCCTTATCTCAACCCATGAGCCTTTCACAACAACCTCTCTCTTCTGTCCAGCTGAGGAGGGGAGTGATAGAGAGGCTTTGGTGTGCACCCGGTATCCAGACAGCATCAATCCCTAACACTTGGAATGAAAAGTGTGTCTAAAACTAGAGTATGGGAAAGTTTTCTCCTTTCTGCCTTATAATATTGGGGAAAAAAAATGCAGTTCATACATACCCCTTAGAAACTAGTTAAAAATCTGCCAGATAAACATTACAACCCCTTTCAATGTTTCTTGCAACGTTTTTAATTCTGGTTCAGGCATGCACAGAATGATGATGCTTTGCACACCTATTTCTTGTTTAAATTAACTAGAACTAAAAATAGAAAGTAGTATGTGTCCTGATTAATCCCAGCCAGTCAATATGCTCAGAGTGCAATTAAAACAATTTAGATTTAAGATGTGTTTGTTTCTCATAGTATAACAGAAAAGCTCAAGAGGGTGTTTAATTCAGGGTTAACTCCCATCTTTACAAAAAGTTTCTCAGTCTTGTTGCTGCCACCCCAGCAGTCCTACAGCTTGCCATAACAAAACAGAGCCTCTGCAGACAGTGATTTAGGAGCGTTTAGGGTTGAATGTAGCACCAAACATGCAAATGTAGCATTGGACTTTCCCACTCTCCACTCTTACAGCTTTTAGTCTTTCAGGCAATGAAATAATCCTAACAGAAGTTCAATCTCTCATCTTGTACAAGTGTGCTCACAGTTCAACTCTTGCAATTTTTTTTCCTTCTTGCTATTTTAGTTTTGTCACTTTTGTTTCATAATCCTTTTTCTGCTGCATTACAACTGCATCAGGAAGAGGTCTAGGGTTTCAGATGTTCTCTCCTACCCTATCCATCATACCCTTCTCTCCTATCCTTCTAACTAGGCTGAGGAATCCATTGTAAATCACCACTGTGTGAGTAAATAAATATATTAACAAGCTATAGCTATGATGGCAAAGACCAGATGTTGATTGTACCAGGGAAACGAAACTGCATGCCTGCATCCCTAATTTAGGTACCTGAGCTATTAAGAGTAATGTGTTTTAGGGACTGCCTCTGGTGGGTACTTTTCTAACATAAAACCAGCTCCCTTTCCATACTGACTTTTATGAAATTACAGCTGCTATTCTCTTTTCATGAACTGAATAGCAAGTGTATCAGCATATAATATTTTTATTTTCATTGTCATGGCCAGGCACATAGATATGGGACATTTGTGTGTATTTCTCTTACTGGACACCACATGCACTGCCTCCATGCACATAGCATCTCTGCTCTGTATTTACTTCAGGGCAACTGCCTCTCTCCTCAAGGAAGTATATGGATTCTTATGCTAGGTTAATGATGGTTGAGTCTGCACACAAATGACAAAAAAGCTGAATTTACATTGTCCAGTGAATTGAACTGCTGTCAGATTTTCAAAGCCATATGACCTTGGAAATCTTCTTGCTGGACTTTCAGGAGGGCTCAGCAAACAGACTGGTCCTTTACTTTAAATGCAATGAGCAGCATTATCTTTGCCCCAGATTTGCTTCCAGATGTAAATATAGAGACCTCAAACATTACCTGTTTAAAGGCAAAGTAGATCATTATCTGCATGCACTGAAGTAGGGAAGAATTTGAGTTTCACTGAATTTTTTTCTTTAAGGAGATTGTGGGATGTTGAAAATAACAGATATTTCAGCACAAAAAGTGAAGTTGTCTTTCAAACCCAATTTTAAAAATGTTGTGGAGCTTCTGACGCTGGAAAAGGGTTTTCAGAACTCTTTAAACATATTAAATTTCATAAAATTAAATTAAACTAATAAAATTCATCCTTTCAAATTTATAAAATATATTTGGTATAAAAATCCAAATCACATAATTTAAAATGTACTTATTATAATACTTTAAAACTGATTCTTAGGTGTATAAATTATTATACTAATTTACCCAGATACCAGCTTAGGCTCTGGTGAACATATTTTGCTCTAAGTCCTTTAAAACAAGGCAAATCCTTTGAAGACTGCAGCACAAAGCAATGAATTCTTCCCATACACATATAGTGGTGCTAAAAATCTCCTTTCAGGTGACATGCAGGCTTTATTCTAAAACACATATTTTGCACCCAAAAAATTGGAGAGTAAAATCATTGAACATTCTGAAATTGCAGCAGCTGACCTTATGAAAGAGTCAATTTTCACAAGATTTATTTTGAGTAAAATGGTTTGCTTATCTCTAAGTATTAGTCAGTTTCAAGTCTGAACCTCTGAGTAAAAAACCCACTTCTACAGATTTGTAAAATTAAGTATTTAATTAAAATCTATTGTAAGGGGAAAGAAACTGAATACTTTAAGAATATTTCAAATGATAATGTTGTCACTATGAAAGTATTAATAATTATTGTTTATAACTGTTATAACTACAGTCAAAGACAGTTCAGTAGCTCAGGTCATTCTCAAGTAGTCCCAGAGGGATTCAGGGCAGCTCAGTCAGCCTGGCAGCCCCAGTGATTTGCCTGCTCTCAAGGATGCTGCCTGGTCACACACAAATGGGGACAGGCAGTGTGCAGTCTGGCTTTGCAGCACACTCTGAGGTGCACCAACACACAAGGGCAACTACAGTTTTGTCACAGGCAACCTTTGCCACTCAGTGCCAGGCCCATGTCTTTACTTTGTCATGGGGAAGCAGTGACCTCGACAAAACAAAACAAAACGAAAAAAAATCTCTCTCCATTTCTTTCTCACATTTGCTTTAGCTTAGAATAAAGTTATGTTTGGAGCAGATGGAGGAAGATGTTCCGTTCACTGGAGCTCCAAATTCCCCTCTTGATTTGTTCCTTCCTGGTTGTGACAGGCACCGTGTATTGGACCCAAACAATTCAACTTGTTTCTAATCCCAGGAGCTGCAACAGAGCTTTCAAACAGGTTGTTACTACTGATTCACATTGCTTACTCTTTTATCCTTTAACAATAACTGCTAAAAAGCATATTCACTTTCTTATTTAAAGGAAACATAGAACCTTAATCTTGCTTTAAAATGTTTGCTCAATACTTATTTTATTAGCCTTGCCAGCATTGGTTTAATTCTAAAAAATAAAATAGAAATTAGGACATTGCTGAAGGTTTTTTGACTTAAAGGATCATATAATAAAAGTTAGTTTTTACCTGTGTTTATATAGACGTTTTACTCTCCCAGACTGCTTGTGTTCTTCCTTCTAGTGTGTCAACATATGACTGGAATGGCTTTCTGGGTCACTGAGTCCAGTTGCCTCTTATAACAGATGTTGTTTCTTCACAGTTTTTTTAAGACCTATGGCTTTGCTTTTTCTTTTTTATAGTTTAAACTTTTTAATGAAGGTTTTCACACATTTTTTTGAACCTTCATTTGGCTTGTCAGAAGGAAATACTATTGAACCTGCTTGAAAGAAACTATCATTTCCTTTGAGAAGTAAATTGCTACTTGGTGCAAAGAAGCAAAAATATACAAATTTAATCTCTTCGGGTAGCTCCTTCCAATAATTGTGACAGCCTAAGAGATCAAAATCTCCAGGTCTTCAACACTCCTTTTCAGCTGATGCTACACTTTCATGTAGGAAATCTTGTTACTTATCCCAAAAGAAATTGATTTACATTTTCCAATATTTTATCCCTCAAGGTCAGTTATGGCCAGTTGGTATCTGCACATGCCTCTTGCTTTCATAACTCAGTTTTGCTTGTCTGTAAGTTTTACTTGTGCTCCTTTCTAGACTGTTTTTCTTTTTAAATGTCATTAACAGAAATGTATCAGTCCCAGGACACTGGAACTCCCCAAATAGCCTTCATAGAACCGGATAGTTCCTTGTCAGTAAGCTTTTTTGTCCTTTACAGTTCTTCGTCCACTTTACAATGATTTTCCTAATCCCTGCACTCTCTAGATGAAGTACTAATTTCCTATGTGGCCCCATATAAAATACTTTAGTAAATCGAGTTTGCACTTCCTTCTGTAGAAAAAAAACATTATCAGAAAAAGATATCAGATTAGTCCTACCTTAATCAAGCCTATGTTACATTTTCTATTCTGTCTCAATTATTTTATTCAACTCTTTAAAAGCTAAAGCCTAGCATACTACTGAGATCAGACTAATCTCTTCTTACCCTTCTCTTTCACCTCTGCTCCTTTATACCAACTCTTGACATTTCCTATCCTGTAATCTTATGGCAGTACCACTGGCTTGATAGATTTCTTTAAAATATTTACCCCCTCCACATTCAGATCTGAGAGGTCAGTGTAGTCAGCAACTTTGGTAATGAGTTCCCTTAATTTATTAAGGTTTGCCCTTTTGAAACCCAAGTTCTCATTGCCAACCTACTATAATTTAATTTAAACTGAATCAGTTCACCATCACTCAATTAGACATTATTTGGACTTTCAGCCCTTTTTATAGCAACATTCTTTAGACTTTTTTCATGTATGGTAATATTGTCTTTTGCTGGTTCAAGATTTAATGGATTAAGAATATAATAACAATTAAACACAGAAGGTCTTGCTGTAGTACAGATGCTACCTGCTTAAGCCCACGGGGACTTTAAAGGAGAAATTGAAAATAACTGCTGCAAAATTCCACCTGGACAACCTGCTCAGCTCTGAAATAATGTCAGACTGAAAGCAGCATGATGGTGAAGAGTTTCGGTATTAGCAGACTGGTTTTTTCTCTTGATAAAATGGACAGAAAGGAAAATACATTTGTGTCTGGAACAAAACCAGAAAGGACAAAATCAACTTTGAAACTATTTTTTCCAGATTTTTCTCTGGAAATTAGGCAAAGATATGATACTAGTTGCTTCTATCTCCTTTCAGTCTTCTGTTTAAAATTGCTCACTCATAGGAGTTCCAGAGTGACTTTACCAAATACAAGGGTAATTCTCCAGAATGCTTCTCCAGCCTCCTGCTTGGGATTTTCTGATCCAGAAGTAGAGTTTGAATTTAATATGTCATAGTAGATTTTACTTCTTTGGATATGTCCAATCAGTTATCAAATCCAGGTACACTTATAACACCTGCAGCCTTCTGTTGCAACTGTGTTATCATCAGAAACTATGTTTCATCAGAAACATTTCTTTTCTTTGAACACACTGTCTTAGTTGCATACCTTAGTCGATACCTGCCTGGAGAGATGCAGTGAGTAGCCTCTTGCTTATTGTCTTTCAGGGTCACTCAAAATTTTTTTGACTATTTTATCTCTCTGTAGTCTTCCCTCTTCTAACAGGACGCTATCTTATCTTAGCTATTTTCTGCTTTACAAATTATTTTTTCCAGTTGAGTTTTACCAAGCATGTACTGCACTTAAAATTTTTTAAAAGGAAGAGAAATAAAAATGTTTTCTACCAGAGACATGAAACATCACAGCCAATCTTCATTCTTTTCTCAGTGAGCAAAGGGATGTTTGAAGAAATTACGATTAGTGGCTTTTTTAGACCATATGCCCTTATTACCTGGGGTCCTTTTGAAAATCTAGTTCAAACAAAAGCTGTGACAGATAAGCTGTGTTTCTGAAAGATGTAAACGGAGATGTCTTGCAGGTGCAGTTCCTCTCAGGAAACAAACAGAATCACAATAGCAGTGAAACACAACCAGTCTACCCTTAGCATCCATCTAAGATTAGAGCTGGTCCAAATCAAAAAGCTGGCATAACCAAAACATGTTTTACGAGGCTCGTCTGTTTTGGCCTAAGACTTGTACCTCAGCAGCATATAATAATCACCAGTGACATTATGTAACTTAATACACTGCTCTTAATACACATTGTTTGCAGAAATGTTTTAATATTTTCATCCCAAACTACTACTTTTCCTTTGATGAAAATTCCACAACACTGAAAAGACTCAGTAAAATATGGAGCAAGAGTCCCCGGGAGAAGCCCTGCATAGCATAATGTCAAAAATTCTCAGCACAAGCATTAAACTGACCATTAACTAAAGTGAATGAACAGGTATGCTGGTTTGAGCCAAATTTGGAGAGGGGACTTCCAAAAGAGTCTCCTTCAGGAGAACAGATTTCAGCAGCCCCTCCCCCCAAACCGGTTCGGGAAAAACTTCCTTCGAGGAAAAACAAGGGGAAAAAACTATTTATTTACCAAACCAAATGAATAGTATTAAACAAATGGAAACCTCTAGTTGCTTTGAGGAGTCAGTGAGTCAGAGAAATCCCTCCTTGGCTGTGGTTCAGTCAGGTTCAGTCCCTTCAGAGTTCGGGCCCAGTGGCCAGGCCTGGGGTGCTGCTGGTGGAGGGGGGTGGGGGGGAACCCCCCAGGCAGGTGTCCCGATGTCCTGGACCAGAGAGGTGCTGAACAAATCCCAGAGAGAGAAACCACAGTCTGTAAAATGCTTCTTGCTTCAGCCAACGAGGGGAAAAAAACCCCAGAAGACCAAACGCCCTGTCTCTTGCTCCCTGCCAGAAGAAGGAAGAAGGAAAAAAAAACTCCGAGAGCAAAAATTCTCCCCTTATCTTCCACTGTCCCATTGTTTCTGTTTCTGCCGGAGTAGAAGAATGTAAACGAAACCTGTGCCGGCTTTTCTCTGACTGAATTAAAGGGACAAACTAATTTCTAAGCATAGCCGATGATATGGAATATATAGCATAAAATACATACATAAAATCACTCTGGGACAATAGGAGAATGGCCCCAAGCATCTTATTTCATGCAACTGTGAGATCAGCTCCTAAGAGTTGCATACAGGTCGAATCACAAAGGTAAATCCAAACCTTCCACAAGACAATTTGCCTAGCCCCTGCTTCATGGCTACATGTTGGAATTTGAGCTACCAGGTGTATAAAATTTAACACATGCATTTGAAGAGCAATGAAAATAGAAGCACACTTTATTGGAAATGAACAGGTAATCTGTACTTAGAAGGTTACCCTGTTCTTCAGTATTGCCATGCATAAGAAAGAGGAGGTGGCATATGAAGCACTGTGCTCACAGTAGCAGAGCAATTCCTAGACTGATGGAATGAAGCTGACTTTGAGTGCTGAATTTAGCAGGAATGATTTGTTACCTTTCAGTATAAAATATTCATTTGTTAACTATGAGCAATAATTAGCTCAAGGCACAATTAGTACAATAACTTCCAGTAATTTTGGTCAGTGAAGCCCACATTTTGCTCATAATATTCAGTAAAATATTAAAAAGTGTGACTACTTTTATATAATCATCTTTAAAAACCACACTAAGTTATTTTAATCAATATACTTGTTTTAAGTAAAAGCCATTTAATCTTCTGACTTATACATTAACCTTCCATTAAGTATTAGTGAAGAAGTTAAATGCACCTTAGTCAATAATGCTAATGCAGGAACTGTTGTATTACCTATGGAGAAATGCGTATTCATATTATGTTAAAGTGGCTATCCTTAACGATTAGCTATTATATGTCAGGAAACTGATCATAAATTTGAAATATTCTGTAGGAAAATGAATTATAATGTTGAAACTGAGTTCTCTGTACTGTAATAATTTTGAAATGAGGTCATCTACTTCTCCTGGTCAGTGCTTTTTAAGGCAATGATATTGAAGTGATGAAGATACCCTTGATGATACTTTAACCTCACCTTGTGGTTTCACATCTTGGTAGGTAATAAATGAGACTGGTAATTGTACTATACTGAACGAAAATATATGAATCTACCAACAGGTATATGAAGAAGTTGTTTTAGCATAAATTCTCATTGCTTTGTTTCTACATAGAAATGCCTAAATGTACCACTAAGATCAACAAAATGCTACAGTTATGTCAAAAGATTTCTCTGAGTTTTAGGCTTATTTGCAGTGTCAAACTACCTGCTTATAGATCTTATTCTATATTACTTTTTCTACCTTTTTCTCCCTTAACAGGTTTTATCCTAAACCAGTTTGTCCTGAAAGATAATTTTTTTACACTATCCTGGCAAAAAGCTGTCACGTGGGATAGTCCCTTTCCCTCCTGTTCTTGTCTGTATATTCTTGCTGTTTTGTTTCTGTGAGATCTGCTGCTTCTGTGGATACTGGGCGAGCTGATCTAATACCATTCTTTTATATTTTTTTTATTTTTTTTTTTTAAGAAAGAATATTTTTTTCCTTGGGTCACCTATCAAAATCCATTTTTGCTTAGTTTCCTGGTAGCTAAGGCCAGTATGAGGGGAGAAAACAAATGGGCAGGGAATTCAAGGGAGTCCATATCTTTTGTCAATAGTCCATTGTTAGTTTAGCTTTTTTTGTGACACAAAATGGCACTTGCATAGTACATAGTGCAGGTGATCATGAAGGAGACAACAAAAATTTACTCAGGTGGCCACTCAAGTGATCTACAAAAATCTGCTGTAATACAGACCGTTACTTCCAAGAAAGAACAGGGAAAAAATGAAAAGGGAAGTATGTGTAAATTTGCAAATAAAAATAAAATCATTTTGCCTGTTTTTGAGGATGGACATCAGCAGTTCCCAGGATATCACTTTTTTTAAATTCTTGAATTTACTTCCTCATGGTATAGTGCTGGTTTTTTCTGATCGTTTTCAGATCTTTGTTTCAACACTGTAAATGATTATTCCACTCACATTCACCTCTGCTTGTCCTTTTTCTATCATTTGAGTACCTTCTGCTGACTTTACAAAATTGTGTCCCTGAATCCTTAACGGTACATTTCCTAGCCTATAGATTCAGTACTTTTGAAGAAATCCAAGATCTCAAAGGTAGAATTTAATTCGTTATTAAACAGTAAATTAAAAACACAGATTGGCACTCATATAACAATATAATAATATAATAATTCACATCAAAACACTGCAAAATCTGCCCTCTGAATTCTAAATAAAACATCTTTTTTGAATATTTCTGAATTTTAGGAGCTTTGTTCCTAACCCATATGCCAATCTCACATTTTTCTCACTGTCATCCATCTATACTTGAAACTAGAAAGAGATTTAAATGATTATATAGAACATTCTTGCAATAGATTGAAGATCCAAAATACCTTCAAGCTCCTTCAAAAATACCAAGATTTTCATTCAGTGATCATTAAAATAGAAAGCTAGACAAGTATTTTCACATCTCCCTTGCCCAAATAGCTAGAATTTTCTTTCATCTGAGAACTTGTAATATTTCAGAATTCTGGAATGGTCAATGTTGAACGCTAAGTTCAAAGACAAGCTCTGTCTATGATCACTATGGTCACTAGACATTTGCAGTCTAATGCTGCTTGGAAATGCCATTACTTTCTTAAGGCTTATAAAACTTCCTACTGAAAAGTACTGACTAGGCATTTTGTTAGTAAGACAGTACTATGAAATACTCTATCATATTATAATTTTACTCTCTCTTCCATATGGGAAAAGTTTGACACAAACTACTGAAATTGTTATATCCCTAACCATAGTTGGAAAAGAGAAGCAATAGATTCTCAGTATCTCCACAGCTACTTGAAATATACTACTTTGAAACAAGTAGATTGCTAAGGTGAAATAACTTACCAGCTTTACATTATCTTAAATTGTGTTTCAGAAAAAAGCACATATATTTTTCTTTATGTGTAAAATACATTTTATCTGGGAGCACTACAAGACGAAGCACATTTGTTTACAAATAGTAAAAAAAAAAGTTCTCAAAATTTCCTGTGCTTGAAACATAATGTGAACTGAAACTATGACACCGTGATACAAAGACCACTCCTCTGTAAAAATGAGGTATCTCTATCAAGTCTTTTTTCATTTTAAATTGTACATTTTGGTATCAAGGATGTATCTTTTGAATAAGTATGTCAAATACCCTTTTCACTCCATTACCTGCTTCCTTCTGATTCACTTTACCTGAATTCGATCCCTTTGTTACAGTTCTGACACTTCTTCAAATGTTTCTTTGGTGCATTTCTTTCAATGGGCGGGAACATTCAGACACAGTATTAAAGATAAACAAACCATTATCAACTCCACCTCTCCTCTTGACCAGTTTTTGATTTATGGCCCTTACTCCTGATTCTTAGTCTAATGAAGTTTCTAACTTTTAATCTGCTAGTAATCCACATTTAAATTAAAAACCCTAATTAGGAGATCTCACACTTAGGGAACCCATTTCTTCTTATCTTGTCTTAATTTTTCCATGACAGTTCTTCATAGTGTTTTCATAACAGAGTCCGTTTAATTCCTTCAGTTTCTGTTTCCAAATCCCCTTTATGCATTTCACCTCATAAAAATCTTCCACATCTTCTTTTTCAGAAACTCCTTCTCACACAGATGTTTCTTCAGAGTCTGCCACATCTTTAGCACTTTCAGCGACATGTGATGATGACTGATACATCACTGATTAATACCACAGTATCTACCTTCTCCTTTCCTTTCAGGCAGCTCAATTATGCGTCCATGAGTCCTCCCACTGCTGGTTTATATTGAGTATGGGTTTGTTTCATGCAGGAACACATCCACCTCCTGTAGTAGTGAACAACTTGTTGGCAATACCTGTGGTCAGCACAGTCCACAGAATAGACATCCATCTCTCTGATCACCTCAACTAGCAAAGCATTTCCTTGCAACCATTAGTAAATGTAATGTACCATAAAAACAAAACAGTGTATGTGTCATGAAAACAAAAACCCACCACTCATAATGCAGGAAGGGAAAAGTTGAGAACATTCAAGGTAACTGATAATGTCTTGTATCCCTTCAAAAGTAGGAAATTCTCTACATTAAATGCCTGTGTGATCCCATGTTGTACAGCACAAGGCACAAAATATGGAACACAATTCTGTGACTCTGAACTATTTGAGCTAATTCTGAACCTAAAACCAAAACTTATCAATTGGACAATTTTGTCTATCAGCATCCACTTCCTTTTTACTTCCTGCCCTGATGCTCCCAGATTCCTCATCTTTGTCAGAAATCTTTCTCTTATTCTTCCCAACACTCAAGACCCTAACTGAAAACACCTCTTCATCTTTTCTCCTTTCAATTCATCCAATCTTTCAAATATTTTTGAACGTTTTGTCCACACATTTAAGGTATACCTTTTTTTTACTGTCACTACAATGAAGTCTTCTACCTGGGCCATTATTCATATCTTAAAAAAATCAAGCATACTTTACCTTAGTCTTCTCAGAGAAAACACTCTGGTATATTTCAACCCTTAAAAGTAGGCGTTGTATATTCTTGGTCCATTAGTTGGATTAGATTCTTTCTCCTCTCTTCTAAAACATAAAATTTAAGAATATTTTACTTATATATTTAAATAATAAATTGAATAAAAATGTGTCTTATACTTGTTTAAACTTGATCTTACCTTTTAATTTTTCAGTTATTCCAGTCTCTAAACTTCACCTGCCTGCTTGTCTATTTTTTTCACCGCATCACTTTCAACACTAAGTACCTTGTTTTCATAAACCTTTTTGTCCTTCCTTCAGTGTAGCAGGTGGGAAACAACTACTTCAGTAAGAATGCCTAAAAGAAATGTATTTAATATTAAACTGGTTATAGCTGTAATTATCTTACCATTAAAAGAAAACCTGTGCAAATAAAGACAAGGTCTCTTCCTACAACTACATCAGCTAATGTAGTTGAGAGTTGAGGCCAAGTTTTCAAGAACATGAGAACATGTGTCCCTGAAATCTCATCTGGTTGTTTTTTTTTTTTTCTCTGTTCTAAAGTTAAAAACAACATTTGAATTTATTCGGAAAAATCCTACTAAATATTTTTAACTCATTTCTGTGATTGCCACTGTCTGTTTCTGTGAGTTTACTTACTGCAAAACAATGTACCCAAGAAAACTGTTACAGGTAGTTTTCAAAGTGGTACAATAATGGAATTTTGTAACTTTGCTGTAATCTTGCCTTTTAAAATTTTTTCTTTGTTGTAGGGAAGAGGAAGTAGTAAGGGAGGTAGAATTTGTTGCTTAGTTTAACCTGGTGTTTACAATATATTAAATTTCATTACAATTTAAATCAGGAAATACTTTTTAAAAATCATGTAAGGTTTTTTTTATATTTCATTTTGTTAATTTTCATGCCACTCAGAATTTTGCAGTTTCTTATGCTGGAAATCTATCATATATCTACCAACGTGCCTTGAAATGGATAAATCCAAACTCACTATGGAATTACTTAAAACAGAAGATTTAACTCCTGTTTTAAAGAAGTCTTGACCTTTCTTTTTTAACCAGCCAGAGACTAAGATTTTCTAAATAATAGATAGCAACCAAGTTGTATTGATTAATTTCCTGTTCGTTTTCCACAGAAAATACTAAAAAAATGTTCCAGTGTAGACTTACTGGTATACAAATACTTTAAACTCTTGCTTGTGCCAGTCCTTTATTCGTAAGAGGTAGAGCAGAAGCAGCAAGAACTGAGTGAAGGCCAACACAAGCAGTTGGTTAAGCTGCTTGCAATTATCTTTTCCCAGGGCCTTTCCAAGTGTCAGTTTCCCAATGGACACATTTTTGGCTCTAAATTTTGCAGCTGTTCAACCTGGTGAAGTTGGCAATCAAAAACTACACAATTGACCTAAAAAAAAAGACGACTTTGGGTGCTTGTGCCCTCTAAAAGGCTGGGAAAACTGTAGGGATTTGACAGAGTAATTTACCTACAAAATTTTAATTCCTAAACCTTACTGTCAAATCCTAAACATTCATCTTTAGCATAATGCCTTTCACTTTCACTTTTTTATATTTTTGGTTTTCCTTCCTTGGCATGCTTTGCATGAATTCTAATGACAACTCATAATATGCCAAAATAATATTTGAAATGTCTTAGTGTAAATATCATTGTACACTTTGGATCAATACTTTAGCTTTTAATATAAGCTTTTGAAAAGTATCCAGTCTAATCAAATTTGACTCCCTCGAAGGTCCATGGATTCGTTCCATCGGCTTTAAACACTTATTTCAGGACCAACACAAACACCCTTTGAAGGTTCACAATTACCACTGACATTCTAGGAAAAGTGTGCAGTAATGGAAAGCACAGAAAGGTACATCAAAAATAATATTTTGAAAAAATATGTTGAAATTGTAAAGTACAGGAGTTCATTATCAGAATCAGTATACTTTCAAAGAATTCCACCCAAACCTTTTTAAACTTTGGATTCATCTTGTTGTGATTTAATGCCAGCCATTAAGTAAATACCATGTAGTTGCTCACTCACTACTCACCTACCAACCTGCCCCACTAGGATGGGGTGAAAAAACCCCATAAAACCTGTGGGTTGAGATAAGAACAGTTTAATAATTGAAACAATGTAATATATAATTATAATTAATAATTACTATTATGATTGATGATGATGATGATACAGACAGAGGTATAAAACCCCAGGAAGGTGAGTGATGCACAGCGACACGGTTGCTCAGCACCCACTGACTGATTCCCATCCCGTCCTCCACCAGTGCAGCTCCCCCCCAGTTCACACCCTGGCCATGTCAGTCTGTGTATGGAACATCCCTTTGGCCAGGTCAGGTCAGGTCTCCTGGCCGTGCTCCTCCTGCCTCTTGTGCACCTGAGCTCTGCAGAGCATGGAACACTGAAATGTCCTGGATTTAGAGTGAGCACTACTGAGCAACATCCAAAACATCTCTGAGTCACCAGCATGAGTCTCATACTGAATGCAAAGCACAGAAATGTACCAGCCACAAGGATGAAAGTTAACTCTGTCCCGTCTTAAATCTGGTCACATCCAATTTGAAAATAATAAGGAAATTTTAAATATAAATTATATCATTACAGTGGGTTTGATTTTGTCCAATTTAGGAATATTGGTAGAGGAAAATAAATCTTCCAAGACAGTGCATATCACTAAAGAGCTAGGAATAGCTTCTACATACACAATGTTGTAATTTTTTTGTTCTCACCTAATATTTTCTTCTTAGTTATAGTTATTTTTATTGACTGGCAATGAGACTAAATGTAATGCTGGGAAATGTAGAGAGAATTTGTTTATGAGTTGAACTAATGAGATGGGAAGTGTATGATGTGAATAGATTTTTTTTTTCTGCATCTCAGTGCATCACTGGAGAATTACTGAGAAAACAAATATAATCCTCAAATTGAATTAGAACATAGTGGTTCTATACTTTCAAATCTATACAGATTTGTGTCTGTACAGATATGATTGAAAATTATAATGTAATTTTTCTTTATTTACAAATATTTTCTCTTTCTGACTTTTTCCCTAGCCTCTGTGTCCTAAGTAGACTTTTGTTGTTAGTGTCTCTAAATCACTAGTTTGCTTGTGCTTTAGAGATACTAAACTAAAATTTGCTATTACAGAGTTCCAATAGATCAAATAGCTTTCTGTTTCCGTTTCATTTTGATTGATTTAATGAGAGATCTAAAGAAATAATTTTCTGTGTATGCCATAGCATTAAGGTGAAGACAAAGACACTATTCAACTTTCATAAAATCAGTTGATGGGCCGGATGTAAAATCAATTAACTCTGGTGAAGTATAACCTTGTATGACTTGCTATAGTTTCCATTCTCAGCAAGATGAGCCTGGCCATTGCTTCTGTTTCACCAAAGTGTTAATAAGAAAGTTATAAAAATAAAATGATTAGGGAATCTCCAGAAGTTTGGAGTTCAGACAAATATTTAAAGGGTCAGATATTTATTGCACTTCTCCACCTTAAGAAAATCTTGCTTTGATTAATAGCTCACCATTCCCACATGGCTTACATCTATGAAGCATCCTCCTTGTTCACCGTTTGTGTTAATTTTTGTTCTTTGAGATTTTCAGGGTGTGGAAAGTCACATGGCAAAGGCATCCCTCTCGAAATCAGCATATAGATACCTTCAGTGTTTTCATCACATACTCCCTGTCACTCTTTCATGCCCTTTAAGCATGCAGTTATTTCTTGCTATATTTTTAAATTGACTGTTTTTGTGTATTTCAGGTTTCTTGCAAGTATTTCTCTTAGAAGTAAAATTACACTGAATCCAGCATAACAACATTTTCTCAATTACAAATTGTTTCATTTGATCATACTTTTCTTATCTGTAAAGTGTCTGGATCTGAAATATTTTGAAAGAATATCTGTAATAACAGTCATCATCTCCTCCTACTTGCATGTTCATACTGTTAGATTACTTAGTATCTCCTTTATATGAAATGTATAATTTTCAGGCCCTAGTTCAATATGTGTCTAACCCAAAGTGTGTGAATTTTCCTACTGATGATAATGGGGGCATTAATTTTGTGTTCTTGAAGACGAGTATCTCCGTAGACCCTTCCTTGAACTTTGCTGTCATTGAAATCACCCTGCTGATTTCAGGAAGAGCAGAAACAGTTTTATTAGCAGAGTGTGTCCCATTGAAAATAAATGCACTTGTTTTTTCTAAAATAAGCAGAGAGTGAAAATGTTTGCAGAATCATAGCACGTCTTGTAGATACCTCTTTGAAAAGTTGACCGACGTTGATGGAACTACTGGGTTTCCTTTTCTTTTATGAAAGAGAATAGGCTTACTTTCCAAAAAGGTGATTTATGTCCAGGATTTTCCTTTCTGTGGTCCACGCTGAAAATATTATTGACATCCAGAAGATTGTTGTCCATATTGCCTATTTTCTCCAAAAGAATTAGAGAAGATAATAAATAATAAAGATTATAACTCTGTCTCTAGGAAAAATAAAATTGACTCACTTCTAAACTTCAACACAAGAAAATAGTGTTTTTGAGGACATCTAAAGCTACTGAAATACATGATAAGAAATCAAAGCAAACATGTTTATCAGAATGCAGCTTGTGTATTTTCTTGCTAAGTATTTAAGATCTATTTTTCCTAATAGTTGTTTAAATTATAAAAGAAACAGGAACCAATATTTTCTCTTTCTTTTTCTTTTTTTCTCTTTTTCTTTTTCTTTTTCTTTTTCTTTTTCTTTTTCTTTTTGTAGAGTGGAGACATTTTTTGATTTTTCTTTTGGGATTTTCATCAACAGATCTCGGAAGAAATTATTCTCTTTATCCTGTAAAATGCAAGAAACATTTCTTCTTAGGAAAAAAAAATCCTCCTTTACTAGCTAAAACCAGAAGATATCCGTCTAGATTATGATCTTGTACCACAGACTCCTATAAAATTGTGGTTACGCTTCTACTTGATCATTTCTACTTTATGTTAGACAAGTAACCACTAGACAAGTTAAAATTCCACCTGGCATCCCCTATTCTAACTTGTTAGTTTGATTGCAATTAAAACTACTTTAGTCAGTCCAGGAAATATTTTCTTTATTCTAAGAATTACTTTCAGCTGATATTTTGTCAAAATTGTTTTATGCACAAAGTGTTTGATAGTTAAAAACTGATAACACTTTCTTTTTCTCAACATTTACACCAAGTAAATACTGATCTAACATGAGATGAGTGTATTATGGCTGTTAAGGATGATTCAGAATACAGAACTCTTTAAAAAGTAAGACCATAGAATTTTAGGTTTTTTTGAAAAGAAACCAACTTCCTGATCCATTTAGCAGTAGCATAAACAGATGAATTTTTACACTAGCTTATGAGAGCCCTGTGAAGCAATAGTGAATCAACTTACAGAATAGCTCCAGTAATTTAAGAGTCCTTATGCAAATATAAATTACTTATTGACTTCAATGGGACCACGAAAGATGTGCTAGCTCTTCCAATTTTACTGTGAAAAGAGAAAAAGCAGACAAAACTGTAATGTAACACTCATGAAGAGTAAGCAATGGAGAAAGGAGGAATATGGAAATGTTTAAATGGACAAATGCAGGAGGAGTTTGTGTGTGTCAAGAACTAAAGCTGAAAGGAAAGCACCACTGCCACTTAGACCAAGAAACCTTGTGTTTCTGAAACAAGTCCAAATTTTAAAGGCAGGTTCTGTTAAAATTAGTGTGGTTTTACACAAGGGAATAAATTATAGACTCCTATTTTTATTGTAGCATCCCAGAAAGGGAATGACAATAATCCCCTTTTATTAAGAAATGTATCATTTCCGTCAAGGAAAACAACTTTTTTTGTAGGGACATTTTCAGTTACACATGTCTGCTCCCATTATTTATAAAAATACACCATCAGAAAGCCTCCTAATATGTAATCATGCATTTAAAACATTGACATATACACTAATAGTTACTCTCATCTTGCATGCTGCACACTTTACAAGGAAAAATTTCTGAAGATTATAGTACAAAATTCTTCTTAATATAATAAATCAATCCTATTTGTTTAATTAATGCATTGTTAATATGCATACATGTCATATACACATTAACAATAGTTTCAGAATTGTTATAGGATTGGTAGTCAAACAAAAAAAGACATCCAAAATGAAATCTAGAATTGTCATGAATGTATAAATTTATTGTCAATATGGTCTTGCTATTTATGTGTTGATAATATGCGAGTTATTTAATGGTTTATATTTATTGTTTATACTGGAAATCCCCATTTCTAATACCAATAGATGGTATTTAAAATGTCTAAAGAATTAATTAAAATATATCCTGACATGTAAAGATTTCAGAATTCATTACTGTGTTTCAAAATTCCATGGTAAGCCATGGAAAATCATATGTTTTCATATGCTTAGTGTTATTTAATTGAGGAATTATCTAGACAGTAAGGAATGGTGTCTTTAATGGTGTAGCCAATAACAACACCAAAAGTCTTATTGATTATTCTTGAACAATCGCATGCAGCTTGCACATATTTCTCATACTAATAAAACAGTTTCAGTGTGTACAAAATGAAAGAAGCACATCTTTTTTTTTCCTGTGCAATATTTATGTGTGCTAAAAATAGAACAGACCTGCACCTACAAATGAGTCCATTTTTCAGACTGAATCTTAACTAAATAATTGTGTGTACGAGCAGTTCTGTGTGCTGGTGTCATGCATACTCTCTGTCAGAAGATTTCAGACATAGAATTATCATGTATCCATCTATATATCTATTTATATTTATATATCAACTTTTTTCTTTTTTTTTTCCTTTTTGACAACCGGCAAATCAAAATGACACATGATCATTAAAACCTGCTTGGGACAATGCAGGGATTTCAGAATTTTTGCAGAGTGACAAGAAATAGGGAAATGACCTGAATGTATGCAATGCTTAAATGTTGTCAGATATTCATCATATTTATACGCTTTGCCTGCCTCTCAGCTCAGGGTGATTTAATACTACATTAAAGTAGAACCTGGGAGGACATCATAAACAGCTCTTGTTTAAAGGGCATTGTGAAGGAGAGCCTTTAATCTGATTGATGAAATAAATGGAAAGTAATCTATCCTCTATTCAACAGCTTGTTGATGATATGAAAGAATTCCTACTGAAGCAAGCAAAGCTTTAAAGAGAAAGACCTCTTTCATCCTGTCAGCCTCTCATTTTTAGAAAAAGTTAAGTTTTTCATCATGGTTCAGGGGAGTTCTTGTAAAACGTTCATTGAAAATTTAAGAGCAATTACAGTGTCAGACAGCTAGAAAAATTGCTTTTACTGAGTGAGAGTTCTCTGACAGATGCATTGTGGGAGAATTGATTCTTTCTAAGGGATAAGTGAATTGTCATTGTTAGTCTCTTCTCATGACATCTAGCTAGATGTCATCTGCTTTGTAACAGAAGATTTGAATCAGACAACTGTACTCAACACTAGACAGTGTCTAGATTAGTTCACCAAAGAAATAAGCCTGTACTCTGCATGGCATCAACTGAGCTTTTAAAGATTATGGATGAGCAAGGGTTTGAGAAAAAAGTTTGAAAAATCAAAACCAAAGCTTTATAGCCACTTCAGAAAGCCTGGATGTTTAACCTGTAAGGAAGTCTGTCAAATCCTTGAGGAAACCACATAGAGAAAGATCAATAGAATACCTACTGGCTCCATTAGCTTGATGTAAAAAGGGGAAGAGGGAAACCAGCTCTTCCACAAGAGGAGCTACATTATTCCAGGGATTAAGCGGGATCAGTTCTCTTGCAGAAAAGAAGACAAGAAAAAGAATGAAGATTCTTGGTGGGCCAGAACTGGAGTGAAAGGGCTTGTCAGGTAATCTAACTGATGATAAGAGAGTAGTTTATTGAATAGGAGGTGTCTCTAATTAGGTGTTCATTAGCATAAGGGTAGGTGCCAATTCTAATCTTGAGTTAGCTGCAGAAAATAGGCTGTCATTCACTCTGCAATCCCTGAGTTAACTTCTTCATACTATATGCTTGCTGAATCCAATTCTCATTTTTATGTGGTTTTTTTCTGTTTGGACTGCAGAGATACATCTGGTGTGTATGAATGTCATCGGCATTTTCCTGAAATAGCACTGTCAAATTCATTAATATTCATAGTGTTAAAATCCTATTTTGTTTGAATATAGTGTGCATGTATGTGGTAAAAAAAAGGTGTGTCATTTTAAACATAATAATGTTTGAATCTGAAAGCTTCATTTCAGTTTCTGAATCTGATTTGACTGTAAACTTAGATCAAAACAAAGCAAACAAAAAAAAGGAAACAGCTATTCAGACTTTAAATAAATTCACAAGTATCAAATTATTTTGGAAATAATCAGCTAAAATATTCTCCACTTTATGGTTAGACCAATATATTCCTCACCAGGTCAAATTTCAGTAATATTTTGTGGCCAAGGTTTAGTCAGTATCAGGTTTTTATGTTTTGCACTCCTTATTCTGTGCACTTCGTATATTTGAAGGAATGTATATAGACTTTAATTTAAACACTGAACATTAGTTTCTCAGGAGTTAAACAATGATGCATTTTTAGTTCTTTATATGTTAAATTATTTAATCCTTTATTATGAATGACATTATCATTTAGACTTAAATAAACTAGCTCCCTTTGGAGGCTTTCTATTTATTATTATATATCTCTTGAAAGGTTTGGTAGGATGGTCTTGCTGTTTTAAGTGGAAATAAACATAATTTTTCAGCTTTGGGAAGTATAGGCCTGAACTAAACTGATTTTTTTCCTTAACATGCTTAGAACATCATGAGTTTATGCACCATTAAAACATTCTTTTGAGGCTGTGGAAATGCAAACTGTCAGGGCATCGTTTTCAAGAAGTCACTGATGCTAAAAATCACTGACCTGCATTAGTTTCAATACTCTTCCTGACATTTTTGCCATTAAGATTCAATAGATCTCTTTATCGATGTCCGTAAGGCATTTGGATAAATCAATAATGATGATGAAAAGCAAACTGTAATTCTATTTTTAAAATCCTGCTAGAAAGTGCAACACAAAAAATTGATGTAAGTTCTTAATAGTTTTCCTTTTAAGTATTCTAATGTTTTGTATTTTCACCTAAGTTAGTGTCCTTAGATACTTTGTTAGAAATGTAATTTTCTGTGTTCTGATCTCCTAAAGCAGTATTTTGCTAAATTTATAGAGTGGCATATTGCTCATAACCACTGAATCTTTGACAAACTACAAAAGAATGGGGGTTCATTTTAATAATTTTTCAAAGTAAATAAATTTTTCAGTGTTTTCTTGACTAAATTTATTTCTGCAATTGTTAGAACTGTAAGTATGCGGGGACAGATAATAACAAATATTTTTAAAGGGCATATATTTGTAAGTAATATGTCACTGTCTTTTTATGTTTCAATTTTACCTTAAGAAAAGTTAGGCATCAATTCTGTTTTGTAATGTGTAATAAATTATATGCAGTCTTGTGAGCAAACTGATTTACTGATTCATATTAGGAATATGATCTAGAATTCAGTAAAGCTAATGTGAGTCTCCACTGATTTCAGTATGTTTTGACTGAGTCAAATCTGAAAAGACATGAACAGGATTATTTCTAAACACTGCTTTTTTACCCTCACTCCAGATAAGGTGTTGCAGTTAGGAGAGAGGGATTGTTTTGAGATTTTGGCTGGTGATTTTGGCTGTTTGAGATTTTGGCTGAGGGTAATGTTTCTGTTTTTGTTGTGAATTTGTAATTAAAAATAGGTTGTGACATGTACAAGTGTTAAAATATTTATCTATAGCAGAATTAAAATGTTCAATAAATGGGGATTACTTGCAAAAAAATTCAATATTACAAAGGATTTGGGGTTTGGGCTATTTTTAAAAATATATCTAGAGAAAGATCTATTTACCCAAAACATATTTTCAGTAAAAATAAAGGGTAATATCTCTGGTGAAATTATATCTTTAAAAAAAAAAACCACATAGTCTTTAGGGAATCACAGCTGAGAAATGATTTATCTTATTGATTTTTCTCATTTACTGGTAATTGTACCTGCAACATCTCATCTTTGGGGAGATTGTTCTGAGGAAAGGTTTAAGGTGAAACATTTTTTTTTTTTAATATAATTGAAAATTTAATATGCATTCTCTCATTCATGACAGTACGTTTTTAATCAGTTATTTCTCATGAGGGTTTTTTTTTTATATCTTATTGATCTTGTTTCAGACCAGATCCTTGCTGAATTTGTCAGAATAGCTCAAGTGTTGTTTTATTTTTTCAGAGTTCCTTTTCTGACAGAGTTATAGTAATATTTCTTTACTTCACATAACAGTTTCACTAATTATGCCTAGATGGACTTGATATTTCCTTTCAGAGACTGTGGCAGTCCTGGTATTTGTTTTCATGTATCATTGTGTTATCCAGTTAGTGAAATTATTTACTCTATATCTATCAAGTAGTTATCAAATACTGCAACAGAAACACTAACTTTTGAAAAGCAGTCCCTGTGTGTGTAATTGCTAAGAAACAAAAGGAAGTTTATGAAATAGTTAAAGTTGGAATATATGGTTTCATTCTGGTATTTAACTGCCAAAGTTGAATGTGATGGAAGGCATCTGTGGCTGTGTTTGTGTAAGGTTGTCTTTAGTGGCAGAGTGTATTATCTAGTGTCACTTTATGAAACTTTCAGTGGTACAGCCTTTTTCTTTTCCAGTATGTGTGTAAGAATTACTTTAATCTTTTTTCTCTATGAGAAAAGATAAATATTATCTGCTGTATATACCTGATGAAACACTTATCTTTTTGATAATTAATGAACCCATTTTAAGTCCATGTTATGCTATCCATCTTTTGTGGTACTGAAATGGATGACAGTGTGATTATGTCTTTGAAAGATAAGTAAATGTGTGTGCTCTTAGATCATCAGGCTTTTAAAATACCAGAAAAGTAGAAGTATAGCAAAACTGGGAGTATTCCTTAATCTTGACTTATAATACAGACTGGTTGGTGCTTTCATTTTAAAATATACATTTTTTTCCATTACATAAACACACAAGATTTCACAGGTCTCTGCAAAGGTTTATATTAATATTTTATGTTTCATTTATTGCTTTCCCCTGTGCATAACAGAATAATATATATTCAATATATTGACTATTACATGATTAAACATTGATTTTTATACATTTGACATAAAAGTCAATAAGAAAGGAATAATGCTACGTTCTACGTGAGAATTCTCAACACCACTACAAGTTAAACTTTGAATCCTATTTCAGTATTCTTGTCAATATAAACTGGCTTACAGAGACACACTTAGAATTATAATTGATGGGTTTCTCAAAATACCTTTGTCAGTTAAGAAAAGTATAAGCTTTGGATTTCATTACTATAAAAGTATATTTTTAAGAAGTCAAACAGATCCTCTTAAGTGTCTTAAATGGTATAATTTTGGCCATCTGTGTTACAATATGGAATAATGTCCAATTATCTCGTTTATCACAGCTTCTGAAACAGCTTACACTATAAATTCTGTTTATTAAGGGCAAAATTATACTGTCAGATTCACACATGCATATCTTTGAAAAGTGACTAACAGACCACACTTTACCATTTTAAAGGAGGAAAAGAGAATATAAATTGGAAGAGGTCAGTGGACCTCTGAACACTAGATTTTCCTGTAGACCAGTAAAAAAGCTGCTGCAGCTTGGAGGCAGTATATAGCTACACGTAGGCAGCAAATTTAAACTAGATCCAATTCAGGGTCATTTTTTTCTAAATTATGGCTGCATTTTCTGATTCTACATTTCTCTCAAACAGAAGTCCGTGGCTCGGAAGACTGTTATGTTCTAAGACCAGCCAAATCCAAACTTGGAGACTATATTTAATTTAAAAAATTTTAAAAATAATAAAAAAAAATTGAGTACTAAATTATCTACAGCTTTCCAGAATGCCCCCTAGAAACTTAAGGGGTCATCTAGAAACTTAAGGAGCAACCTTTTCATAAGGTTCCTCCATTGATTATTATTTTCTGATTCTTGTTTCTGCATTTAAGAAAGTACCAGAACAAACTATCTGAAGGTATTTGGAACCTTCTGTATCCAGATTAATCTTATTTGTCTTGACTCCTGGTTGCTCATCAAAAAGATGATACTTAACTACAGACAGTATATGATCATAGGTATTGCTTTGTTACTTGTGACAAGGGATAATTAGGAAACACATAAAGTTACAATCATGTTTATTTAGATGCACACATTGTCATGAAATATTAATGGTGATGATCAGCTGATCATCAGAGTAATTTCTATAACATATTATCAAAGAAGGAATGAAAATAAACATTACTTGTGGACAAAAATTCCTTTCGAATGTTTATGTGTTTACTTAATTCCTTAGTCCATTGAAAACTATAATAACCAATATATAGAAACACCTGTATGTGCCAGTGGTTGTTTCTTCCCTGAGCTAAAACTGTGGTGTTTGAAAAAGAAATAGAAGATTGATTTCAGTTCCTTAAGTTCAATTCCAAGAAATTAGACTGTGAGAAAAGATAGTGAATTAACTGGTTTGGATTAATGTTAACGGTAATGCACGAATATTTAGTTTTTACAAAAATTATCTAGTATACCCTTCTCTATTTTATGCCAAGTTAGCAGTTCAAGTTGCTTGCATGTACTCTGAATTAATGACATCCTTGAAAGGTGAAGCAGCCTGACCAGGACTCAGCAAGACCTGAAAACCATTGATTTCCTTTGGTTCCTCCACCAAACAAGCCTTTTAATAACACATTGTAGTCATTAATCTTTTCAATTAGTTTCTATTACAAATCACTTCTTCAAGATGCACAGTCTTTGAAGATCTGGAACATTTAAATTTAAAACAGGGTTGGTTGGACACTGGAGTTTATTTTCTCTAGGTTTCAGTAGCAGAATAACTAGTCTATTTCTAGATTGACAAATATGTTCCTACAGAAGCATGTGCTCTAATATGTAAAATAAGTCATTGTAAAATAAGTAATTGCTCGTTTGCTAATCATATTGAGCTTTAAAGTGCAATTGTATGTATAAATACTGCACAAGTCTCCTAAAAAAAGGTAATCATTGAGCTTTTAACTGAGTCAATCTCTTTCTCTGGGGATACACAAGAACCATCCCAATGCAATCCTGTACAAAGTGCTCTGGGATAGCCCTGCTTGACGAGGAAGGTTGGACCAGATGACCCACTGTGGTCCCTTCCAACCTGATTCATTCTGTGATTTATTTATGTATTTATCTGAGCAAAGCTCATGATAACTACGTCTTCTACCTCCAACACAATGAGTACATATTGTGTACATGGTAACTGAATCTAACTGAATATGTGATTCATACGATTTCTGGAATACTAAAAATTTCTTCAATGTATGAATTGCAAACATTTAATTGATTTCTTTTTTTCTTATGTTTTCCATTATTTATATTTTCTGTATAGAAATATTATCATCCAGATAGATGAAATTCTAAGTTACATTAACACAACCTAACTGAAATTGTTGAACCCATGGAGTGAATGTGTATGTGCTTATCCATATGTGCTGGGAATTGGGACTTCTGTGTAGGCTGAAACTTTTCAGAACTTACACGTGGTTCTGTCACAGTGGATCTTTTTTCTCAGAAAAAAAGATTTCATTCTTGATTCTCAAAACTACATTTGTTGTCACTTTTCTATTTCTGAGCTGTTAGAGTTGGCAGCCCCTTGGCCTTCTTGGTTGTAACCTTTAATCTTTTGAAGCACATTGTGTGACTGCCACAATCATGGTATACTATTTCAAGATGGGCATTATTTATTCATTTTGAATATTCACAAAATAATACATAGTTATATTAACATCACATTCCATGCTCTGATGTGATTCCTTGCTATTTAGCCTTTTGAACAAATAAAGCAGAGGGACGGATTCTGCTTTCCTCTTTATTATGCATAGTCCTCTCACTCTTCTGAAGTAGGAAAACCTTGTCATAACCGTTACCCAAAGTGCAGTTGTTTAAAATTCAGATACTGACTGTATTGCAGTATATCAGGGCAGGTATCAATCTACTAGAGCTTAGGTCACTAGTCATGACTTGAAAGAGTAAACGAACAAAAATTCTCTTGCACAGGTTTTGTAACTAGGGATACATGTTCCCGGGTGCTTGTGTTTTGCCTAAATCTAGGAGGTTTGAGTGCAGGCAACCTCTACTTATGTAGTTGTAAATCATTTAAAACAATTGCATGCCTTATGTTATTACCTTTATGATTATGCCTGGTTACTCAAATTAATATTCAACAATGAAATACAAATATGTATTAATACGAAAATCTGTTTTGAAGCAGATTCATGAGGATTATATCCACATCTGCAACACATGCTGAAACACTGTTCCATACAGCTTTGGTAACAGATTAGAAATCTTTTGCTAATAAAGCATAAAAGTATGTACTACTCAACCATAACAAAACATATTAAAGACACGAGAGTTATGCATTTGTTTCAAAGTATATCTCACACCATTTATGTAGACATAGAGTGAATACAAGTGTCCATAAGCAAAGGCTAACATCAGCTAGATGTTACAAATAGGTGGTAGACCAAACATAACACTGAGAAAAGTACAACAACATAAAATTTTAAAAATCAGGAGTTCAGTGAGATGCTACGCAACAATATTATGGTCACTAAATTAGGAAAACCTATTTGGATACTAGACACTATCTTTGTGTGTTTTGTTACTAGTTTGAGTCAGGCAAGAATGGATCTTTCGCTCACTAATGCAACACCTGTTGCAGTACTAGGTATAACTCCAAACTGCAACCTTATTTTTCTATCAGTTTTACTAGAAAGAAAAGCAGAAAAAGGGATAAATTGGGGTTTCAGGAAAATTAATGACAATGTTTTAACCAGACAAATAAGGACAGGACAGAACAGCAAACAGAGAAAGAATTTTTGCTTTGTATAAATGGCATACAATTGAACTAAACAGAAACATTTCATTACTCCCTCTGTCCCAATCACCCCAAAAAATGACACTAATTAAAGCACTACTTACTGATTTTTACCTTATCGGAAACTTTGCGGATTTATCCAATGTTACGAGTAGTCTCTAGCTATGCAGATATTTCTGAATATCAGAAAGTTCCTATTCCTGTTTCAGTTAAAATGGAAAATTCCTTTGAAAAATCTGTATAGAAATACTTTGATTTCCGTTTTAGTTCACTTGTCAAGAGCAAAGAGAGTGTTGCCATTCTTGTACTATAAGGATGTGAGGTGACACATCTGACAAGCAGAAACAGATTGGAAGTAAGTCCATTAATATATCTAAAATCATTTTGTAAGTGATCATTTTTAATATACACGAGGGAGTTACACCTACACATCCAGGGAAGAATATACTCACTGAATGTAGCTCATGTCCCACTCCAATGCATATAAGTCCTTTCTGATTTAAATTATTTCTCCTCCAAGATTTTTTCTCCATGCCTGAGATATTTTAACACTCAGTCCAGCAAAGACTTTTGACCACATGCACTTGTAGAAAATTGTGTTTAAAAATGACAAAAGGTCTGACTCTGAACTCCTTAGTAGAACAGTCTTTGAGTTTATTGTCTGGCCCAAAAGTGACAAATTCTCTACAAAAATCTTGGCATCTCCAGTGCATAAAATCCTGTTCACAGTTTGTGCCTCATCTGATATATAACTTTGAGCAAGTCACGTCACCCTTTTTCTTGTGTATTTAGACTATAAGGTTTTGTGGAAAGACGTCTTTGAATGAGAATTTTACAAGGGTACTCCAACCACAACTATCTTTTAGCTCCAACATACCATTTTAATACAATAATCCATAAAAATGTACCAAGTAAAAAGTAATATGAGTAAACCCTGATTCCAGAATGAAGAGGATCTCTTACCTTTGGAGGCCTGTAGGCAGTGGCAACGCACCCCTACTAAAACCTTCTGCCTCACAGTAATGAGAGAAAAGAGAGAGATGGAATTTTTCTCCATCTGTTTGAGATATGAGGTGCAACCCAGCCTCACACAAAATTGCTGTGCCTCTATATAGGACAGCTCTCTTTGCTATATAAAATACTATAGCTATTAATTCATTAATCTTCTACATTCTGCATTTTTAATGGGCTTCGTATTGATTTTTATTACTGTTGGAAAGGACCCATTTATAGAGCAATGGGTTCCAAAGAAGAATGTGTTTTGAACAGGACTATGAAACATGACAAAATATCCTGAATTGTCCTTTGCCATTCCTAGCAAAAAGGACAGCATTCTGTCCCTGGGACTTCTTACTCAGCTTCGTTATGAAACTGTTTGTGCTAGCTTCTGTTGTTGACCTAGGAAATTTACTACATTTATTAATGGGTATTGTGCAAAGAAATTACTCCCAAAGGCTTCACTTTCTGACCTTTATATGCCTTATCCTTTGTTGTCCTTTTATTTCCTTTTCTCCTGTCATCTAAAGGTTTTGATGTCCCCTTGTTGACCTTTTCATTCAATATAAATTCTGCTACATAATAAATATGGTTTAAAAAATTTGTAATGTAGTTGTGCCAGTTACTGAAAACAAAGAAATGCCAGAATTTTCTATTTATGAAACCTTTGGTTAAGCTCCTAGTATACATGCACTATATGCAGTACTTAGTTTCATTACCACATTCTAATTTTTCCTTAAGAAATTTGAGACCATTTACTGTGCAACACTGAATATTCTGAGTAAATTAAAAAGTGTTCACCATCTTTTCTAGCCTCATTACTTATGTATGATCTTAAGAAATAATTCCAGTGTTCAAATTCTGCTTCTAAAATAGAACTTTTTAACCTGAAAATGATTGATGTTGGGAGGGAATGTCTAGAGGTCATCTGGTCCAGCTACACTGCTCAAGCAGGGTCATTCAGAGCCAGTTGGCCAGGTCTGTGTCCAGGTGGCATTTGAATGTCCACATGGATGAAGAATTCACAGCCTTCCTGGGTAACCTGTTCCTGTCACCCTCACAGGAAAAAAGTGTTTCCTGATTTTCAGAGAAAACCTTCTATGTTTCTTTCTGTGCCTCTTGCCTCTCATCCTTATGGTGGCCACCACTGTTGAGCCTGGCTCCATCCATTTTGCACCCTCCATTCAGGTGTTTATATACATTAATGAGGTCTGCCTTGAGCCTCCGTTTCTTCAGGGTGAACTGTCCCAACTCTCTCAATCTTTCTTCATAAGTAAAGGTTCTCCAGTCACTTTGCTCTTTTGCCCTTTGCTGGTCTCTCTCTGGTATGTCCAGGTCGCTTTTGTGCTGAGGAGCCTTCACACCAAACTTCATGACATTTGCAGTATATGAGCCTTCACACAGGCAATGGCAACAAAAGCAACAGTTTTTCAAAGATTTATGAAGAGCTCCTTTAAATACAGTTCTAGCTAATATGCAGGACCTTGATAAGGATTTAAGGACAGAAGGCAATTTGGATGAAAGTAAAGTTCATAATTAAGAAAAAAAAAAAGTAAAGAAAAACCACAAAAGCAACAGAATAAGACCATTAAGCTGAGTAAATTCAGTTAATCAATAGGCAAGGTCTCATAGAAATCAGGCTGTAAAATACAGCATCTTATTGAAAGGATCTATATTAAAAATTAACTGCTAAGAAATTTTTTCAAATACAAGAACAATAAAAATCAGAATTTTTAAAAATCATCATGGCCATATTAACAGAATCTAAAAACCAAAATGGAGTAGTCAAAAACATTGGGAATTAAACGTAGAGCCAGAGTAATTATTAGAGAATGGTAAGCAGAAAATGTTTATAAAATCAGAATGACAAAGAAGCAAAAGGGTTTGCAAGTGAAAAAGAACAAAAATTGCAGGAAGAAAAGACTGTAGAAACACAATGGTCAAAGAAGATTATGAAGAAATTTGGATGCATTTATATCTCACATAATATTTTGTTGAGAATGTGTCTAGATAAGATAATTTGGCTCCTGCTGTATATGTATTAATAAACATCAGATTAAATAGGTATGTCTAAAGTTGGTAATATATTTAATGCCTATTGTGGTCTGAGTGCACTTTACATGAAGGAACAGTAGAAAAAGAAGAAAAGGGGAGAAAAAAAAAAAAAGAGCGTTTCTTCTGGGCATAATCAGTGAGTAAGGTCAAATAAAGTTTACTTTAGAATTTGTAAACAACTAACCAGCACTATCCCAGTGTTATTAATTACTATCTTCTAGGGTGCCAGATTTGATTTCAAAGAGCAGAGAAGGAACCTGTCAAAATAATGGTCTGAGTGAGGCCATGTTGAGGTCTGCATGGACAAATGGCTGAAAGTAATCATTACTTTCATTAACAATTTAAGAGATGTAATAAAAGAACAGAGAGAGAGAGGCAGTTTACTGGACAATATTAGTATTCAGAAAATCTCAGCCGAGTGGAGAAATGCAAAAAATATACAAGAAAATAAAAAGGCAAGATACTACAGTTGAAAAGCTAAGTATATACCCAAAAGCTGAGAAGAAATGATTCTTGAATCCAATCAGATCGAAAGCCCCATGTTGGCCTACACTGCAATGCAACTTTAAAAAAAGAAATTCCTTTGATGGATTCTTAGCACAATCATTACCATAAGAGCTGGTTGATTAACCTTAATCCTGCCAAATCATCTTCAATAGTACCTGTACATCTTTAGTAACCACAATTTAAGAAGGTTATATATTAAAAGGGGTACAGATGGCAATGCAAACAATAAAATATCAGAATTATGAATGGTAAAATACTGCAGAACACTAAGAAAGAATGAAAAGTTAATTAATTAATGCCATTTTCCCCTTTATTTGGTAAGGTCATATTTAATGAAAACAATTGCAGTCCTTCTCTAAATTGTTGCCGGTTTATCCTGCTCCAGACATTTAGGGAAGAGGGGGAAAACTTTGTAATTATAAAAAAAATGATTGATATTGATAAAGTATCTTTTAGACAGGATCAAGTATTCAACTCCAAAGGTTGCACCTTTAGGGATATAATGAGAAAACAGAGAGTTTTAATGGAAACTGCTCTAAGTACAGCAGGTGTTACTAAATATCTGCCAAAATGAAGTATTTTATATATCTCACAACACAATTTGTATTTTTAATTGCTCTTAAACTTAGTTCCAAAGAGTTTTAATAACCTTATTCAAGGTTTCTAAACCACACAGCATAATTTACAAAGGTATGTTCCCCTTCTAGTCTGTAAGTACCCACCTTTTCTTCCTAATTTGTTTAATCCATCACTTAAAGGAGCTCAAAATCCTTTAAGTCTATCAAATTTGAAAAGGTGTACCTGAAAATAATCTTCTTTTTCAAACTCTTTTTCCCAGCAAATGTCATCAGTGTACAATGCATTCTTTTTCACAATTCCTATATATATAAAACAAAATATTTGGAATGGTAAGACACTAAACTTTCTGCATTTTCAATTGAATGAAATTCCACTTCCGTCCATAACCAGACATTTCTTTTAATCTACCAAACTAGCTCTTATTTTAGGCTTTCTTAATGCCTATCATAGATTTGACAATAAATCAAAATTTTCTTAGATTTTGAGACATGCCTCTTCTTTATCACTCAGCTATATATTCCTGACAAAAAAAAGAATTGTGATTTCATAAAGACTGTTCCTTAACCAGGCTCAACCTTTCAAGCAATACTCCGTTCTACTGATAGCAGGCAAGCCTGAACAAGCCAAGAAGGACAAATTCTTTTGCCTTTCACCCCAAAAAGAACTGCAGACAGTTCAGCCCAGAGACAAGATTTGTACCCAAAGTGCAGAGCCACTGAGAGCAATATTGTCTGGAAAGTTCTTCTTTTGAAAATACAACACCATAGAAACACAAATGTTGTACAAAAATCAGTCAGTTTTCCTTGTATGTTCTGAGAAATTAAGAGACATTAGAAGCACCTACTAATCCCTGGGATTAAAAATTCCATTTTGACATTTTAGGAATGGAATATTTTCAATTTTTTCTTTGAATTAGATGTCAAAGAGGCCTAATTCTACTAGAAGAGGTCAAGTGAGATGGCTGTTTGTGTTAGAAGATCTTAACATTAAAAATAAGCAATATTTTACTGAAAAAAATTGTTAAAACTAGGCATTTTGTCATTTTAGCAATAAAATCTGTTTTTCAAAATATTTTTTTCCATTCTTTTTCTTGACATAAAAACATAAAATATTCAGGTTGTATTCTTCTGAAACAAAGCAGTTATTGAACATTTCTATATCCTTAGTGAAATAGAAAGACCTCAAAAATTGAAAAATTATTTGAGACCAAAAAACTTGAAAGTGAAGACATTATTGCAAAAACAGCTTGTTTGCCAATGACTGTAATCACAGTAGTATTAAAATATATTCATTCATAAAGTTGAGCTCCTCTGAATTGCATCAAGCAAAGATTTTTGAAAAACAAGTAACAGATAACTAAGATGTCAAAACTGTATGTGATTTACACATAGTCTCATGAGTTTGTGGCAGATCTGAAGTCCTTTATATATTTACAACATTATTCCTGAGACTCTTATGCTTACAATAAATAATATAAATATTATCTAGGGGTTTTTTTGCTTCTTCATTGAAGGAGTACAACAACACTGACATTTAATGAGGCTTAGTATGCAAACTCATTTATAAACTCTAGCGTATGCATAAATCAACATAATATATATTTGTACTATATACATGTTACATTATATGCAAGATGCAGAAAGGGAGAGTCTTTTTCACAAGTCTTTTGAGCTCTAAAGCCAAAGCACATTTTCTTTGCTGAATTTTTTAACAGCTTCTGAAGAAAACATATATGAATAATCTGTATAAACCAGAGCCTAATTAACCAAAATTTTGAGATTTTCACATGGAAAATTAATATTAAACGGCTGTAAATGGACAGCTGTCTAAAAGAAATTCCTTAGATGTAACTTTCCCATTATGAATCTTCCTCTCTTTGCGGGAAAACAGGACTGCAGCTTCATTCCTCCTGCAGAAACATACCCGTTCTTTTTCGTGCTGAAACGCTTCAGCAAAGAGATAATATTGTATATAGCTCAGTTTGGTAACAGCTCTGGGCCTGGAAGATTCATTTTAAATATCAATGCCCAAAGTTAAACATCTTGATAAGCATTTAGCTACAAATCTTCCATTAAAACACATCCACTAAAATGGACTGAAAATCTCAGTTCTGTAGACAGCCCTGTGATTACTTTCTCCTTTCACCTGTAGGCTATTCAAATTCTAAAATGGTGTTCAATGAGCAAAGAACAAGCCCTGTCCTCACAGTTTGGTGCCATAGGCAGACTGTTATGTGAATTGAATTTTATGATCTAAAATGAACCACCTTGAAAACAGATATATCCAAAGGCACTCCAGGATGTCACTGACAAGCATTTTGACATTAACTTCTCAGACACTAACATCTCTCTTCCTGTGCATAGCCTTGGATCACCCAGACTTGAAAAAACCAAGCAGGGCAGATCCTGGCCTATGTGGAGCACAGCCAAGGCAGAGGAGTTACAGGATCTTTCCTCAAAACCTGATAAAGGATCAAAGATTTCCAGAGCTGTTTTGGACAACTTGTGCTAGTATGACTTGGAAATATAGCAAAAGAAAGAAGTTATGCTATCAGTTCTCGCCATTTTCTCCAAATCCAGATGTTTTGTTATTAGGGAACTTACCAGGATCATGAGAGACATATAATTTCCTTATTTTCTCATCCCTCTCCCAGAGGACTTTGTTTATTCAAGATGTATTACTTTGGTGACAACCAGATGAACAAAATATTGGCTGCATGATCAGACTAAAAAAGGCCACACTGAATGAGACAAAAACCTGAGTAATCTGGTTTGATTCATAAATTGCCAGTCCTTTAAGAAGAATGCTGTTCTAGAGATCTCCTCAGACCGCTTCTAGCCCCAAATACAATCTGAGCTGTCCTAAGTCAGCAGGACAGCTATTGGGAATATAGGGAAAGAAACTTATGTTTCAGACTTCATGGTGCTTAATTTTTATTATTTTTTCTTTATTTTAATTGTTTTAATCTATTTTGCTTTATCTTATTATTTTATTTAGTTTCACCAAAGTTGCAGAAATCACTGGAGCATGACCCAAATATTTTCCCATACCCAAAGTATCTATCTAGCAACAGGGACAGAGACTCATTTTCTGGGTCTCCTCTAGCTAATGAAAATTTGAATTATTCTCTGCTTATATAACACAATTCCTCCAAAGAAATAATTTTTAGTGGAGCATCTGTTTGGGGACAGGAAATAAAAGCAATCCATAAGATATTACTTGATTTTGAGTTACTTCCTCAGGTTACTATTGTAGTCAAGTATAGTATATAAGAAATATTTTTTGGTGATGCATTTTTAATACTTCCTGCACAAGACATGTTTGCTGCTTAAAACTGATGTTGAATACTGTCTTCTAAGTCTTTACTGAATAAGACATTAAGCCAAAAGATTCAACCACATTAATTATATCACAACAAGTTTTGTGAACCATTTCCTAAAAATCTGAATTATAATCCTATGCCCTTTAAAATATTGTGATATTTTTCAACTTGTGGCCCATCTTCTATAATTTCTTGTCCTCCAGCAAAGTGCAGAACCCAACTAATTAATAAGTAGTAAAACTTATATTTTTTTTTACCCGCACAGTGGTAGAAAAAAAGGCATCACAGAACACATCCTTCTACACCATAATTTCTAGTGAGTAATAGTCTGGTCATATGAATATGATATGGGAGACAGAGCCACCCCCGAGGACATGACTCAGCACATAGAACAGAAATCCAGGATGTTCAAAACCTTTAAGCAACTCCACAAATGGAAATCTAGCTTTTTCAATTGTTGCAGCAAACTTCAATGAAATCTCTTAAATTTTTTTATGTCTGACATTTTATCTAGATTAAAATCTGTTGATATTACCAAATAACATTATTATAAATTTTCCCTAGTGTGGAAAAAAATCAATCTTTTCTACCTAGTATGTAAGGGAAAGAGTTAAATGTCAAGTTTCTCTTCAGCTGGACTTTCTGCATTTCAACCAATGCTGTTAACTTCTTAGCCATGTCAAAGAAATTTGAAATAGGAAAGCCATTTCAGCTTTCTTGGGTCAGCTGTGTTGTAAAACACTATTGCTAATCACCAGCATTTTTAAGTTGTGAAAGACAAACTGATCAGCTTTGAATATTCATTCCTAACTAATAATTCTGATTTGAGGATATACAAATAATTTACTTTCTTAGCCATTTGTGTTCTGCAATAATGAAAACCTTTCATAACATTTTTTTACAGTCCAGAGATTGTAAATTCGGAATCTGAGTTTAACATTGTTTGAATTCTGTAGACACAAAATTTATTGAAAAAAATTTACACAATTCCATTGTTTTTAGGTTTGGATACATATGCATTTAAGATATATGTGGATTTAAAATATGCATGGATTTTTGATAGGAAGAAATACATTATTGTAATCAATGACTAAATCCTGTGAAATTATGTTTACATTAAGGGATAAATTACTGTGTAAATGTATTTTAAAGCAATATTCATTTTTGAAACTGGGTTACCAAATTCCATGTAACAAAGTCCTGGGTCTGTATTTCATTACTCAAAAGACAGAAGCTTCAGAGGTGAAATTTCCCACATGAAGTATTCTATAAATATATTAATAAGTGGTAATATCTCACGAACTCAAAGTTGAAGTAAAACACATATTTAAGTCTATAGCACAGTGATTGCGGTTAATTAAGGGCTCCTCTGCAAGTGACCTTGAAAATAGGACTGCATGTATGTATATATTCTCTCTGTCAGATCACTCACTTGTGTTGTGGATGTTAGTATATACTGAATTACCAAGAACAGGCTTATGTATCATATTATCAAAGTACATATGTGTTTCTCTGTGATTTGCAAATATTTGCCATGGAATCATAGGAGTTAATGATATCTGTAATCCCACATAAAGTTGCCTAATACATAATTATATTGGACGAGCCAATTGAGAGGGGAGGAAACCTGAGATGGGGGTGTAAATTGACTCATCCTTTCTCATAACCCTTAGTGCCTCAGTGTCACAAATAATAGAGAAGCAAACCCTTATGGGAAATGGAAACTAGAAACTGAAATTCCAAACTAGGTGAGTTTAAACAATTAAACAGATTATTCAAAAAGAGTTGTCATTTAGTTTTGTGCTTCTCCAATTTGACTTCTTTTGGTACTGTGGACATAAGTGATGTCAAGAGCTGATGCCTCAAGAGACGTGATGTTTAAAGGTCCCTCTGCCCTCTGCCTGAAGAAGAAGTTGCTGGGAAAATCAGTGAATATAAAAGCATGGGCAGCAAATAGCTAAGAGGTGTGATGTAGGAGCAAAGTACATCTGTTGAAGATGTTTTGTCTGTGGTGAGCTGGAAGGGACACATTTTTTTCTTTCTTTTACTCAAGCAAAAAAAAGAAAAGTGCATATCTGAGAACAATTTTCTGCCCATCCTGAAGTCCATGAGGAACTGCTTTGATATGAAGTCCTGGCTTCAGAAATGTTAGCAATATAAGTCTCAGGTTTCAGGAATCAGGGTAAATAGGCTCACACATAAGCTTAGATTTCTGAGTTTTGTTATCCTTCATTAGCACAGAGAAAGCAATTGCCATTCACCATACATGCTCACAACTGTTTATTTCTGAATGTTCTTCTTCACAACGTTCCTGAATTTCAAGACATTCATATATGCTTGTTATGAATGGTCATGCAGCCTCAGTAACAAAAATAATCCCTTCCAAAATAATAACTGTCGTAGCGAGCGGATGTCGAAACATGGGAAGGTGAGGGTCAAGTGTCATAAAAGATCTCTTTATTTATTAAATTCAGCTTTTATATACAAAATGGATTCCCACCTGATTGGCTTGTGACTGCACGCCCCCCGTAGTAATTGGCCACCTCGATTCATAAGAGTTTCACTACCTTTATCTTAGTTTATATAAACAAATAGATTCTTTCTCACAAGAAAGAGGTTTCTGTGCTGTCACAATAACAGGTGAGATGAGCCTCTCGTTGAGTTTATCCCAGTGTGCAGAAATAACTTGTACCAATGCTCCCTATTTTACAGAAATAGACTTTCAACCACAGAGGGCACTTGGAGAGATATGCAGTAATCATTGTACATTTTAAAGAGGAAGAATAGGAATTTAAAGAGGAATACTTTTAGAATTTAAAGAAGTTTCCTGTATTTCAAAAATTCCACTAAACATCTACAGAGCTTGATTTCACAGGGTAGAGGCAACACTTCAAGATGTGGGCCCAGGTCTCAAGTTTGATCCTACAGGGAGAAAGCAGTCTCATCATAACAGATTACTCCTTCTCATTCTCAAAAGTGAATCAATATGGTTTGAAGAGTTTTTGTGTTCCAAAAGGAATTTTTAATTTGTTTTTCCCTCACCTATTTTTGTGCAGATCAGAGAACTTGAGGTTCTGAGCTGATATGGACAAGTGATTCTCATGTTCAAATCTCTTTTCAGTAGCTACAACAACAGAAAACAAGTGACTTTCTCTTTGAAGGAATAAGAAAAGTGAAGCAGTTTTAGGCAGAGCTGATCTGCTACAAATGAAAGGAGTTTAGTTTTCTATGTTGGTAAATATGCTTAACTGACAAGAGCTGGGAGTCTGAGGATGGGGTTAATGGCCGCAATATAAGGAGCAAAGTGGCAGACTTTGGACTGGATACAAATTCACTGCCAATGAAAACTGTTACCGGTAGTAGTAGTCTACACAAAATGCTTGGCTGCTAGTTGACAGCAGTTGCCTGTGCCAGATTCCTATGATGGAGGTAGCATGGACCTGTACACTTTTGTGTACATGGAATAAATACAAAGAAGTAAAAGCTTTTGTTGTTAAAGCAAAGCTGGCAAATATTTTTATTTTCTGCCACTGTTTTTACCAGGGCCTGAAAAACAGCTGTGCACAATGAAGCATCTATACAAGAGAGAGATTCAAGTGACAACAGAAAACTAGAAATAACTGAAAGAAAGTGCTTTTTTTTTTTTTTTCCTGTCATTTTTAATGTTAGTTTTTGAAACATTTTTTGATGAACAATTCCTTGACAGTCTGGAAAACAGCAGAGTACAGAGCTTACCTCTGAGTTTTAGTGAAATGAAATAGGAGAAAAAAGAGTACTTGAACTTGCAGACTTCTTTTTCTACCCTGTGAAATGACAATTGGGAAAATATTTTTATATTCAGTGGTTAAAATCACTCGGCAAACTGCATCACACTATATTCAATACAGAATTACAGACTTTGTACTTCTATTTACCAATAAAAAAGGTCTTTCACAGTAAGTGCCACAAGGCTCCTGGTGAAAACGGAACACAAAGTGACAGTGCTCTTGCTCCCCATATTGTCTTCATTTCCCATGCAGTAAAAGTTGATAAATTTCTAAAACTCTGAAAAGTCAAATCTCCTCTGGGTTTATGAATAATTTGATCCAGAAATCAGTAAGAGATAATTTAATTTTGAACTTTTTTAGCCTTATTTTCCTTGAAACCAACAAGGCTAGAGATTTGGGAGTACATGCTAAAGCAAGGTAGTTGTACCTTAAAACAGAATCACATGCCCCTGTACTAGATTTATTCAGGAAAAAAGATGTTATCAGTGCATATATGAGAAATGGTGGGTGTTTTCTTTCATGAGGCTGCTCCATTAAACACCAGTTGCAGCAGCCACTTATGACCACATCACTCATATATGTTTTTGCAAGCACTCTTAATTGGCAGGCAGACATCACTCAGCACATAAATACCAGGCAACAGGGACTGTTTTATTGTTTGGCTGATGCAAAGTACAGCTGTGCAAGCTTGACAAAGCCAGCATTTCTTTGTGACAGTTCATTATGCAGATTTTTAATATTAGGACAAATCCTGAACCACATATTCAAGAAAAACTTCTACTGCACGTGTGCCAAACCAGCAAACAATCCAGGTTCAAACCAGTAAACACTAGGATCTGATCAAGCCCTTTGAGAACCACAGACAAAGTGAAGCTGAATACTCTGAACTGCTGCAATCACCCGTTTGATAGACTCTCTACCATCAATGGTGCGAAAAACCAGCAGACATAGGACAAAAATAGGTCCTTTTACTTTACAACTTCAAGTTCCTAATAGTGCCTGTCCAAGTTCCACAGATGCTGAATGTCACCTAAACGGGCTGCAATATGATGGAATGACTGCAGTTGGTTACAGTCGGTTGCAGTCCTTTGTGATAAAATTACTTTAAAAAAAATTGTACTGAATTAAATTAGAGAACACTGCTAGAAGAAATAAGGAGATGGAGGGTGGGATTGCTCTTCTGGCTACATATATGGTTCTAACTGGAAGAACCTAGAAATAAACAGAAATTACCATCTGTTAGTAGAGTATCATTAGAAATGGCTTTAGAAAGTTGCATATCTTAAGTTTTTTGAATGAAGAACTCTTCAGCTTATTTATGTTGATTTTATTAGCCTTATTTACACAGTGCCGTAACCACTTACTCCAGCTAGTGCAAAAGAATGGCAACACTTAACTAAGTGGAAGTTAAATAAATGTTTTGTGAAGATATAGGACACCTTTTTAAAATGCCAAGTTTCAAGACTAACTTCTGCAGAAAATAAAGCTTTCCTCTTATTTCTCCTTAAAATACATTTTTTCCTCTACTATCAGATAATTCTATGCATATTCATTCAATTTATTGATTTATCTCTCAAAAGCGATGACAGGTTTCTCTTTGTGTGCTCATAAATGAGAATGGATCTAACATCATTTTGAAACAAAAAATGGAGACAATAACATCAGGCATTAAATAGAAATTTCCACAGAACATTCAACCTTGAAATTAATAGAGGCTCAAGATAGCGCTGTTCACGCACATCCTTAAAAACTCTTGCCTGTACATTAAACCAGAAAGTGAGACCAACAAAACAAGAGTTTAAAAGTGACACAAATGATACATTGCAAGAACAGTGGTGGCAAAATGCTCTACCAGTACCCTGGGCTCTTGTTCTGGCAAGAAATGTCTTAACAGGAATATGGAAATGATTCTAAAATATGTGTTTTAGAATCATTTCACACAGAAAAGGAAGCACAACTAAAAGACAAGGAATTACAACAAGTAATACGGAAAAAAAATCATGAAATCATGTCCTAACTGCTTCTATAAATGATCTATGAATGCTGTCTCTGTTAAGTCTTATTGCTATGTAAAGTATATCTTTTAAGAAATAAAAAACTAGCTATAGCCTTAGAGGGTGAAATACTTATACTTTCTCCTCTTATGGTATCAAATACATTAGCAGCTTCTAATTATTTTTGGATTTTTTGTCATTTTTTGAATAATTTGTCATGATTTTTGTAATAGTTTTTTCTACTCATGAATCTAACACATCCTTAAAATATTCTCATATGTATTATACATCATTTTAGTTGTATGTATCTGTAAAAGTCTTTTCTAATAATTTCCAATCTTTTAATTTATTGGAAAACTTTGGAAATTTTCATAATTCAAATACAGCACATGAATGGTCTCAGAATTAACCTGCTGGCAAGATTTATCTGTTAGTAACTAAACTGAGTTGCATGAAATTCATAAATGGCTTCTCTGACTAGCTTGTGCACATTGGTACTCAGGACAAAATATTTCAGATTAAGAGTGAAGTGACAGAGCTACAGCAGATGCCCAGAAAAGTGAAGAAAATGCCTATAGCTGTTTTACCTGTGCTGCATTCTCCTGGAAGTAAACATATAAAGTCTGGTGCTTTCCTGTGAACAAGAATTTTATCCATCTTCAGCCATAGAAGCTAGAATTTATACTTTTCCATGGTATGTGAATTTCTCAAAATAACGATTAGCATGCTGGAAAAATTTCCCAAATACATTTTTCATAAGACTATATTATACCTTATCTTTCTAGAAGACCTCAGCAGTGAGAATCACTCTTCTAATAGCATCTAATAATTTCTTTCTCTGCAAATTTTTCATGATTAATATTATTTGATCCTATAAATTCTTTTTTTCCAAGATTCAAGTAAAGTATTTCCAAACAATGTCTGCATGTTCATCTTCCATAGAAGAACTCACATTTAGTGGAAGCTCAAATTAACTTCCTTTAACGTTGTTTCATATTAAGTGCAAGATTTTTACTCCTTTTCTCTTCTTTTCCTGTTCACAATAGCACCATTTTACCTATCACAACGGTACATTAAATATCTTCCTGGAATTTCTCATTCTTATATTACTCTTCAATTCTTGTATGTTAAGTATATGAGCAACTTATTGCATGATAACTTTCTTGTGAATGGTTCAGAATATTTTCAGTGAAACTCAATTTGTAATAAGTTTTCGGTTTAATCAAGGGTAATTATTAAACAATATCAGACACTTCTTAGTGTTCACTTGAAAGGGTTAAAGTTATGTAGATACTTCTGATTCCAAAGGAAAGAGTTTTGTTCTCAGAAAAAGAAAAAAGTGACATAACAAAGGATATATAACATAGAAAACTTGAAAACACCATTCATCTTTCTAAAACAGGACATTGATAAGACTTACTAAAGCGTATTTCTTTTTCTTTAGATGTATATATTTTATCCAGAATTATTTTCTTACCTTCTAATGCCTTCTTATTTCTCTAAGCTCTTTATAGTACTGACATCTGTTTCTTGGCCACCTTCTTTCATTAAACTCTATAGCAAATGCATCACATTGGTAAAATGCATTTGCAACTTAAAGCAATAACTTTGAATAGCCTATTTCTACCGGAACCAGTTCAGATGGAGCCAGATATACAAGGAACACAGTGGAAACTTTAAAAGAGTAAAAGCCTTAACTGAGATTTTAGAATTCGGTGAAAGATATTTGAATGAGTTCTTTACAAGACACAACTTTTCCACAATTTTATAACAATATAGATAATTTCCGTATTTTTTTTAGTATTTATACTTGTTTCTACAGATTACACCTGTGCAAAATTGCAAATGTCTTTAATGAAGAAGTGTTTGATTGTTAAAAGGCAGATTTTGTTATGCATTACATAGACTGAAAATGGTTTTTGCTCTAAGAAAATTTCAGGTTTTTTTATCATAAACACCAGCCTATCAAATGTTTAATTGCAAAAAATTAGGTAGTGATCTGAATAGGTACAATTGCTTAAAGTTGATTAACTGGCACCTGGGCATTGTTCTGACTGGCTCGCAAAGGTTCAAGTTATATCTGACATATTGACTGAAGGTAATGATATATGCTTCATTCACCAAAGAAACAAATGTTTTGTTTCCCTGCTCTGATTCCCTGCTTTACAGATACCTGCAGTGGTATAATATGCACTACTACTATTGTAAAACAAGAGTTTATTACATGGCTTAGTAAGTTGATCTTTGTAAGAGTGCACAAGTGCATTGAAATAAAATAAAAACTACTTAATCCAATCTTCTCTCATACAATTTCTTTCAAGGAGAACAGACACAGCCTGTTAAAATAACAAAGAACGTAGAGTTTCCATTCACATTCACAAAGTGTCCTCATTCAAACCTCCATTCTAAAGCTACCTTTCCTCTCCTCTCATTTTTCTTTGTGGTGGAGAAATGTGATTCCATGGAACTGACAGTGATTTTGTTTTATGTTAACTGGCAGAGCTTTTCGAGCCTTGCAGACCTGGTGACACTTAAATGGCCCACACTTTGGATTGTCTTGTTGTGTGGAAAAGGTAGATAAGGGGAGGAGGAGAAACATAAAACAGGTGGGCAAGGGCAAAGTGGCATTCACAAACGTTTCTTAGATGAGAGCCAGGTTGAGGATCATTTCTGTGATAAACAATTGCTGCATTGAAATTACATCACACAAGGTGTTATATTACTTATGAAGTCCTGAAAATTCTGTAAAACCTGGCAAGCACATCACATGGAAAAAGGTAAGATCTTCTGAACTTTTAGCCAGGAAATCAACAAAAACTAATATAGTTTAATGGTAATTAGTCTAATATGTGCTGCTTGTAGAACTGCTGCCAATAATACCATGTAATGACTATTGTAAAATGTGAACTTCTCTGGCTTCCCTATCAGGGATTAGGTAGAAACCTTTAGAACTGTATTTGGCTTGATATTTAGGTCACTCCTGAAATGGCTTTATAAATTAATTTTACAACATATGAGCGACAAGATCCTGGATAATGCTAGTTTTCTATTTATACTTTCATTTGCACCAACATTTTCTCTGTATTCGATTTGAGTTCCCACAAAAAAAATGGTATATTATGTTTTCCTTCTGATATCTGCATGGTGTTTTTGATGTATACCTGGCATATTGATACAATCAGATCAGAAAAATAATAATATGATCTAAATAAAAGGAAAGTTTGAATAACGTCTACATTCAGTGGCAAGTCATTATATTACAATAAATTTCAGCATATCTGAATAATTTGACTGAAGAGTTATTTCAACTGTTATTTCATTTTGAGTGTGTGGCCCTCTGCCTTTCCCTAGCTTTCTTTTTTAAAGAATCAATTCACTTTTCCACCCTAGTCCATAATATATTTTTTCATTGTTAGTTTCTCTCTGCCTACAACTAACAGTGTCGAAAGGAGAGACTTTGCACCAAACTCCAAGAAAAGGCCATAGAATGTGATCTAAGATGTGGGTTTGTGAATGACTGGGAAAGGGGAAATAGGCAAGGTTGTCATGGTGCTTGGATGCTGCACTTCTTTGTGCCAAGCCAAGAGACTTGTATGCCTAGCCTGGAGCACAGGCTTCTGACATGAATGAAAAAGTACAGAGAACTGTCTTGTATGTACTGCACCAGACTAAATACTCCTCAATATGCACAGTTACTTCTCCTAAAATTTATTGTCATAAGAGTGCTATGAGGAAAAATAAATTGAGACATATAACAACACACTGAGAAGTTCTTAGAGATTGTGCTGCTGAAGGTCATGAAAATGGCTAGATTTGCTCACAACCACACTTTTCCACAATCCTTCCAATTTAGAGCCAGGTGGGAAAAAATGCAGATTTGTCTGTGGATTTTCTGCCTGCTCTCACCTGGTTATGCAATCAATAGTACCAGTAGTCGTTTACCCCTGCTTTTAATTTCCATGTTTGTATTACAAGCATACAATAATTTAGAGAGAATTCTGCTTATATTGTACTTCATTTTTGTAACTGCAGTGATGGAGAGCTTATTTTTAATGAACTAAATGCACATTTCACAAATGAAATTGTTAACTTCAATTTTAAAAGTTCTTTACTCTCTTTGCATTTTATGCAGAGACTACTGCCAGGCAATACTTCAAACTTCAGTAAGAGGTCGTTTTTATGAGATATTAGAATAAAAAAATCTCATTTGAATTTATCTTCTAATCCAAAAAAACCCTCCATAAATGATGAGACTGTGACTAGCACACAGTAAACTGTGTATCAGGTTTATCATTAAACCTGATTATCATTATCAGTAGTAGTAATTGCAGTAGTGGTATAATTCACCTATTTATTTAGCCCTATTTTTTAAAGCAGTACCTCAAAGAACCCACATGGCATGTGATACACAGGCTTTTCTGATTTAAGGTCATTTCACAAGGTTTTTTGATCTTGTTAGATCTCATGAACAGCTATTTCGTAGAGATCACCTGAAAGAAAATCACCCTGACTAACAACTAGATATATGACCTAGCAATTAGTAGGTCGGCAGCTAAAGCATGCTGTGTTTATAAAGACTGCCTAACAAATAATGTTCTTAATAAACCTGACTCAGATATCACCAAGTACACTACATAGTATGCCTCCAATAATTACCCACTTAGTAATTTTCCTTACAGAAAAACATTACTTATTTTTAAAGGTATTTCAGATTCAGTTAATGGATTGAAAATAATCTCACATACTTACCAGACAGGGGTTTAATACTTTGATTTATATGTGTACACAGGCAGACAGGCATACACATACACAAACACAACTACATTTTGTAGTGTATTATACTTCATGAAACAGCTGTAAATAAATGTCACCCAGTAAATAAAATGGCTCATAGGAACTGGGAGTTTAAGATACATGAATAACAATGATTCTCCCAATGGAAGCAGATGCACACAGTCCTGAGATGGGGCAGTACACTTGGCTGTACGTTGGTTCAAACGTCGAGTTCCCTGCAGCATCTGGCAGCAGGTAGATCTGCAGCACAGCCAGAGTGATGGAGTTTACAGCCTGGTTTGTGGCATGCTCAGAGAGCTCAAGAAAAGTGAGGCACCCCAGAGGGGCACAGCAAGGGACTGCAACCCCTTAGGGCTGGGCTCCCAGCCAGTGGGGGTATCTCCTGGGAGAGTCCGGGCACAGTCATGCCCCTCAGGAGCAGGGCACACTCGGAGTCAGCTGCACCGTCTGTCATGGTGAGGAACTGTATCGCAACATGGCCCTCAAATATTTATGACTTAATTATCATTTAAAGTGTACCTTTAGGAAAGCTAACCATAAAATTATGCATTTCAGTGCTAGTTTCTGGACAAACAAGCTGCTATAAAATTACACATCTCTCTTTCACAGGTCTCTGGATTAGCTTTGTATGCAAGGAAGGCAGAGGGAGGTATTTCTAGTGTGCTTCTGGGACTGGCATCAGCACTTCTGTCACCACCACCGCCATGAGTAAGCAAAGATACAGGGCGTGCACACTAAAAAATGGCTTTGCTCCAAGTAGCACATTTCTTTCAAACACACACTCGGGGCTGAGAATATTGAAAAATGGTTACAATGTCTGGTTAATGTTTTGATCACCTCATGATCCCATATATAGCTCCTTTCTTGTGTACATTGATGGCAGCAAAACAAAGGCTCTCAGAGATCCAAGAGCCATTCATATTCATTATTTTTCCCATTGTCTAACTTTGATTATGCACAGTTTTCTTAAGAGAAACTACTAAGCAGCAATCATTCAAGGGCGAGTAGACACAATGGGGCCACTTGTGCAGGTTTTTTGCTGGCAAAGTTTCTCTTGAAATCAGGTGAAGGAAGCAGTTGTTTTGTTTAAGAACTGAAATCGGTTGATTTTTGAGAAGCCAGACATTTCGTCTGAAAAGATGTCAAGCAGGTTAGCTTTGTTGACTTTAGAGAATTTTGTCCTATGTGATGGGGAATTTCATTCAAGTACAAAGTGCAAGACTGGCCCTAAGGATGTGTGAAAGCAGTAGATCATTTTTCCTTGAACTTTTGATTGTAGATATTTTCATAGTTCTTATACTTTATTATTTCAAATATAAAACAAAATAAAATAAGTTTTCATTTACAAAATATGATCTTATGGAAATGTTTAGGTGTGGAAGAATGTGTAGGAATTTGAGCAAGGCAGGTCAGAAATAAGCATGGCTGAGCAAAGATCTGCTCCTCAAACTGAGAAGTAAGAAAGAAATGCACAGGCAGTGGAAGCAGGCAGATGTGACCTTGGGGAAGTAGAGGGATATGGTTTGAATATGAAGGAATGAGGTCAGGAAAGCCAAGGCAAAGCTGGACAATGACTTGGAAAGGGATGTGAATAAGAAGGGATTCCATGAGTTTATAGCCAGAAAAGAAAGGCCAGGAAGAGTGTATTCCCCTAATAAGCATGGGTGAACTGGTGATGATGGGTGTGGAGGAGGTACTCAGTGAGTTATTCACCTCAGGCTTCATTGGCAGTCAGGCTTTCCCCACCTGTCAAGTCCCCAGACATCTGGGTGGGTGTGGGGGGAGTGAAGTCCTTCCCACTGTAAGCCAGCAGCCGTTTCAGGATCAACTGATGAAACCAAGTAGCCCAAAGTCCATGGGATTGAAAGACACTACAAAATTCCTGAGGAAATTGGCTTATATTGTTGCCAAAACACTCTCCACCATATTTGAAAAGTCATGGTGGTCAGGTGAAGTCTCAGGTGACTGACTGAAAGGAAACATTATAGAATATTTCCTTTTAAATGGAAAGGTAATTCTATTTTAAAAGGGGGAGAATGGAAGATCAAGGGAACTAAGTAACAGTGAGCCTCACCTGGGAAGGCCATGGAGCAGATCTTCCTGGAAGATACACTAAGGTATATAAAAGAGGAGAAGGTGATCCAAGACAGCCAGCACTACTTTACTAGGGGCAAATCATGCCTGACCAATCTAGTGGTCTTCAAATGGAAGACAAGGGAAGATCAGCTGATGCCATCTACCTAGATTTCTGTAAGGCCTTTGATATGGTTCCAAATTATATCCTTATCTCCATATTGGAGAGACATGGTTTTGATGAACGGAGTATTGAATGGAAAAGCAATGGACTGGATGGACACAGGCAGAGAGTGTAGTCAATGACTTTACGTTCATGTGGCAGGTGGTGATGAGTGGTGTCCCTCAGGGCTCTGTGTTGGGCAGTGTTCTTAAATATCATTGTTCATCAATGACACGGACCATGGGAATGAGTGCACTCTCAGCCAATTTGCAGATAACACGAAGCCAAGCTGTGCAGTTGACACGAAAGAAGGATGGGATGCCATCCAGATGATCCTAGACAGACTTGAATAGTCATAGAACCTCAGGAAGTTCACCAAATCTAAGTTGCTGTACCTCTGTAAGGAAAATCCCAGACATGAGTACAGACTGTAAGAAGTCATTGAGAAAAGCCCTGCCAAAAAGGACCTAGTGGTTCTTGTGGATGAAAAGCTGGGTGTGATGCAGCCATGTGTGCATACAGCCCAGAAGGTCCACCACATTCGAAAGAGGTGTGGCCAACAGGATGAGGGAGATGATTCTACCCCACCACTAGCCGTCATGAGACCTGGAGGGCTGCATTCAGCTCTAGGTCCTGAACATAAGACAAGAATCTGTTAGAGCAGATTCAGAGAAGGGGCCACAAAGATGGTCAGAGGCCTGGAGCATCTTGCCTANAATCCCAGACATGAGTACAGACTGTAAGAAGTCATTGAGAAAAGCCCTGCCAAAAAGGACCTAGTGGTTCTTGTGGATGAAAAGCTGGGTGTGATGCAGCCATGTGTGCATACAGCCCAGAAGGTCCACCACATTCGAAAGAGGTGTGGCCAACAGGATGAGGGAGATGATTCTACCCCACCACTAGCCGTCATGAGACCTGGAGGGCTGCATTCAGCTCTAGGTCCTGAACATAAGACAAGAATCTGTTAGAGCAGATTCAGAGAAGGGGCCACAAAGATGGTCAGAGGCCTGGAGCATCTTGCCTATGAAGACAGGCTAAGAAAGTTGGGGTTGTCTAGCCTGGAAAAGAGAAGACTGTGAGAAAACCTCATTGCAGACTTTCATTACCTTAAAGGAGGTTATTTAAAAAGCGGGAGAGGGACTTTCTATCCTGTCAGATAGTGACAGGAGAAGGGGCATTGATTTTAGACTGAAAAAGAGCATGTACAGATTAGATATTAGGGAGAAATTCTGTACTCAGAGGTTGGTGAGACACTGGAACAGGTTTGCCAGAGAAGTTGTGGGTGCCCAGTTCCTAGAAGCGTTCAAGGTTGTAAGGGACCCTGAGCAACCTGATCTAATGAATGGCATCCCTACCAATGGTATAGGGGTTCAAAGTAGATAATCTAGATAAAGGTTCCTTTCAACCCAAACCGTTCTAGGATTCTATTATTCTATGAAATGGATATTCAATATAATCAGTTACTTGTCCTCTCTAAGCTCATGTCCCCTGATGGACTCAGAAATGCTCCACTAACAGAGTGGGAGAATTTTTGTGGTCTCGTTGTATGGCACTTTACATTAAAATAGAAATTTGGCACTTAACTGCTTTAATCACTCAGCAGTTACCCTGAGAAACATGACTAACTACTTCTGAGTGGCAGTGGCTACACTGTGTTTGTGAAGACCACTCGGAAACTAGAGAAATGGAATTCAAAATCGAAACTGGACCAGTCTAACAATCTGCTGTGCAAATTCAGAAACATTTTTCCTGCTGTAATAAGGGATGAAATGGGAACTGAAAGGAAGGGCAGCAGGCACTGCCTGAGTTGATACTGTTATCAAATTAAAGTAGGGCCTGCCAGAAGCAACCCACATGCCTGCTGTTTAGAGCTCTTCAAAGGACTGCAAATGAACTCTGTAGACCACCATTCCCTCTGTCACAGGAAAAAGGCATCAGCTACCACACTAAATGATGACTTAAATCCTTACATCTCTACCTGTTCACTTCCACACAGTTTCATAAGAAATCAGTGACAGAAATGGTTACAGAGCCCAAAATTCTTTGTCATCAGTTGTTGAAAGTCAATGGAGTTTATAACAAAGGGTTTATTAATAGTTTTATATGCACATACCCACTAATCCGATTTAACATTAAATAATTAGCTGTTTCCGTGAAAAAAAGAAAACAAACACAAAATTGCCTAAGAAAAACGCATCATCTACATTGCAACCTTTTTTTTTCAGGTTTCACTAATCTAGAAAATAATTTTATAAAAGTGTCATGTTATAGCATAGCTTTAACCTCAAATTTAGACAAGCTGGTCAATAGCCACAATGTGTGTTAAGCAGTAAAGTGTTACATAAAGGAGCATTTCCATCTGAAATTCAATAGCATGTATTGATAGTTGTTGGATTTTTTTCCCCTCTAGAAATACAAAGAGTTTGTTACATAAAATGTTATACTTTTTCAACTATAACTTAGAAACAAATTATATATTGTCTCTCCTCCCTTTGTATGAAGATGGGGAGTGTTTCTTGCTAAACATTCATTTTATTCAGCATGAAAAACTTTGGAAAGAAAATGCCAATATCACTAAAAGTTTTCAACTTTTTTTTCTCTGTAAATATATTATTTTTAAATGTCCACAAAAGGTGGCTAAGAAGTTCGTATATGTGATTTTCCTTAGGGAGATGTAAGCATCTAGGAGTCTACGAATCAGAAAAGGTTAACAGTCACACAGATATATTAATATCATTTATTTTTAGATTTTTTTTTTTATGGATTAAACTAACTTTGAGTTTAAGTTTTATTATTAATATTGTTTGTGTTACATGCTTCTACAACTCCCTGTAGTATTCTATTTGTGGCTAGTGCTTTTAAAACCAAAACAATTGTTAGCAAGAGTGATAAAATGAAACAGTGCATTTTTTTATACTAGTTCTGAGTTTTGAGAACTAGAGGTTGCAATAAAGAAAATAAAAATGTATCATTTAGATTTTTTGTCCTTGTAGCATAATCAGAAAAGGACAAATAATAATCATGTTCTTAAAAACATAAGAATTAAGGTCTTTTTATATGGAGGGTGTTTTCTTATATCAAAGAAAATATATCCTGAAATGTTGTTGGAACTATAGAAGGATAAATTATGTAAGAAAGTTCTATTTTTCATCACTTTCAATATATGAAGAGCACGATTTTCTCCAAAATTGTCAAAATCCAACATTAATATCTGTGACTAAATAAAATCTAGAAGTTTATATTCTTTCAAATGGATGCTCCTGTTGCTAGCTAGAAGTAGTGACTTTGAGAAAAAAAAATCTATTACATAAACTCTGCATGCAGTCTCCATGCATGCTTGGCAGTAAAAGTCACCTCCCGTTTCACTGTCTCTGGCTGCTCTGTTTTTATGTTTATTCACCACAGCTGTGGTGCCTGAACTTCTCTTCATGGCATTACACTGGGAAGATACCCTGGTTACATATGTCCCTCTCCCTCACTGAAAATAAACAAGATTTTTTAAATCCTGATGTGCTTACACAGCATCCTCGCAGTTGTATCAGGGGTGTGGACAACCAGCTGTGAAGCAGTAGAACGGTGACTAACAAAATTGGGAGGGGGAGAACCATTTAAGCCACCACTTGCCCTAGAACCCTTGGTAAACCAGAGAATGAAAATGGAATTTTCTTTTTAGTACTATAGTGTCATAGTCTGTGTTCTCTCCTTAGCTTTGTCATCAGCCCAGGCCGGTTCAAACCTGGACTTCTTCTTTTACTGACACATTATTTTTGTATAGCCATAACATTGGATTAAGAAAATGTACATTAGGAAAACTGGTTCTTTACAGGCCTTCTCTATTCTATTGTACAGGATATTCAGTGCCTCTGTAATCCATCTGCAAACAGTTCCTGCTTTAAAAGTAGCTTAAGGCACTAAAAAGTGTGGGTAGAGGAATTTAAATTTGTATTAAATTTACTTTAAAAAACCAAGTTTATGCTAGTTTATATTATTGAATAATGAAATATGACATGTCAGAAGATGTTAAATATTTGCAAGAAGTTAACAAATGGATCTATTATGTCTGAGAATTCTAGCTACTTATTTTAGGTGATAAGTGTCGTTTGGCATCATGTGTCAAGGAATTACCATGTGCTCCTCGTCTGCCTTTTAAGAAGCTACAAATGACACCATTCATCTCATCACATGACAGACCTGTTGCTTCTTATCATTATATGATGTCTGCCTGTTGTAAATGTGGTAAAGATCCATTTTCTGGCATTCTCTTACTTGTATGCTTCACTGTAAATTAATGGGGAAATCTTCTGGAGGTTTTAAAAACACTTAACAATTTCTTCTTGAAGTCTATTCTGTTTATGCTGTGACCAGATATCAAAGCACTCTAAACACACAAACTGCTTTTAAATGTATTTCACTTTAGTTTAGTATTAGCTAATGCCTTTCCTTATAGGTTTTATGTATTTTACTGCATTGAATATGGGAGTGTGTTTCAGAAAAGCCTGAAAAACAAAAACATGAATGTGCACATGGAAGATTGTAGCCGTAAGATAAATAATTGAAACATGTTGGGAAACTCTTTGTGAGATATAAGTGAATTCATTGTGCCCACTGGGATATTTACCAGATGAAAAGTGTGACAATGACAGTACCCTCGTTGTTTGGTACATAATTTAGAGTATTCCTAATGAATATTTCATGTAGTATCATTTGTGTATGAATTGTAAGGCATGTATATCAAGATTCACTAGGGGCACTGTCAAACTCCTCAGTTTGAAATAAGCACTTATAAATTACTTAAGGATATTGTAGGGAAAGGGATTAGTGTACACTCTTTTTTAAGCAAATCATTATGTACCTTCTTGGAGACAATAAGCAGCTTTGCTTAGTAAAGGAACCACACTCTGAAACAAAGAAAAATCAAATGCTCTCACTTTCACATTGACAAGTAACTTCTGGTCCTAGAAACTCCCTAGAATGTTCTTAAAATACATGTAATTTTTTAAAAAAGAATGATCAGGAGTAGTTTTCTCTAAATATGGAAATTTACGTTTTATTAAGTCAGGGGAGTTTGAGAAAGTATTTGTTAAACCAGTTCAAAAAGAAGAATTGGTTATTTACATCCATATTTATACATCTCAAAAACTTAATTGAGAATAATTTTCTAAATAACAGTGAAGGTGATTTCATAATTAAGTTTAGTTCAATCTTTTTTAGCTACAAACATAGTAAAAGTATACTGATTTTTCAGTCTTCACAATTATCAAACACATTAATGGAACTGAAATTCATTTCACAAGTGATTTTGAAAAGATCAAGAGTATAAATACACTAGTTAATATATTGAAAATGAAGAATTCAACTAGTACTACCAAAATAAAGACTGTCATGTCTTTCTAAATTAGACCTAAAATAAAAAAGTATATATCTACACCTAAAGACCAGTATATATCTACATCTCCATGTATCTACCTGTCTCTATGTATATGCCTGTATAAATTGTTTTAAAATTTGTATTAAAAATGAAGTTCTTGAATCACTGAAATTCATCTTGATAAATATTCTGGTTTTATAAGATCCTGAATATCTATCAAATCCAGTAAACTAGATATTTATAAAGTGCCAAAATTCCTGAAAATTTTTCAATATTGCAGTATCCATATACAAAGGATACCTGTTTCTCTCATTTTCTGCAAAACAAAGTTCACAGCTTTTCAGGTTTCTCCAAGTGCCTGTGAGGATGGTCTTCATCTGTTGCAGAACAGGGATTCCTAAAACTAAAGCATTATGAGCAAGGTCAATTTATATCTCTAGAACTTGTTTAAGCCTGTTTCTTTTGATTTTTTTGTTTTTTTAATTTACTTGATACAGCTATGCTTCTCACAATGACAAGAATAAATCCTTATTATGATTAAACTAAGTATGCCCTTGTCATTTTATCAATTAATAATTCTTTTAAGAATTATTTTTTTCATGTAAGAACATCAATAAATATTATCACTGACATTATTTTTTTTTTTCAAAATGTTTTAGCAGCTTAGTTGTAAAGTAAGTAAAACTTGATGTCTCAAATAATTGCCAGAGGCCAAGATTCAACAAAGCATGTTCTTGGTTTAAAGTACATATTTAAATCTGTTGACTTTATGGGACTCAGATATCTGTTTAAGGACATGCTTCAGTCAATGCATGGATTCCCACTGGAGTCTCTGGCCTTGCTCTTACAGTTTCAATGATTCTTCTTGGGCACAGTGCCAATAAACTCAATCTTGAATCCACTCAAGTCAAGAAGAACCCTTGCTACTGATTTCACTATGTACAGAATGAGGCCATGTGCAGGGAAGTGCAGCTCTCAGGTAGTGCTCGTTACACTGCAACATGCTTTGTGCTTTCCTCTTTCTTTTTTTTTCCCCCTGTAATCAGAGATGATAATTTACAGAGAGGGCTGTTGTTTTTCTTGCTTTCTTTCCCCACAGTTTTAGAAGGAGGGAATGTCATTCTGTTTCTGACTCTTGAGGTTTCATGTGAATCATATTCTGCTGTACCTGGATATCTCTTCTACTTCAGATAAACCAACCCAAGAGGTTTGTGGGAGGTGGGGTCTTTATTTTTGTTCAAAGTGTTTTTAAGTTTAGAATGTATTTAAAAAATTACAAATAATTTTAGAACTTTATCCCAATGTTAGTGAAACTGTCTATATAGAAAGTTAAAAATTATAAAAGTAGTTTCTGCATCTATATAAAAAGCTGTTATATCTTTCATTTAAAATGAAGAGTTCTGTATATTCCTTAATTAAGTGGTTGCTGGTCTTGTTTTTTGACAATCCTATTTTAACAACTAAGTTTTTGGTTTGTTTTTTTTTTTTTTTTTTTTTGCAACTATGTCATGGTATTAGTTTGCAGCATCCAAATCCACTCATTGGTGGGGTCTTTTATGATAAGCATTGAGTTTTAATCTCAGTTTTTATGTTGAGCTTTCATCTCCATATCTCTCTCCTCATTTATAACGTAAGTGTGATAACACCTTCTGCAAAGTTTATATGAATTAACTAGCTAGAATAGATTTATCTATCAGTGTTAAATTTAGTTGAATTGATTCCAGCTTTTTTTAAAAGTGCAGGTCATTATAATTTCTGCATGGTAACAGTCAAGTTCTTTGAATTCAAAGAGTTTTAAACTTTAAAGACAAGTCTTCTGTTTGTGCTTGTTTGTGCTTTAAAAAGATTTTTCAGACTGTTTATTTTTTAAAAGCAAGCTAAAAATAGTAAAATGACTACTGATATATCCAGCATGGGAAGATATTGGAAAATCGAAGTGCTGATCAAGGTCAAGGATTTTAGCTCAAGGTTACTAAAATTGGGTACCTTCAAGCAACCAAAACCATAATTTCCTGAATTACAAAGGGCTGTGAAATGCTGCTTCTGCAAGTTGAAAACAGCCATTTAGTTTTTCACAGGAAAAAAAACTATTTCCTCTATTTTTTCTCTATGACTGCTATTGTAAATGCCACTATGTTACTATATAAAGTAACTTTATGTATGAACCAATACATGACATTACCGTTCCTTTGGAAATTTTTATGCATTTTAAAAGCACAAAGTTTAGCTCTACTGCAAGTAAAAACAACATGGCTTTAATAGCATTTATGAGAGCAGTTAAATAAAAAGAGCTACATTGAAACACTTGGTATAAAATTTTAAGAAAAGAAGAAGAAATGTTATTCAGAGGTGAAAATATCTGAGTGGAATAAGATGTAAAAGAGCAGGAAAGGATGTGCAAATGGATAGGAACCCTCAGGTTTATATCCACAGGAAGTGGTCTTTAATATTCAACTCATAAAACTTTGTGAGATGCTGCCTAAAGTTGTTATAAAAACTTCAGTGTGTTCAGTGACCCAAAGTTTCACCTCATATCTTCACTGCAGTGAAAACGCTCCCTGTCAGAGTTCACACAGAGGAAAATCTTTTCCAATCCACACATGTTGGAGGTTATTTGCTCTAAGTCTCTATAATATGTGAATAGCTGTTTGTGCTTACTACAAAGTGGGCAAATTTTCAGACAGGTTAAACCTTATCCAAAGATTCTGGAAGCTGTCCTGAAAAAATCTGTAAATGAAAGATGTCTTCACTTTCTCAGTGATCTTATAAATACCTAGGAGACCATACAGTATCAAGGCAGTAAAAAGTAACAGAACACAAAAGTGTAAACACTTTGTATATATTCTTGTTCAATCTTTCTCGCAATTCCTGTCCATCTTTTCTCCTAATTTTTGAATTTTGTCTCCTATTTAGAGATATGCACTTATAGGTTGTTTTTCGTGAGCTCCTGAGGTAGTGGAGTATAAATCCAACAAGAGTGTTGTATGACTAATACTCATTTCCTTTTATAACTAGTCATCTCATAGATATGATTGATGCCTTCTTATTATTACATTCAAAGTCTTCCATGTGGAACACCATAAAGTAGTTTATATGGGATAATCTGGCTTTTTGAAGTGTATAATATCCAGGGCTGCAAAGGAGCACCAATAATTGGAAGATACTCTGCCAGGGCCTGATTCAAGTTAAAAGGGGATGGGTGATCATCATGAAAACAGTGCAAACTAAGGGTTTTAGTGATCTTTAGATAGGGGGAAAAATCTAAAACACAAAAGACAGAGGAATCTCAGAGGAAACTTCTGGCCACTTGCAACAGAATGTTAATAGCTTCATGTCACTTTAACTCTGACAGCTCTGAAATGAAAGGCCACTAATCTCTGTTTGTAATGTTCACAATTGAAGAGAAAAAGTAAGTATTCTTACTTAAGCCATGGATAAGCATTAACAGTCTGGAAATGAAGGGAATGTTCTGTAACTTATTTTAGAGTCAACAAATACCTCTCCCCAAAGCCTTGGAAAAGGTATATTTTTCTTTCTTCTGTGATAGCACAGGTGATTTAAATGGAACATTGGTTTCAAGCACTCGGTCCAGAAGTCACCATCTTTACAGAGAGAATGTTAGCCTGCTACAAATTTAGGTGAAAATTATAATTTGTGTTTACTAGAAACGCTTAGGAATTATGTGAGCACAAGCTCACTCGGGGTATCTTTGTTTTTCAAAATTTGTTGCTTTTAAAACATTATCTAGGAAACAATTGCAGAGAATGTCTTGACTCAAAGTCAGGAAAAAGATTAAAAAATTAAAGTAGCCACAAAAGGTGTGATAGCTTGGGATTTTTTTTTTTTTTTCACAATTCGGTTTAAAACCAGTAGGGATTTTCATTTTTTCATATATTGTGTATGAAAATTCTAGACATAATAGATATTCCCTAAGGATTTCCTGTTCACCCTTCACACATATCCCTTAAGACTTGTTGCAGAAATCTCAGACCTCTGTACAGCAACACATGGCACAATTTATCTAAGAGCATTGCATGTGAATGGCCAAACTCAGCTTTTGTCTGAGAATCTATCAGCAAGCAAATATCCTGTAAAAGGAAGTGCATTGCTATTTTATTAATTTCAATATTAGATCACCTCTAGGTTCAGAAGCAGTCCAACAGCTGCATTGCTGAACATATATTTAAATCAAGATGATTTTAGCTAATGATTTTAATAATAACATTTTGAATTAAACATTTGAAAATCCAGAAGCTTATTATATTGTTTTAATCTTTCTTATCTTGCTTTATTTTCTTAAACCTTTGCTCTTCCCACTCATGCTTAACCATCTACATTCTTATCAGCTTCTGAAAGCTGATTATGTTCATATGTATAAATATAACTGCAGCAGGCATATATATAGCTGTTTATTACATAACATTAGATCCTTTGTTCTTTGGATTTATATTTCTATTACTTGATAGTATAAGCTGATAAGTCTCATAATTAGAGCATTTGAACAAGTTTGCCATTTCTTTACCTTTCGATGGATATATTATGTTTAAGTACATATATTTGAACAGGTAGCAAATTTCATAAATAAACTTCAGTAAATTCATTTGTCTTGTCAGAAAGTCACATGATTAAGTAATGATTTTTGACTTCTGATATTTTAAAATTCTAGTTGGATGAAAATTACTATTCTTTTAAAATACATGAAAGTCACATGTTATAATATTTTTACATGTATAAAACAACATTACATACACATTATATACATAAGATGCTTGGGTTTGTAAGCTTGTTTTTCTGTTTGCATATTAAAAAAAGAACCAATTTTAATGAAGTTCTATTTCTTGTAATCATTGTAATTTCAAGTTCCAGATGTAATAGATCTGATTGTTTTATAATCATTCCATTGGTTAAAAAGAAAAAGAAAAAAAAAACCAAACAAAAACAAACAAACAAACAAAAAAAACCTAAACAAAAAAAAACCCCACACACACAAAAAAGAGAAAATGAAAACAAAAAAAACCAAACAAACAAAAAAAAAGCCCCAGAAACCAGACATACACAAAAATCAAATACAAACAGACAAAAAAAACCTAACCCAGTTTTTCTTGCTTTCTGGGATTTGGTTCTTTTATTTACCTTCCATACATTTCTGAACTATTTAATTGCAAACTCTGAATATAGAAAAGCAAAAATCTATCTGCAGAAATTACTATCATTTCCAGATTAATCATTTTAACAAAGGTTTTCTCAGGGATTAAGTCAATAACTTTGATGAATTCCATGATTTTACTTTCTTCAAAATTATGGCAAAACACAGGCATTCAATATATTCAATGAATTTTTCCATTAATTGTAATTATTCAAGCCAATTGCAACAAACTTAGAGCTTCATGCAGATTTAATGTAATTTTCATTTTTTTATTCTTTAACTAAAGATATTTAGCTAAAAAATATTAAATATATTTAGATTTATTTAAAAATATAATCTAAATAAAATATCTTCTAACTAAAGCTAAGCAGTGTTTTAAAAATTTCTCTTTCTCTGAGTCAGACATGCAAGTATTGAATAAGTGTTGTCAAGTGAAATAGCTTCTATTTGGTTGGTGTTTTTTTCCTTCACTTCCCTCCATTACCAAAAGATGACGACAGTGGAAAACTTGCTACAAAATGCTAATATATTTATTAAGATATTAGTTTATATTTTACAGCTTCTTTTCACATGCTTCTTGTTTAGCCGGTCAAGACAATTGCTTTCCATGCAATAGTAATTTTTCTAGACCTTAGATGAGTAGAGAGATAGTAGGACACATGCTTAAATATGATGCCCATGTTTGTTTTTTGACAAGAGTTGTATTTTCTACCCAAATTATACTTTTTCCTTATAAAATGGTTTTATTTATCTTCCCAGTTATGAATTATTTGAAGCACATATAATCTTCAGTCAGAAAGAATTCATTCAGTATAGTATATGAAAAATTGGATGTATTTTATAGCAGTATTGTTATAATGATGTGTTAAGGGCTGACAAATCATATAAACTTAAATTCTTATATCCAAAGTCTATGTACTGCAACTGCTCTGTAAGTTTTCATGAGGAGTGTATTAATATGTTAAATAGCAACTCTATTCACTTAGCTTGATTTTATGACCATTATCCATGCAAAGGGTTAAATTTCAGAAATAAGCTAAATTCTTTTATTTGTTCAGATTTCACTTATTGTTCTTTTTTTCCTTTCAGTCCTCCTTTGCTTCATTAGATGCAGTAATATCTCCCTTGCCTTTGACAATTTCCATTAATATCTCAAAGGCAGCTATTAAGTATCATTACAAGAGAAGATTATAGAAGGATACCACATACAATAACACTGAAGATAAAGACAATAGTCACATTTTCATTTGTTTCTTTGTTCTAAAAATGTAAATCAAATTCCATGCGCTTTCAAGCATTCTTTGCTCTGCTTATGCTTTCAAAGTGCTCTAAAAAGAACAACCTTCATGACCAAATAAATTAATCTGTTAGGATTACCTCAACAAAGAAAATACTGTTCCTGTCAGAGATTTTTTTCTGCCTTGTGGCCCCCAGAAAATCAACTGTCAGGAGAAAAAAGAAACTATTTCAGGTATACTTTTTTTTTTCTTTTAATATCAGGGAATTTAGTTAAAGATGTATTTTAATAAAGCTCTTTAAAAGTGAAGAACCACTCATAAAGTGTTCTGCATTAAAAGGCGGTCTGTGACACCAGATGTGACACCATCTAAATATTTGGTCAATCAGGTTTTAGAAAATTATCTAAACATATCTATGGGAATCTAATTATAGCTAAAGGTCATTCTAATTCTGAACATTATGAAGGAAAACTGAATTCACAAACCACCTGTACTAGAAATTTTGAAATCCTTACAGTATGAATCCTCTGAACCAGGATGAATTGTATGTCTTAAGAGATGCCAACAGGTTTTATTCTTTTCCTGAGAGGGAGAATTGGACAAATGGGGATAAATTAATTGTATATGGATTTTGGCTTATTCCAACTAGGTTTGGATGCACTATGATTGGGTGCAAAACCTTTGGAGGCAATGGGAAAAGATAGTCAACTCAAGAGCAACTTAAGTCACCTAAAATAGAGGAACATCAGACCTGTTAGTTTCAGTGCCTGCAAAGGTTAGAGAACAGATTCTCTTGAGTGCAATCACATGGCACACACAGACAACCAGGGGATCAGACCTAACTGCCACAGGAAAGGGAAAGGTAGATCTTGCCTGTGTAACCTGACCTCCTATCACCAGGTGACCCACCTAATGGAAGAATGAAAGGCTGAAAATGTTGTCTACATGCATTTTAGCAAAGCCTTTGACACTGTTTCCCACAGCATTCACCTGGAAAACTTGCAGTCCATGGTTTGGACAGGTGCACCCTTCACTGGGTTGAAAACTGTCGGGATGGCCAGGCCCTGAAAATGGTGGTGAGTGGAGGTATATCCAGCTGGTGACAGGTCACCAGTTCGGTTCCCCAAGGCTCAGTATTGGGATGAGTCCTGTTTGCAGGAACCTTGATCTGCTGGATGAAGGCTCTGCAGAGGGATCTGGACAGGCTGGATTGACAGGCTGAGGCCAACGGTATAAATTCAACAAGGCCGAGTGCTGGGTCCTGCCCTTGGGGCATAACAACCCCAGGCAGTGCCACAGGCTGGGGCAGAGTGTGGTAGGAAAGGACCTGTGGATGCTGGTGACAGCAGCTGGACATGAGCCAGGGTGTGCCCAGGTAGCCAAGAAGGCCAATGGCATCCTGGCCTGGGTCAGCAATGGTGTGGCCAGCAGGACCAGGGCAGGGATTTTCCCCCTGTACTGGGCACTGGTGAGGCCACACCTCATGTCCTGTGTCCAGTTTTGGGTCCCTGACTCCAAGGAGGAATCAAGGTGCTGGAGTTCAGAGAAGGGCAAGGAGGTGATGAAGGGTCAGGGCTACAAGTCCTGTGAGGAGCAGCTGAGGGAGCTGGGTATGTTTAGCCTGGAGAAAAGGAGGCTCAAGGGTGACCTTATCACTCTCTACACCTGCCTGGAAGGAGGTTGTGGCCAGGGTTGGTCTCTTCTCCCAGGCAGCCACTGATAGAATGAAAGGAAATGGGCTCAAGTTGTGCCAAGGGAAAATCAAGTTGGACACCATGAAGAACTTCTTCACAGAAGGGGTTGTCAGGCATTGGAACAAACTGTCCAAGGAGGTGGTGGAGTCAGCATCCCTGAAAGTATTCAAGAAATGACTCAGTATGGCACATAGTGCTATGGTTTAGTTGATTATGGTGATGTTTGGTCAAAGACTGGACTCAGGAACCTTTGAGTTTTTTTCCAACCTTAATGGTTCTATGAATCTATGATTCTCTAAAATCCAAATCATCTCACAAATGTATCTGACTTTCTCTATCAATTGCACTGGGAGATAGCATGTGCAATCAGAAGAAATAGAGGGTTCAAAGGCTAATGTCTTCATGAACAATTTCAAGATCTCTGTGTGTAGACACAGGATATAACAGATATACAGTTAGAAAATGTATCTACAGCTATCTGTTTTCTAGTTGAAAAATAAAATCTCTGGTATATCATTTTTTGTGTCAACAGAAAATTTGCACAATGGAAAGTTTCCACAAAGAAATAGTATTTTTGGTAAAGCTGCAAAAAAGATGGTTTTTGTATGGGAGGTGCACCAAGTGACTTTGAAACCTTTCAGTCTGCCAAAGTAGAAATACTAATTTTTCATAATTCAATTATAATCTGATCTCTTTTGATATCAGGGAAGATAGAGCTAGACTATTTCCTCAGGTTTGACTTTTGAAGAGACTGTCGCTCCCAAGAGAAATTTTTTCTATTTCTTCCAGCCATTGTGATTCAGTGTGGGAGTACCTTATCCATCATACCACAGAGAGCATAGACTGACACAAGAATCTGCCTCTCAGAAGGAAGTGGTTGCATAATGGATGAAAATAGTGTTTCTGAATTTACTTATACATTTTTGTGTAAAAACCTCATGTGCTTGATCACTCTGATCAAGCTGAAGAATGGAGAATGAATAAATGAGTGACAACATTAGGTTTTAAATGTCTTGGTTGAGCAGCAAAATAAGTTGCCTGATTTTCTGAAGTGCTAAACATCCAAGAGCTGTGATTGAACCAGTCGTTTTGTACTTGAAGTAACATCTGTCCACATGTGACATATGGGCATATGTTATACCTCCCTCAAGAGTGTATTTACGGTTGGTGTTCCTTGCTGCTCTAGGCAAACTGGAGCTGACTCTTGTTATCTTTGTTGCTGCAGCTGAGAAAGAATACAATTACAACGTTTACCCGAATAAGATCTTTTTTATTCTTCCAGACTAGGAGCAACAGTAAGTGGCTATGAATTTATTACTTAATATGAAAACACCACAGGAATGATATTTGCTAGAATAAGAACTAGCTGGTAAAATTGTTACTAAGTTATATTTTATGAGCCATGTGCTTTCAGTCTCTCATCAACGATGACTAGTTAGGTGGAACTTCATTTCTGGTCTTCTCAGTAGCTGTCAGAGTAGTATCTCTTGGCCGGATGACTTCATATGGCCCATAATGATTTCAGAGCCAGAACAATTCTTAGCCAGATACAGAATAAATCAGCCTCAGTGCTTTAATAATAAACAGCATTTTTGAAGTAAGTTCAGCCATTCATTAGTAGTTCAGAAATTGCAAGACTACAATGTCAAAGGTGCCGTTTCTACCTTTGAGTAGAAGGCACCTTCTACCTCAAACAGTCTTGTTTAGAATAACACCACCCACACTGTCAGTACTATGGATAAGATGCTTTCACTGAGAGTACAAAGGTGAGCACTTAGTAAACAAAAGTTTATTGCTTCTTTTCACTATGCATGTAGTTGCAATAGAAACATCACTTCACACAAATATTCAGTTTCAAACTAGAATTTAATAGACTGAGGCCTGCAGTCATTAAAAAGAATCACTTAAATAAGACTGGATAAGACTAACCATTTTTGTTTCTTCTCCAGCTGTCTCAGCTACTTCCTTACAACTGGAAAAAAACCCAAACAACAACAAAAAAAAAACCTCTCAGTACAATTCAACTTTGTTTTAATAACAGAACCTAGTTTGTATCAACTAGTATTTTGAATAGCAAGGCATCATTGAATGTTAAGTGCATTAAGTGATCTCTCTCTGGGAGAGAGAGAAAGAAAAGACTTTTTTTATTGTCAGATGCATCAGGTCTGCAGGGAACTGTCCTCAGCTATTTTACTCAAGAAAGCAAGGCATGGGATGAACAATAAAATGTCTGGCTCTTGCCCAGGTTTCTTACTGTAGAAAATCACCATGTAGTTCAGACACTGTGTTAGTTCCAGCCCATTCTGGAGAAAGGCAGGTTAAGGATTTAGCTAGTGGATTTGAAAAGAAAAGACTTTAAAAAATCATTTCACTGCCTTGTGATACTCATCTTGCAACAGACAACTGGAGTGAAGGCAATAGAGTTCCTATATTAGCGGGAGGGAGTGTGCAGGGGAGGGCCATCCCATACAGTCTCCTACTTCCCAAGACACGGCTATCCCCAGCAGGCAGCACTGTATGCAGGGTATGGACCTCTCTGCTTTACTCTATATGTTACACTGGCTCTGTTTAAACTGATCATTATGTCAGGAAAGACAAGTGGAAGGATAAAATAATAGAAACTGCACAAGGAAGCAAAGCAACAGACTGGATGGTCCAAGAATATTGTTATTTTCCTTATTCTACCACAATTCCCTTCTCAGTGTTACAAGAGGACGAATCTTCTGATCCTCACCATTGGCTTGACCATATCTTTGATTTAACACTGTCAGTGACTGAATTGTGCACCCACAAAAACTATTTTTATTTTGAGTTTGTTTCACCACCTCACAGTTTAGCAGTCTTCCACCCATGATCTTCTAACAGTTCCTCAGCCTTCTGAGCATCTTCAAGGAAACAACAAACACCACATTAATGTATCAAACAGCTTTATTTCAAATCCATTGCCTTCTTATTCCAGCAGAAAACACACATACACATGAACATACCTTCTTTGAGATATGCTCAACAATTTTTCAAATACTTATATCATTTATTGTCTTTCATGCACTTCAGTACCTTACACACATCATATATACAGTGTCTTTGCTCAAAAAACAAACACTCTGATGTCTCCCAGTAATTCAGCACTCTGAATATATTTCTAGTAAATTATTCAGGATTTCATGTAGATAAATATAACTTTAGTAGTTTCTCTTGGCTGCTCAGCACAGTTGTAATTCACGTATTTGGACATGTGCAGCAGCAGAACTTTGTGTATTTTGGAAGCCTCAGGCACCTGCAGAGCTTGTCGATCCCTGTGAGTTTTAGCAGGGACTGTTAATGATCCAGCACTGGAACTGAATGTCTGCATTGCTTTTAAAGCTAAGGGATCAACAGTCCTTTCTTTAAAATCTGATCTTGAATTCACTAATGCACTTAAAAGAAGTTTATTCCGTGTGTCCTCTAACATGGAATATTGTGATTAAGAACAGAAAGGGGAAAAAATTGCTTCTTTTCCTGGGCAAGGTTGTAGAACATTAAAATCCAATCAGACTGAGAAGGTCAAGTTGAAAGAAAATAATGAGAAGGACTTTTTATCTGAGGTTAAAATAAGCTAAGGAATTTTATTTGGTGCTACCAGCCTCTATATAAGACAGGCAGAATCATCAGTACTTTGAAATTAGTTTGCTAAGAACTAAATTCCATGACCTAACTGACATTTGGGTACGGTTTCATGACCTCACTGAACTCATGGTATGGTTCATTCATTCTAGAAACTTTGATTTTGGAGAGCAGCCAGGTTTTAATGAAAATATTAGCAATACTGTCTAATTATTGCTACTAGTTAGTAAGATAGTATGTATGAAACTAGACTTATCGCAAACAAGTACTTGCAAAGTTTCCAAGGACTCAATTCCTACAAGGAAAAGAAAGTCACCTGTGTTTGGGCATCATGTGTAACACATACCTTGAAATTATGTGCCCAAATTATACAATATCAAGCCTATAGTTAAAAAAAACCAGTTGTGTTAAGCCAAAGGTTTATTTTCAGATGCCTTAACTTGAGACCAAGAATAAACATACTGCACTCATCAAAGCTATTCAGATCTGTGTTAATGTGAAAGGGGAAGAAACTGTGGTTCACAATTTAATGTTCACGTGGTTCTTCCTCCTATCACAGTGTACAAAATGTAAACCCAGAGTATTTCATAGAATGCAATCCACTTTTGCTCACAGATAAAGTATAATTCTTTGTTATTACAAAGGTGAGGGGAAAGTCGGTTCAAACATCGTGGATTTTAATTCAAACAGCTGAAATATAAGTAGATGTTTAAATGAAATCCTCCTATTATCATTGAAATCCCTGATTTTTTTTTCACTAGCTTGTAGCTAATACTTCAGGGAATATTGAGAAAAAAAAGAAAGCAGACATTTTCTCAAGCATAGGTCTAGACTGCAGACTATCACTGAAATATTAACTTATGATTGTGTTTTATTAGGTACATTGCCCAGGAAGCTTTTTGTTTATTCTCATCAGCCCGCTGTCCTCTGTTATTATAATTTACAAGTGCGTAGGCAATCTAATAAATCCTTGTTTGAAACACTTCAGAATCTATTGGCAGTTTTCAGCAGTAGCACTGTGTGGTTTTGCTCTTGCATAATTGCCTTTAGCAAGTATTAGGGAAGAAGGATTTTCAAATTCACATGAAAGGAGAGACTGATTAGGGTATGCTATTTATGATGATAGTATTAAATTTCACTCTGTTCCTTCAAATTCTCAATACAGATAGTCCTTTTTATCAAGACCCTTTCCTCATGTCTTAACTCTCTCAGGTAACACAAGTCTCAGAAAGGTAACACAAGTGTATTTAAAATCATATTTTGCTGCCATTATTTCAGAGTGTGCTGAAATAACTTTTCAGGAGTAAATTTAGTACCATCAGTAAGGAAGAATTAATATGCAAACGACAGAAAAGAGCAGAAACAAGGGACTGAAGAAAAGTGACTCAAGATAGAGGAACTATACTGATTTAATAATAATTGTCATGCTAGGACACTTTATTTTCCCAAATATTACCTCTTGTCTAGAATGCTACACAGTGAGATGATTAAAATACTAATTTGTGTGAGTCTTAAAGTAAATAAAGAAAACCAAGGTTTGTTTTTTTTGAAAAGTTAAGGAGTTTGCTCAGTGCCACGCAGACATCCAAAATTTGATTCCAGAAACATATAGCAAAAATCTAATTTTAGTATGCAAATTTTAACTACATATAGCATAACCATGATATTCCATGAAAGCCAAAGTAACATAACCTTCACAGACCAGGACCCACAGGAAACTAAGGGAGATTTTCTCAACCTTTTTACTTAAGTCATATCATCGTGCTATATACACAAGGATGGAATGGCATACCAGCTTAGTATACTGTTTTATCTGCAAGACAAAGAGCCAATAATGAGGAGAGAATATGAAACACAAAACATGTAAACAAGTGAAATGAAATTAGGAACAAGTCCAAACCAAGTCTAGCAGCTTTTTGCTGTAACAAGGAATAAATAGCAAATAATCCAGTAATGCTACAATTTTTTAAAAGATAGTCCTTTTCTAAATTGAGAGTTTTAAAAAACAGTAAGACATGAATCTATACAACAACTATATAATTTGCATGTAGACTAAAGCCTTTCTTAATCTCATTAATGTCAATTCCAGGGCTGTGTGTCTCCCTTACAAACAGTAACTAAAATTAATAACTATTTTGTCTGGAGCTTCTCTAGCTTCTAATTGTCTCATCTAGGTAATAACTGGATTTGTGTTTCTGTGACTTTGTTTAAAAAGTGGAGGGCTTTTTCAGAATAGGAAAATTGCCTGTTACTCTTTATGTTTACTTCTTCTGCAGGAAATGTCTTTTCAAATATTGATGGTTCTTGTTTTCTTGTTTGTTCGTCTGTTTCACACAAAGGCAGCAATGAGAAGTAAATCAAACAGACAAGAAGCTCTGTAGTTACCAGAGTTTTGTTTTATACTGATGCATTTATCACTTTAGGATAAGCACATGTCCTCAGCTAGTGAAGCCCAAAGCAAAAAGCTGAGAATGAAAGCTTTCCTTGTACACAGTCTTGCCTCTGCTGCCTCTTTTGCTGACTTCAGGGCTGCTCCCTCTTTGGTGGTCCCACTCAGGGCATCCCAAGGGCATTGCACAATTCACATAGTCAATGCATGTATCTCAGAGATGAGATCGGGCCCCAGAAATCCCTTCTGACCTCTGTTCCTCATACATGTGACACTTCTGATTTTTTTCTGTTCTCTCTCCCAGTTTTTTCACAGAGGTTACTCTTCAGGAAGGGTGCTTCAATTACTCTGATTCAGTATAGATGGGTCAGACAAAAAGTCATCACGGCAGTTAAAAGAGACCAGGGATTTGTGGACATGGGAAGGATTTAAGAGGACAAATTGTTGCATTTTATGAAAGCTGAAAGATGAGAGTTTGAAATTTAGAGGATTGGACTTGGCTAGAGAGAGTGACTATGTGCACCTGTCAGAAGAGGGACGTAAATTATCTCAAAGATTCTCAAAAAGAAGATTGAGAATTGTTATGCTACATTGATAAGGTCTTTAATATTCTCTGGTCTACACTGGCTGTAGGAAGAGCTGTAGTCTCCATCACCCATTCTAATAACATTTTTCTGTATTCTGCTGGCTTCCCTATCTAGCTATTCAATACATTGTTATACATATATAGTTATTAATCTGCATGGCCATTTAAAATATTTCTTAACAAATTGCTCCTTGCTTTTCAAAACATATGAAGGAAAAATCAAATAGATAGTTTATTTTCCTCATGTTCTTTACCACATACTGATATTTGGTTGGCATTTCCTGAAAACCGCAATTCTCTTTTACTGGAGCTGAAGGTGTTCCCTTGTTTCCATAATTGTGCACATGGAGTGGTCATGGATAGCATGGTCAGGGCCAACAGAAAATAGCAGCAAAACCCATAGAATCATAGACTGTTAAGGGTTTGAAGGGACCTTAAAGATTATTTAGTTCCAATCCCCCCCCCCGCCAGGGACACCTGGGCAGGGTGGACAGGGACACCTTCCACTAAACTATGTTGCTCAAGACCTTATCCAGCCTGGATTTAAACACTGCTAGGGTTGGGGCATCCTCATCCTCCTTGGGTCACCTCTTCCAGAGCCTCATCACTCTTGGAGTAAAGAATTTCTTCCTAATATCCAGCCTAAATTTCCCCTCTTTCAGTTTGTACTCATTACTCCTTGTCCTGTCACTACAGTTCCTGATGAAGAGTACCTCTCCAGCTTCCCTGTAGGCCTCTTCTGATACTGGAAGGTTGTTAGGAGGTCTCCACCTTCTGAAAGCTTCTTTTTTTGTTCTGAGTTTACTCAGCAACTCATTATCCATGGGGGCCTCCTGGCATTTTTGTCTGATTTTTGGCATGAATTACTCCTGAGCTTGGAGGAGGTGATCCTTGAATACCAGCCAGCGTTCCTGGGCCCCTCTGCCCTCCAGGGCTTTTTCCCATGAAACTTTATCAAGTAGGTCCTTAAAGAAGCCAAAGTTTGTTCTCCTGAGGTCCAGGGCAGTGAGCTCACTGCATGACCTCCTCATTGCCATGAAGATCTCAAGCTCTACCCTGGTCACTGCAGTAAAGGCTGCATTGGAGCACCACCTTCCTCACCAGCTCCTCCCTATTACTCAGCACAAGGTCCAGCATGACACCTCTCCTTGTTGGCTGATCAATCACTTGTATAAGGAAGTTGTCATTGACACACTCAAGGAAACTTTGGGATTGATTGTGCAATCTCTGCTTTCAATATCTTGTTAGATATTTATCCTCAAAAAATGGTGATTTTTCAGTTTAGACTTCATTACAAAATTCCAGTTTATTGAAGGATCTGAATCACTGCACAGATTTTCATACCTATGGTGAACGTGACAAAACAGGACTGAAATGAAGCTTTGCTTCCCCTCCTTATATTAACTATTTTAAAGAATTTCTGTCTTGGAAAATTAATTTGTGGCATCTTTCTTGCAATGTACAGATAATATTAAGTTCTACCTCTATGCAGATGATGCAGATGAGTCTTCTGAATATCAGGACATGCCAGAGCTAGGATCAAGCTAGTTGTTTGGATGGTGGAGCATTTTCTGACCTTGCATTGCCTTTCCTATTGCTTTAATGAAAGAGGACTATAGTAGTGTAGCAAATCGTAATTTTTTCTATTCTCATGTGAATAGTTTCAAAATAATTATTATCTTCTTTCTGGATTATTTCAGTATAAACAAGAGCTTTTTAAGTGAAAAGGAATTTCAAATATTTTAAATTTTGTTGCAAAAGGTGTAAATGCAGTAACGAGCATCATCTTTTGAAAAGCATGAATTTTGAAGAATCAGGATATAAAGACCAAAATACCGTGTTTGGCTATTTTCCTTTAAAAATCATCAGAAAGCACGTTTATCTTCTTATTAAATAGAGTTTAGCAATTGTTCAGGCAAACTGCAAAGAAATTAAAATTTGTTTTAACATATATTCTTTCGGAAACAAGTGTAGTCACAGACTAATACCTACATTGAGTTAAACTGAAATTATACTTGATTTAAGGTTTTTGATGTCTCACTAAGACTGTACATCTAAAAGCATATTGGCAAGGTAGAAAAGAAGTTGAGAACTGCTAATTGCAAGAAATAATATTTTATTCCTGCATGCACATGTATGATGATTGTTAAAAGAGATCTCACATATTCCTTGGTTTCCTAAGACATTGTTTTATCCTGAGTTAAATGCAGTATCTAATTGCCAATTGCAATGCATTATGTTTATATAATATGATACTTATTTTTTCCACTTGAGTAGATAAAGTGGGTATCTATTTATCTTATCATGATGTTTGAGTCAGCAGAGGCTGATTGGTTACGTTGAATGCCAGCAAAAGAAAATGCAGTCTCCTGAATAAAAATTGGCATCTTTTGTGGTGTGTGAATGCAAATAGACAAACAAGAAATGAAACGTATTACTCTACCTAAAGTCCTGATGTTTTTCTTATATGGCCTATTCACACCAATAAAATTGCAAAATGTGAAATTCCTCCAAATTTTTCTTTTTTTTCTCTTTCCCAGAGAACTAATGTTCTTGGCATTGCTTAACAAAAGAGAGACACATCCCTTAGCTGTACAGTGTATGTTATTTCCTTTTAGCAATGTACAGATAAAGTGTTACTGTATTTGGTAGAGTTCATTTAGGTGAAGAGGTTCTGCTTTGGATGAGCTGTGTTTTCCACTAATGAGTGTTCTCTATATATTGCTCTTATGAAGAATTGATAACCTTGTAATAATCTGTTTTGACAGTTTTTTTTTTTCTGGAAATATTGTGTTAAATATTTTTAGACATGAGGGATCATGGACATATGGATATAGTAGTGTGCGCCTTCTCTAATTATATGCATTATACAATCTGCCATTGTTGGAGACTGTTGTACCATTCTTCATTCATTTAATAACGCTTTTGCAAATTGGCAGATAGCATTTGGGCTAAAATACACACAGAGTTTTTGCAGGAATAAAACATGGTCTGCCTTTTCTCTAGTGTAGAGCAATTTGTCAAGTAATTAGCCAACCTAATTAAATTTTTGTAGCACTAATCAAACGAATATGCTAAAATTTTCTTTGCACAGCCAGTTTTCTGTCTGCTTGCATTTAACTTGATGGCTTGAAAGAGGCCCTACTATGTCTGCCACTCCACTTAATCACCTCATTTGCATTTTATATTGGTAAATCAAATAAAGCACCAGTGGCTTTTAGTATGATTGACTATGGTCAGGGCTGTTCAGATGGGACTTTTTCACAGAAAATTAGGCACATTTTAATATGAGTGAGTCTGTGCTTTCAACATTCAACAAACTACATTCACTCAGCTAATTAAAAGTGCTTGTTGCTTTTTGCCAATGTATGATAGATTTATCCAGCTGGTGTGTCCATTTTCTTTTGCATAATTTCTTGATGGAAGTTTTTATCTTTATACATAATAAGATTGTCTAAACAACACTTCAAACCAATTTGCAAGAACTATATAAATAATATTTTGCAGAAGCTATGTACTTTGAAAGAAATACACTTGCTGTTCAGCAAACTGATTAGGTTATATATTGTTTCTCTTATGTGCTTTTAGAATATAAAGCCTTGCACTATGAAATTTTCAGATTCTGTCTTCACTGAGCCAGAACATATCACTTTCCTAAAATTGTGGGAAAAGTCGCTGAGAGGTATCCTTAACAGTTCATCAGAGGAGGATTTGATACTTCTTTAGATTAGGCCAAAGTTCAGACCCAAAACTTTACAGATGAAATTTTTTAAAGTTAGAAAAAAGTTACTTATTTGCATAAGTGAGCCTTCATTTTTTGTTATTTTGAAGGATTCTTTACCAAAATAAAGCATTTCCCAGCATGAGAATAAAAATTTTTCTTCTTCTTTTTCTCAAGGATCAGTAAGGACAAGAGTATTAAAATGCATTGCCTGATCACTTAAAGTTCATATATTTACTAACAATAGATGAACAATGAGCTTCACTGACATATTTCCAAAAAAAATTCATTTTTCATTAATTTTTTGGAATAAATTCAGCAGGTCTAAACTGGCAGTAGAGCAAAAATCCAGGAAAATCTAAGACTTAATGATAAACAATCTCTTTTTTCCTTAAAGAATTGTATTCACACCATGTCATTTAGTAAATATCATATATATATATATCCAGATACACATACGTATTCATGCATATATAAATATTCATATGCATATATTTTTCCTAAAAAGACTGATACCACGAATTAGCCACCATTCCTAAGAGAGATCCAACATGAGACATTTTAAGTTACAAGAATATTATTTCAGACACAGATGGTAAATAATATGAGCTTTTCCGTACCTGTGCCCTTCAACAATTATCTGGTCCAAGGAGTTGTCTGTATTCAAGAGGCTTGTGTTGCCCCTTGCTGGGGTTGTGGGGAGACCTTGGCCAGCCCTTTTGTAGATGGTAGCATGATGAACATTGCATCTTTCCTTAAAAATTTACTAGACATGAGCAGTTGCCCATGGCAATCTTCCTTTTAGTGGAAGGTAAGGAAGGGAGGAGATTCAGCCATGGAAACACTAACAAAGTTGCTGGAGAGGAGCTAATTTAGCAAAACACTTCAAAACAACTTTTTACATGGATCTAAGGCAAAAATTTTCAATGAAAACTGCAGTACTTTTCTCTGAGGTGCCTGCAGGGCACTCAAATATTCTCTCATGTCAATAGAGCCATGACAGAAGTAATTTAAGAGGGGGAAAGAAGGCAATCTTAAACTGCCATAGGTATTTTTTAAGGACGTATATGTCTAAATCTTTAGTCATGTGGTTAGTCTCATTGACTGAAACTAAAGGCTAATATAAAGACAGATGAATTTCTTGCATTAGGTTGTTTTGGGTGGGGGCAGGAAGGGAAAGAAAGAAAGTGCCAATATGTATGATATAAAATAAAAGACAGAAATAGCAAAGAATTGTGCAAATGTGGGAAAACAATTGTTTGCAGGTATTCAAACAAAGACATTAGAACATTGTACCTAACTGCAATGCTTAGATACCCGCCTTATCATTCCAGGAGTCAGACTTAAAGATAAAGTTTGCGTCTATCCCCATTACTGGTTGCACACTGTGGCTCATTAAACTTCTTTGGAAGGTTTCTATTCTTGAATATGCACCTTAAAATCTCAAAATCCTAGAAAATAAGGACCAGGTTACCTGCCTTTACCTGATGAGGGAGAGTGTCCTTGAACATGGAAGTCATGATTTAGCTATGAAGAATATTGGAGGGGGAAAAAAGGTTCAGCAGTGGCCATACAGACCACAGAAGAGAAGTCTGAGCTGAGCCCTTGACCCACAATGTGCAAATGTAACAGATGTCTAAGTACCGTAATGCAGCTTTAATTAAACATAGGCCAAAACCTCCTTGCTCTAAGCTCATGGGGATTATCATGATAAGAACTTGGCCTTGTTCTGGCCAAATTCACTCTGATCCAGAAGAAAGGCAGTAATGCTTTATGTATTTTGATACCAGGCTGGAATAAAACAAGCTACATCACATTCTCAGGTAGAGATTATTTACCTAGGAACACCCCATGAACTCCTTTCTCTATGCCTTACCACACCTTAGCTGATTTAGTACTCTAACCTCTTTGGTAAACTTATTTGAGATCTGTTGTTTCTAATAAAGCATTGTGGTACAATACACTACCTTGAATCTGATTTTACTTATATTTTATATCCTCATTTACATGTGTAAACAATCACATTTGAAAAATTTTCAAAGGCACACAGTCATCTTTCTCAGTACTTAGAGAAGAATGCAAATAAACAGAATCAAGCTGTTAAATTTTCTTGATTTAATATTCCAACTGTCTGGCCTTTTAGTTGTGTTTTAATGAATTTAATTCAACTAAATGTCATGTTCAGAATGTGAATACTTTAATCACACTAAAAATTTATTCTGAATATCTTGTGCTACTGATTAACATGTTGATGTAAATTTAATGTTAAATGGAACATATCATTGTCAGTTGAAGACTATGGGTTACCTCTGAATTAAAGGAAAAACAAAACAAAACAAAAAACCCAAGCTATATATTTCTTCCTACTTTCAGATTCAAAGCACCAAATGCAGCATTCACTTCATCTCCAAAAACAGTGCTATTCAATAAATCACAATGATGACTTGACACCATAAACATTCTTTTTTCAATCTAAGAAAAAAAATTGACATTTCTTATTCTACCAGATAATTTATATAATTCCCCAGTTTGTGAATCTTATCCATTCTAATCTGATAGCCTAGGTAAAATCTGGTTTTGTTTTGTGCCCATTTTTTCTGAGTTTAAAACCTGAATCAGAAATCTTTATTCGTAAAAACTACTAGTCTTTAAATCCTGATTCATGGGCCTCAAATTTACTATAAACATATAAATGAGCTACAAAGCATTCTGCATAATAATATGACATTTATTGCAACTCCCTGATACTAAACTTATAAATATATGTTAGAGTTAAGAAAATAGATTTCCATGTTTTAGCATAATTTGGAAAATATAAGGATCTCTATGAATTTCATCTCATATTTTGTTTCTTTTATGCTACAGAGAACAGTCTAAGTGCTGGTATTAATTTTCAATTACTCAGTTTATTCATTTATTATGAATTGTGAACTTCTCAGGAACTTTAAAGGGATCAGCCTTGTTGACTTCAGCTAAAGCTTTTCCTGCATCAGATTAGATGATCATGCTTTCAGTGAGAGTCAGCTGGAAATAGGAAGTTTGCTTTCTGCTCCCTTCTGTCCCCATGAAACCAATGCTTTAATCCAGTTTTCAGTACTGATTTCTGTCCTTCCTAACAGCTGAGGATATATTTGTTTTGGACAGTCTTTTGAGTTTATGTATGAGGGGGGGAGTTAAAATTTAATTTTCTCTGCCTCTTACCCTATAATCTGTTTCTGACATATGTCTGTGTGGAGCTTGAGCTGAGCTCTCTTCTAGCTGTTTAGTGAATTATTATCCCATGATTACCAGTGAGCACAAAGTTTGTATTAGTAAAATATTATAGGTCACAATTCTGAAAAGGCTGAATGGCTTCACCTAAGCGGTATAGCGAACATATTTATTGATATCCGTGTTCTATCCCAGACCTGAGTGTCCACCACAAATTTAGTAAAAGAAAAACCAACTACTAAATGAAACATTTGAATGTGCCTGTATTATTTAATGTCTGAAGGAGCTTTCAGAAATGTAACCTGTCTTGTTCATTTAAAAAATGCACACTTATTAACAACACATATATTCCTTATCAGAATGAAATTCAGTCTCCTTGTAGAAATAATATATCAGAGAATTTTACTCCTAATCTTTATGTCTGCCATTCAGAAAAAAAAGTCTTCTGCTGATACTCAGAACAATAATCGATTTTTTTTTACTACAGATTTTATGCTGCCATCCAAACTCAAGTTTGTATTTGCAGTCAAATAGGAAAAGCATAATTGCTGTGAGAGTTATATGCAACTAAATTAGAGGCATAAGCCAATTTGCCTTCATAGAAATGAATTTCTGAAAATGTCCCCCTTAGAGGAGCAACTTGCATTGCTATGCTTGCCACTTGGTGAGAACAAAACCAAGAGGAATTTATGCAAAGCAACACAGACTGACTCTATATGCCAAATGGCACAGTTTAAAATGCATGTGTGTTACAGGCGCACTGCAGCAGACTCTAAACTGCATCACCTGATCATGCATAAACAGAAACCACAGTAAGCAGCTGCTGTCAGACCTAAACAATAGCATTTTGAGCAGTTTATTTAACTGAACTAATTCTACAGAGACAACAGGTTTCTTCCTATTGTTACAGACTAGCAGTGAAGCAGAACGTCAAGCATGTCTCTCACTAAAGGGCTTGTTTGGTCTCTTTGTGTGGTATTTATAGCATGGTCTGGTTAGTGTCAGTTTCGTTTTATTGGTATTCTCTTAAATCCTGAAATTTTACCCAGACTATTACTAATAAACCCAAATCTTCTCATAGAAGCAATGTATATTTTCCATCAAGTCCTGTGGAAACTTCTAAACCCCGTTCAACTGTGTGGTTGTATTTAATTCCAATTCCTTTTACATACTACAGTCCTTTTACTTTTTATTCTTGATGTGCTTTCCACAGGGGGACTTAGTCTTTTATATACACATTTTTTAATATATTTTTGTTCCATAATTTTATTACTTATGACAGTCTTCGATATATACAGAAAGACATAGGTGCCTTGCATCAGCGATGAAGAAAAATGTAAGGATAAGCCACCACAATCTTACAAGATAAAATAGCATTTGGTATCATAGCTGCATTGGTAAAGAATTTTTCTACTTTTAACATTCTTATTTCTGGATAGAAATTATTTTTCCCCAAACACAAGAAAAAGATGAGGCACAGCCCAGTTACATGTGGCAGAATCAGCTGTAAAAGCCACAGTCCGTTCCTGGACTGATGATAAAAAATATTTTCAGCAAGCTTTTTCCTGCACTTCTGCCAGTAATTTACCAGTAAAGGGTTCTTCTCTTTCCTTACCTACTTGGACAGATTTGCTATGGTCAGTACATGAATACTAGTTAATAAATTGATGGAATGTCAAAATGTCTTGCACTTTTTTTGTGCAAAGAAAATAATACTGAATTTGTTTGGACCATCTACTAACAGGCTTCCCAATGACAATACCTTGAAAAATTGTAATTTCTGAAAACAATTTTGATATACCATTTACACAAATAATATTTTATAACTTAACATCAAAACAGTACTAATAAGAAATTAAATTAGACAAAAGACAAACAAATGTTGAAAAATATTAAAATATAAAATTAAAGAATATTTTCTGTCAGAAAATTCCCTCCCTCCCACCAAAACAAAATTTCAAGAGGTCAAACAGACCAATCGTTCACAAGAACAAGCCTGTTTCTTGCTGTGTTTCAGGAATGCTCAGAGTACATGGTGAAACGGAGATGAGAGCTCAGCACAATATGGGCTCAGCTTGGTATTACCTGTGTAGAGGACACCCTGCTCCTTTACTGTAGAAGGTTGAAAACCTCAGTGGAGATGTTCAACTTTTGGCTCTCAGTTTCTGCAACTCTTATACAATTCACATGTTCAGACCCCGCCAGGTCTGGAACAGCACAGGTAAGGCCGTGAGCTGAAACCTCCTGCAAGGGTAGCAGGACTCAGCAAGAATTTCTGCACCCAACACTGCCGTGTTACATTGGATTCAGTGGCCAGGACAGGACTCTCTAACAGAGTAGAAACTTAGAGTCCTAAAATCGTTAAGGTTAGAAAAGACCTGGTTACTTTATGTTTAAGAGCTACTCTGGGATTTCATCTGTTTCTCAGAACTCTAGGGTGTGATGGCTTCTGGCTCTGGAATATGAAAAAATATTGGTATGTAACCCACGCAGGAGAATTGGTTAGGTTATCCTCCACCATGGTTCCATCTGTTCTTGGTGAATATCATCATACCTGTATTAAAATCCTATGGGAAGTGATAAGTTTTATGTTTGGGTATGGTTTAGTTTTATGGTTTGGTTTTTTTCTTAATTTAAAATACTTTAAAATCAATAGCATCACTCTCTCTTTCTCTTCCCCTTAGCTGTTGCAAGGAAAAATTTATTTTAATCTAAGACAAGATTATTACCTTCTTCAATTATCAGATTCAGACTTCCTGAAAAATATGCAATCTTCCATTCTTAGAGTTCTATATAACATTCCATTTAAATGCATAAAGTATTAAAAATCTCCTAGTACTGATATAAAGTATTGCTTGGTGTTCTATATTCTGCTGTAATAAAAATTTTATAATTCTCTTGGTTATAAATCAGTAAGAACTGTTCTGACAAATAAAAAAATATAAATAAAACAAAAACCAAAACAAGCCAGAACAAAAAAAGTTCAATGGAAATATTTTATTATTAAACCTTAGTGATTTTCCCACTCTTTTTTTCAACAACAAAGCTGAGTGCTGAGCATCTGGGACAGCTGTAAACTCTATGTGAATTTTCCCAGTTTCTTTTATGTGTCTGGCATATCAATCCATAGATATGCAATCTGTATTCACATGTACATTTGGCTTAGTTATTGATATATTCGGATTTCATTTTAAGTTCCTATTTGATTTTTTTTTTTTTTAATTCCTTACGTGTTCTACTTCACACATATACAAAGGGGAATAGGAGACGTAAACTGGCCTTTATTTCTTAGCTCTGGTTGCATAGAGTGCAAGTGTGTGTGTGTGTGTGCAGGTGTTTGCTGGGGTTCCCAGGAGGCAGCTGCTGCCAAGCATGGAGCTGTGTGTCACAGCCTGGGTCTGACCCCGGCGCTCCAGCCAGCCACAGAGTACCCAGCTCAAGGAGACACAGCACCAGGCATCAAATTGAAAGCAAATTACAACATTTCAGAAGCCTTGCCTGAAGCTAAACATTTGATTCCAACTCAGTTGGAAGAGTTTTGGCAAAGTGACCATTGACCTAGTTTTCTGCTTAGAAGTTCTGTATGTATATATGATGAATGTTTCTCAACCTTAATGTGCTTTGATATTAATTATAGGCACTTTAATTATAGAACTTTTGTAAGAAAGAGGCTTCTTGCTTCCCTTTTCTGAGGAAAGGCAGAGGCCAACAAATGTAGAGGTAATGAGATGTCTCATCTACTGTACATGTCTTCTCTCTTGAGAGAAGATACATTTGTGATGGTGCAGCCCCAGGCACAGGAACTAGCCCACAAGCTCCTCTCAACCCAGACAGGTACGGCAAGCAGTACGTAATGGTTGTGTAAGGTAGTGTAGCACACGGGATGGCAAAATTGCAAAGTCATGCATATCACACACTCTGCCACTGAAAACAGTGTTTGTTGGATTAATACTGCTTTTTGCACTGGCATTACTATTGTCTCCAGCAATGCAAGTTTTCTGTCTTACTGATGGAGTCAGCTGAATTAGCACAGCAAAGCAACATGTTAATATCTCCATGTTCCTGCATGTCGCTTGTGTTTGGACCCAGTAATACAGCTGTACACAGTACAGATTCTGCTTGAAATATTAGGATAGACTTTAGTAGCAGTAGAATGATACCAACAGCTTTTAATACCTTGTTCTGGGCTTATTTAAGAGAATAAAGGAGAAGAATCTCTAACTAATCTCGGTTTAAACCTAACCAGGAATGAAAGAGTTTGCAGGATATTTTTGAGCTTTCACATAAGATGCTGAGGGGAGCACAGACCCTGGCTGAGCCTTGGAACAATCTGCTCACTCATGTGTAACATAAAGTGTTCTGCTCTCTCCAAGAATGATCTCCGGCAAGTAATATTCAATTGGAATTTAACTTCAGGATGCCGAATCCAATTAAATAGCTTCATCCAAAAAAGACACAAGGCAAATATACAGAGGCATATTCCAAGGTGAGCCATAAAAGTGTATTTATAACATGTGTTGAAGAGAAAACAGCTAGATCCACGAAGACGGTACATACAAGTACAAGCTCACTGCTACCCAAGCCAGGAGCTTGAGGCATAAAAACATGGTGCTACTCTAACAAACAAACAGGTCAGGAAGCAGCATTCCCTGCAAGTGTGGTGTCACCTCCAAGGCAATGTATCCTGCCAATCAGCCAGGTACGGTTACTCAGATGTCCCTGCTGCTGCAGCTGTCCCTCTCCTGAGTCCAGACCCAATGCTAGGACCTTTGGAGGTATCAGCACACAGACAGGCACCAAGTGTTCTGTATTTTCACCAAGAAGATTACAGCCCAAACACAACACTAATTAAATGAATAACTGTTTTCTCAGGCTGCCTAACTAATTCGGAAAGCCAAAATATTTTCACTTTGGGCCAAATCGATATTAAATGGGAGAAAAAGAAAAAACAAAATGAAACAGAGCCCCAGGTTTAAAAGACTTCTTTGTTGTTGAAAATGAAAATGAAATATTTTATTTCATTACTTTTTTAAGTTTCTGAATTATCTGTTTTAACTGATGTTGGCAGTTTTGCATTAAAAATGCCTTTTTGAAAAGGAAATAGTTTTTAAAAGAATTTTGTATTTGGTATTTTCGAAATTCTTTTCCTTTATTTCCTCTCTTTAACCAGAATTGTTTACAAGCATGATCCAAATTCTAGAATAATTTCTGACACTTGGCTGTCCTGTCAAAACTGCGTACCACTGAAAATAGAAACAATTGAAAATTATAACAAGAAAATCATCCCAGAAGTTCTAAGGTACTTTTAAGATTAAAGTTGTAATACAAGAATTTATGCAGATAATTCTTTTTAATTGAGTATTCCTTTACAGCAGTTTTTCCTATTAGTGAATACTCTTGTATGTATTTTTATTGATATAAGTGTATGAGAGCTTTATTATTATAGTATTAGCCACATAGTTCATCTTTACTGAGAAAAGTGTGAATCACCCTATTAGCACTTTCGAGAACAATTGTGAGTCTCCTGATCATAAAAATGTCTTTTAAAACACTACTCCTTTTGTTTGATTTTGTTTTCTTATTCTTTTCTTTGTCTTATTTGAAGAGAGTGTGCGTGTGTGTGTATGTGTGTGTGTGTGTGTTTGCATGTTTACTTCTGAGCTTCTGAAGGGCACTGTATTTCATTCTCCTATTTTTCTTCCAAGCAGTAAATGACAGAGCAGATCACAACCCTCTGTACTTATTGTGGGAGTTTTCACAGAAAACCGATTACTTTATGACCAGAAATAAAATTATGAGTTGGAAGCACTGGAAACACAATCCTCTGTGCAGCAATGTACTTATTGCATGGGGATATTTTCACCACAGAAAATGCTGAAGTCTGAGGAATGACTTTTCATTTGTCTCAGTCGCAGCTTTAACATTGTAACAATGAACCCTCTGCCTGGATAAAAGAAGCTGTAGACACTGAGCCTAGTCAGTTTTTTCTACATTTGCCACTGTTGCCATCTTGAAAAACTTAAAAATTCGATGAAGGCCCCACACATCGGATTAAAGAAAAAAAGAAAAGCTATGCCATTGTTGTCTGTTTAGTACTATTTCATTTTTAGTTTACACTTCCCTCTGTCTTCCGAGTTCCGTAACATATGCATGAGTTTTTGCCTAAAACTACTATGACTAAGAAATATTCCAATCTCTCACTTCAACAGAACTGAGTGCTTCTTAATTTGATTGATGATAAAAATTGGGAAAATTGGAAAAATTGTTATACAGATTATGTTTGTCTTTTTGATATTCTGATGTTTGTGAGATTAACGCTTAACAAACACAAATAAATGCACTGAATGTTACTCCAGCTAATTCTGAAATAGAAAGTCATATTAACTATCTAAGCACATATAAAAATATCTGAAACCAAAATTATTTGTACTGCAACTTTACTATTTTTATCTGAACACTTGAGAGTCAGTAGTGTTGGTGGTATATCCATACCAGGTGCTGTCAGGTTATATTTAGGACAGAGTGCACTGAACAAATATATACATATATGTGAAGTTTTATTTCACTTAATTTAAGTATCAACAATCTAGTAAATATAGTGTAAAATTAAGAAAGAAGAGACTGAAGCTATTTACATATTTAACTGCCTGCAATAATTAATGTGGCTGTTTAAAAAAGGAACTTTGTCCTATCTTGTAAGGTCAAATTGTTGGTTTTTTACATAGACCTTGGGGGAAAAGATTCATGGGCTTCAGATGTGAACTTCGTATAAGAATTTTTAAATTCATATGCTTCCATGCTCACTAGAGTCCAGGGTCAGTACAAAAGGAGCATTATAGGTTTCGTTTGGCATATGAAAAAAATATCAATAGAATAGTTATCTATGACGAGGATGATTTTCAATATCAATTAGAAAGGCTACTGGGCAGCTAGTTAATATTGATAATTTTTTAGAATAGCTTTAAATATTTCAAAAGCAAAATAATGCAGGTGTAACCAGACACTGTCTATTGCTTCATTTCAGGTACCCATCAGCATAACTTCTGAAGCAATGGTAAAAGGACAGGAGACATTTGTTGAGGGTTCATCCTATTGTTACTGTTGCTATTACTCATCATATTAATATATAATTGCAATACTACCTTATATATTATTATTAATGCTAATACTAATGCTAATCATAATAATATTAATCATGGTTTCATCCTCTTCCTCTCTTCACAATTTCTTTGATTCCTCCCCTCTTCTCAGTTCCTTCCTTTCTTCTTTGAGCTCATTTTATTCCTCCTCTTCACTTTGCTCTTGGCATCAGTAACTGTGGGGAGGAGAAGAAGTGAGGTAGGCAACAACCTGGGCTGTGGAAAGCTGCCCAGGGGGCTGCAGGGACCACCTTTGAGAGGCACCTCTGACCAACTCTGTAGAGGGACTTAAGGAATAAACACAGAGCCTTGAATACAGCCTGACAGTGAGTGGGTAGCAGTGGGTAAACCAAAAGTCCCTGCTCTCAGTGACTGTTCCACATGAGGCTGAAGGGCACTGTGGTCTGAAAAGAGTTTTGTACTCTTCAGTGTATAATTGATGGCTGAGGCACAGCAAGTCAGCACAGCCTGGCTGTCAGAGACCTTTTGCTTTTCTCTTCTGATTCTGAAAAACTGCATGCTCTCTGGATTGAAAGACTGCAGACTTTATTCATAACAGTGAGATCATTATCCTTCCCTACTGGTCTCTCCTTCAGCACAGCCTGTATCATCTATTTCATTCTATCTTGAATGAACTCTAACATAAAACTAAATAAAAAAAGACCTCTAAATAAGGTATATACTTATAGCTGGCTGTTTAAGTAGCTTTAATATTACAATGGATATAGTAATAATGTGAGAAGTAAAAACATGAAATGCCATATTGGCACCACTTTTTACAATATGTATACTATTTATAAACCATGAAGTACTTGGCCATATATAATGCCATCCAATGCAAAATGCAGATTGTTAAATTTTATGGTCCATATTCAGTTCTAAGCTACATAATCAAATCCAAAGTAATACCATTTTTTTTCCTTTCTCTGGATCTACATCAACATAAACCAGCAGAATCCAGGTCTGTATATTTTAATTACATACTTCTGAAGACTTTTTCCCCTGGTAATTGACAATGCTGTCTGGTTTTTTGTCCATTTTTCTTTTATACTGCCTTTACTCTGTTCAAATAAAAAATATATGGCAGAAATGCAAACTGTAAATGGGAGACGTGAAATGGACAGCTGGTGTGTCTACCTCACTACTGGACTCTGCTGATATGATTTGTTCTAAGGAACATGTAAAATAGAGCTGACTTCTGTATTTCTAGTTGAAAACACATTTGTGTAGCTCTTATGCTCAAATATTGTATTTAATTCCAGTACTTATGTTAAATGTGCATGTTTAGGTGAATATAATTATAACTTATTCTGTTTATTAACCACTAATCCATTTCTTTGTTGATGCCAAACTAATTAAGAAAAACAACTAAAATACCCAGCCTTTATTTGATGTCCTGCTATGGCAAAGTGCAATACTTTTTACATCAGTACACTTGGAAAGTTTACACACTTGTTCTAGTTTGGTATTTAGATTTAGTTTCCTGATGAACAAGAATACTTACAGTGTAAAGATGTTACTCCAGCACATTCTCATATGCCCAATAAAAGTAAAACTTGTTTTATTTTCTGGCACAGAAATCATGTTATTCAAATTGAGTGGGAGGGCTGCCCTGGTCCTTTCCCAGTCACTGGACTCCTTTGAGTACAGCAGTACAAAATAACTTTTAACGAAGCCTTGTGATCTGAATTATTTGAAACCCTTATTCTAGAAGATATAAGCTTCCATATCAAACAAAATGGTTAAGTACATAGTATAGAAAGTAAATAAATTATAGTTATTTTAGGAAAATGGATAGTCTACTTGTCGTTAGCAGGACTTTTTAAGGTCTGATATTTTTTTTATCTAAAAATCCCTTGTTCCAGTCTAACAAAGGAAAAGAGAGAGAGTTATTCAGGTGATATAGTAAAAAGCAGGATCCATCTCAAATATGGGCCAGAGGCAGTTTGTGGAATATCAGGTTAATTGGCTGCTTAACTTCATCTAGACCAGACAATTAACCAAACTCCTGACTGTTTTCAAGACTGACTACAACATAGGTGTTATTATGAATATTAGATTCAGGTGGGCATGGTTTGAGCTGGTAAAGAATGCACTGTTTGAGACCTACTGCCTTGAACATGACAATGTTCACACCGCACTGATGTGCAGACTAGTAGGAGATCATTTTCACTCACAGACGCCCAGAATTTGTTCAGTCCACGCTAACAGCCATCAAAGGGGCTTGGTGGGGGCATGTACACATCAGCTGTCAGAGGGGTGAGCTATGCATCTTACAACTCTCAATGACAAGAGGATTTTGGCTTGCAAGGTCAAGGAGGTTGGCCTCCTGTGAACTGGAGCAATAGAGAACTGGGTCATGACCCTGTAAAGATTTCTGCACATGCTTACTTTCAAGCATGTGATTAGGGCCATTGTTTGCAGTGGTGCTGTTTGCATACTCAAATTTAAGCACACACATAATTCTTTGCAATTTTGATTTTTTTCTATCTATGGCCTGAAAAATATTTTGGAGAAAAGTAGTATTTTCTAGATGCCTTTTATATTGCAGTCAGGTATCTTTCAGTAGCAGTAACAGTAAATTAATTCAAATCTACACTGCATGGAGCATTCCGCATCAGTCTGAAGAGGAAGACCAGGAAATAACTGTAGTTAAGGCTTTAAAAATCTGAATTCCAGTTTTTAAATAGGCCATGAGTAAGGCTTGTTGCAAAACAAATTTTATAATTTGTCACTATCTCCAGTTCCAACTCTGAATAGATGCAGCTCTGCGTTTACTTGGGTGTCAGAGGTCATGGCCAAGGCACTGTAGAAGTGTTTTAAGAAGCTTGGTTAATCTTTGCCAGCACTCATGTTGGTTCTAGCTGGTGTTCAGAAATACAATTTTCATGTTTCTGCAATTAAATTAAAAATGTCATACATCAGTCTCAGCCTTAACGGAAACATATAACAAAAACTCTCTCCCTTCCTTGAAGAGAAAAATGCCTATAAATTAGGAAATAAAACTTCTCTAGTGGAGTGGTCTTATTCTTAAAAGATGAGCTTATATATTTCCAAAAATGCATAGTTGTTTATTTTCCAAATGAGCTACTCATTCCTGTGAAGTCCTGCAACTGGCTTAATATCATTCAAAGTGGAGTTACACAATTTACAAGAAAAAAAAAGGAAAGAGGAAAAAAAAATAAAGACATTTGTTTTTGACAATGAAAAACAAATTAATGAGTTCAGGTTGCGGTTTATAATCTCCTGTCAAAATCCTACACGCACAAGCCGTCTGAGGACTCCTCCTGTGAAGCCTATGTAGGCTGTGTTACAATCACAAAATTCCTCAACCCAAGTTCAGACTGTGATCGAACAGCTCAGTGCTGGACTGGACCATTGCTTTGAGGCAACACAGCCGAAATTTGACTCTATGGAGCACAGTCAGAGAAAGAAAGAAATAAAAAGAAGCAAAATGTTAATCTCACATATTTACATTGCCCTAAATATCTTGTCCTGGACTTAGTGTCATTTAGTAGCTTCTCATGGCAATGTGAAAAGCACCAAGGACTAGAAAACAGAAAGGAATCCCATGCATTGCATTCTGTAAGGACTACAGAGTTTGAATAAAGAAAAAAAATTTACATTTTTAACATATATATGAATATTTCTTAAGACATAAACCACAGAAATAAAATTCTGGCTTTACACAACAGAACTTAGCTCAGATGAGAGTTTATTCTGATCATGACCACGCCTACAATCAGAGAACCATGCTGGTTAGCAAATTTATGAACTTTTCGCACATGCCCTGATAGCAAATATTTGAGCTCCTTGAAATGGATTCATTCTACTTAAAACAATATTTTCATGCTTCAAGTTAAGACTATATCTGGTTCAGCACACAGATAAACAAACATTATCATTACTAAGTCCGTACAGAAAAGGTAAGAAAGAAAATTTGCAAAACACAAAATAACTGAAAGATTAAACACTCTTCTTTGTTACATATGCAAACTGCTATGATTTATAACTGCTGGAGGTGTTAGCAAAATTTAATTAACATTATTTTTTAGTGTGATTAAGTTAGAAGATTAATTTATTTCCATCAGTCACTTTCTTTCAGAACAAGGCTAAATAAAATTTTTAAAAAACTACCTAATATAGCAAAGTCTCAAAGAATAAAAGCAAAGGGAAATAATGCATTCTGTTTTAATTATGTCACCTGGAATGAAGTAGTATTTCATGCATTTTTTGAGAATAGAGATTTTTAAAAGAACTACAGGTATCTTTTTTATGGCTGAATGAAACTGTAATAGAGAGGAGGTTAAGAAGTTAAACCAAAGTAACAATAGCACTGCAGTGAAAGAGGCATGTTCTTTTTCATGCACATTGTTCCCGTCAGAGGTCTGTCACTCAGTAGAATAGACGTACTTTGATTCATGGGTGGCGATGTATAGCCTAAGCTTAGCCTGAATCCTCTCCTAAAGGCTGAGTCCTGCAACCAGATCCTGACAACTTCCCTGCAGCACTAAAGCATGTTTCACTAATATGAGCTGATAGGATTAGCAGCAGGCAGCAATTACAAACTCTTCTTTATGAGTCCTGAGGAGTTTTGATTCCTGTGTCAACTGATGCTGTATTTCAGATTTCTTTTGTATTAAAGCCTAAACCTTGAGTATTGAGATTAGATTTACACAGTCCAGGAAAACAAAACAAAAAGGGATATTAAATTGTTTAAATTGAAATATGTCTATACTGTTTTATTACAAGCAATGCACCCACATCCCCCTCCAATTGCTAGCACTATTCACAGGCCATAATACAGTTGGCTGGGAATACTGCTAAAGACACTAAAGCAAGATTCTTATCAGCACTTCTGCACCCATTTCCTAGTCTAATATCCAAAGCCATCTCACAGTAAAGGAAAAGCTTTGGAGTCTGCTTGACCCTGAAGAGACTTCTGTCCTGGAGGTAAAAATGTGTTCACATGAGATGTTTTAATATGGAAACTAAGTAAAACAAAAAAGAAGTAAATAAACAATGCAAACGTTCAAACTCATTTTATCAAGGCTGCACACGAACTACAGATAAAAAACATGAACTGAAACCAGTGATGTTATGTTAAACCTATGTGACTATTCTCTAAGATAAAAAATATTAGGTTTTATTCCATCAAACTGCACATGTAACCTTAGATTAATTGAGTTGTTTTCTTCTGATAAACATGCATCCATGTGCATGAAAATAACCTAATATTTTCTTTATACTGAGTGAGGGCCACAAAGATGGATTCCCTTGGGGTGGCTTCCCCACATGTCTGCCCTCATTCAACACCATGGCAGGTAAGCCAATTTCTTTCTGAATTACTGATATCTGGATCATCAAAACTTTGTAATTGGTGATAGCCATGTGTGACCCAACCAGCTCCCCATGCAGCCATGAATGGGGACAGAGAGCTAAAAATTTCACCTGTCAATGGCAACACAAAGTAACATTTATTAACTGAATAACTGTGCAATGAGTGCACCTGTAAGTGAAAATGGAATAAAGACATCTTCAGATTTTCATAAAGAAGCCTTGCTGAACCCAAGTGGAAGATGTTATTACTTTACAGCTTCCTGTTTCATTCTCTACTTATATTTGCTTTGTAGGAATTGAGAGCAATTAATAACATTGGATTTGCAGAAATGTGTCATACAGACAAGCTATGATACTGAGATGCAGGTCCATATTATTTTCTGCTGATTATGTTAGAGAATCATTAAAGGGTGAAAATTACCTGAGACTATTCATCCCTCTAATACTGATCTGCTGACAAAATCAGAAATCTAAACTTGAGGACGTAATCAAAACTAGGAGACATCAGGTTTAAGTCAGTATGACAATGTAAGAATTTATATGAAAATAAAATAACCTTCTATTAAGCAAGTACAAGTTTTTATACAGACCTAGTATGCATTGGTTTTAGAAAATTAATCCTGATGGATTAGGGAGTAGCTCTTTTAAGACACAAAATGTCAAATAGTACATTGCAGTTCTCTGAACGTCTTCATATGCATATTAGAATTTAGAATTAGATTTAAAATCCTGTGCAAAACTGCACAGGAACAGAAAGATGAATTTGCTTGCATCATTCACGTGATTCATGTTCACATTCTGGTCCGTCATGTCAAAGATTGTAGCTTTCCTGTTTCCTCAATGGGCTCCTCCAGGCCACCGAGTCTAGCCCCTGAAGCTCCCTGCCCCGGGAGCTCCGATCCTGGGCCGGGTGGTGGCTGCTCCTGGCAGGTAAAGACAGTCGTACTGGTTGCGTTTATCAGAGTCCTTCATTCTCCCTCATGGAGGGAAAAACGGATAACCAGACGTGTAGAGGACAACGTGGCCAGACTGACCCAGCCCCCCTCTCACCTCTGTCCTTTATGCCCTCTCTCCCTGGTGGGCAAGGCCAGAGGCAAGCCAATAGGCAAATGACGAGCCCGTGACATCTGGCCAGTCCTGGGTGAACAGGGGAAGGATAGGTAGAATGAAGAGCGATGTGTGGCCAGACCAGCAGGATGTCCCTGGTGGTCTGCACACTACCACAAAAGATAGTTCCTAAATCGTTCAGAATATAACAGAAAATAAAACTTTGGTGTTTTAGCATTTGTGTACAATCTATCCTTTGTAACCTTCACTGAAAAACAGAGTGAGTTTACAGCATAATAAGATGAGCTCCCACCTTTTATTCAGGTTCTTCAAACAATAGAACTATTTCTGAGAAAAGGCATATTATAATTTGAGCAGTGAGTACAAACCAAAGGATTTAGCCTGATGTGTTTTGGAAGCAAGAAATATTTTGCCTATATATCTAAAGTCAATGAAACCAGCTCACAAGAAAATCTGTAAAAATAAATCTCACTGTATGTTCCAAAGCTTGTAATTTTCTCTCAAATGTATAAAAAGAGTGACTTGGCAATAAGATTCTTTTATCTATAAGGTTGTATTGTTGGAAAGCTGGTGCAATGACCTCAGTGATCAGTTAAAATTATAAGCTAAAGCTAATGACTCTGATCCCTTTATATGCATTTTCATTTTTGAACTTTGTGTTAGTCTTCTTTTGTACCTAAAATACATGAATCCATCTATGGCTGTCTGCATATCTGCCCATTTATCATGTGGTATCTGTTTTGCGACAAGAATAGTGGCATTTGGAATGCACCAAACATACCCATCAGAAACTTAATATGGCTTCCACATAGTACAGGAGTTTCTGGGACCAAGTTGTTCTTGACAGTTTGAATGTACGAGAAGTCTGTCACAAATTTTCCATTTCAAAAGGAAGCTTTGACATATCTTGTTGCATTTCCAGAAATTGAACAAAGCAACAGTTTATGGTTAAGAAATGGATGTGAGCCAACCGTCAGTACCCTAAGGTGAAAAGTTGGACCTACCTAGCAGTTCCTCAGTTTTCAAGCAAGAGTTCTTCAGTTCCAAATAATGAACAAGTGAAAAAGTAAGTAATTCCAAATAATGCTCATCTCTACTGAATCCATCAGTGTGCTCAGGGCAAAGCATTCTGAGCATGAAATAAAGAGAGCTCTTGGTATAATAACTGAAGAAACCTGCAACACATCTAAAGTAGCCTCTCGTTTCTATACAGCTGTAAAAGCTCTGCAGTAAGCCCCTGAAAGAGAACATTTTTGTGTTTTATGTTAATTTGAAATGCTTGAAAGCAGTCAAAAGAGAAGCTTAGTCCTGAAGAAATCCCAGCTTTAAATCCCCCTTAAGCCAGGGCATGTCTATGATGTTGCCTTTTTCATTTTTTTTAAACAACTGCAATTCTTTTGTTACTTCTGAAACGTTAGGTATGTTTCATGCAGATTTGATTTTTCATATCACCTTTTAAAAAATGAGTCAAAATTTCCTCAGCATCCCTAGAAATCCTAATAGCCTGGCAAGCTTTTCAGCCAGGACCTAATATTCTTCTGTTGTTTGTGTGTGGAAGCTGCTGTCCCATGAGTCTGTGCAGGGTGAGCATGAAATACGGGTGGAAGCCCTTTATAGCACATTCCCGCTTCACTTCCCAGTCCTTGCCAAGTGTCTCTTGGCATGACCCTTTTGGCAAGGGCTGTGAATTTGTCACATGTTCAGATGAAGCAGCAGTGGCCAAAGATTTTTTAGGTTCTTCCCCATGCAAAACCCAAAAGAATCTAAGGTAAGATTCCTCCACTTCTGTGTTGGGATCAAGACTGGAAGCTTGTTCCATAGGAATTACACTAACTGAAGACCAAGGCAGTTTTATCTGTTCTCTTGGATAAGTCTCCTTATGCCTTACATCCTTTTTGTCCAGGAGTGTGAAATTCTGGAATGATCTAACACTCTCTGGAAATCTGAACACTGAAAACTGAAATTTCTGTTAGTTTATACAAAACTTCTGTAAATGAGGCAAGGGGTAGTGATGGTGGGGTGGTCGTAGTGTTTGTCTTTTGATTCAAAGTTATTTGAACTGGGAGGAATGTTTCAATTTTTTTCCCTGTGAAGTTACCAACCATATTAACAGTACTGCTCATTGAAACTCTACTAGTAGTGAAAGGACAGACCTGTCCATGCAACTACCCTGCCAAATTCAGCTGGCCAGTAGCTCCTGAACTCAGTAGCTGATTTTATACCAATGCGAAGGTTAATGTACTGTTTTCTACTCCTTTCCAGGAGCAAATGTCAGACCTACAGAGGTTCATTGCTCACCAGAACTCAATCCGGAGTCCTAGTCTGGCACAGGAAGACTAATAGACTAATGCATTAATTCACTGAGCCTCTTTGCCCTTAGACTGATTGTGCATTTTTTAACATGAACTATAGCAGCTATGGCATTCAATCATATCTTCATTTACCTTCCAACTATGATTTCAGAATGCATATAAAATACTCTATATCCTGATTATTGCCATCAATATAAACTACTACAGAAGGGCAAGGGAAGAAAGAGGAAGGCTTTTGGATTCAATAATAATAAGCAGAAAAATAAATGCAGAAAAACTTGTACATCACAGCTGGCTGAATCCCTGAATAACTAGTTAAAATGAAGCCTTGTTTAGTTTTTCCCAAGCATTATCTGCTTTGGCTGCCAGCTATAGGTAGATGAGAGTTTGCCTGTGTTTTTTCCATTGCATAAAGGATAATTTGTGCTTAGTCCAAAATGACCATAAGTACTTTTTTGACCATTCCTGAAATAGAACTATGCCCAAAATTATTTAACATAACTGGACAGTCTCACTAATGAGCTAGATATTATAGGTAAGGTTACATTTTTTTAGGATGAGCATCTATTCTGTATATGATGGGAAATAATCGATGATTGATAATAACACTGCAACACAGAGGAATTAGAAGCATGGGACTGTTTAAAAGATTTATTTGTGGGCTGAGAAGATGAGAGGAACAAACTACATCTGTGGGTTAAGCATTGGTAAGGAAAATGAAAAATTACTAAAATTTTGGTGTTACTTCTCCACATCCTAGGAAACAGACTTCAGCTGATGCGTTACGGAAATTATCTTGAATCCTTGTTCCTGCTGAATAATATTAGTCACTGACTGAAAGCAAAGTGGGCACAGAGAAAGAATCAAAACTTGTCCAAGTAATGTAGCTTTAAGACTTCAATGTGCAGCAACATCACTCAAGCAGAGGGTTGATCTTAGCATATAGAAATTTCAGGTCACAATGGAGAAATAACGAAAATTAAAAGAATATATACAATAACTGTTTCACATGGTGTGTTGGCTGCTTTATTTCTGGTGATATTTTAAAAATCTGAAACATGAAAAAGAAACCCAACCTCATTTGAAGTAACCATGTGAAATTTTGTACTTTAATCCTTTTACTTTCAAAGAAGCCTACAGCTTCAGTTGAAGTCTATCAGCAGTTGAGCAGCTCCCTTTCTGTTATGTCAAGAGAAATACCTTGAGATATACATTATGAATGACTAAAACAGTGAGAGAGTCAGTAGTGGAAAAAATATGCAAACTAGAATGTCTTAATTGAATTGTTCATTTGGTTTTCTCTGTTCTGTGGCATAAGCAATAGGGTAAATCCTCTTTTTCATCATTCAGCATGAAAGTTTATTTGAAGTTGGAGACTATAGCTGCCTTTTCACAGTAAATTGACCTTGTTCCATGTAGCCAATGTCATAATGCTCTGCTTTATCTAGGCTGAGAGAGAGAAAATCGCAAATTGCTTCTGCATGATTAGTTCTGCCACTTCAAACGTGTTTCTTCCGAGTTGGCTTCCACACTTGCTGCTAGAGATATGTGCCTCTGGGAAACCCTAATCTGTCTCTGAACTCCTCTGATTTAGTAACCCTTTACCAGCCAGTATCTTAAGTCAGTGAAATTACTCTTGTTGAGAACAATAGAAACGGTACAGAAAAAAATAAGAAGACATAAATTTTAGTCAGCTTTTTCTGATTAAGCAGATGGAAGTCCTTTCAGATTAATGGGGTTTTCACAAATATGTATTTATTTGTACTATTGTTAACAAAGCATTTTTCTTTTTTATATATACTATATCTCAATGAATAAGTAAGTCTTGGATTTTTTTATTTTCTTGAAATAGAGAAAAATATTTACCTTTGTGTTACTAAATTGCTATTTGCGCATTATCATCTAATTAACTCTAAACTCAAAAATCTCCATTGTTCTTAGTTTTGTTAGTATGTTCCAAATAAAAAAATCCCAAGACGGTCAAAGATGAAGAAAACCCAGGACAAAATTACTGCTGTAATGTACCCTTGAAATAAAAAACAACAGCCACAAATTTTTTTTATTATGTAAAATTACTGCATGTTGTTTCAGTCAGGAGATAGCTATTAAAAAACCATATGTATTTGATAAAAGATACATAGGTAGCAGCACAGCTTAGAATTTTAGAATTATACATAGTATTTTTGTGTCCAAATCTAGAAACCAAGGAAAACGTACAGTGACATTGGTACTAGAAATAAGACTCTCACTACTTGTTTTCTCTTTGGGCAGGACATCTGTACAGTCGTCACTTTAGAAAGTTAAGACACAATGCAGCAAAACATCAGTTTCTCAGATTCAAGTTTTTTCTCCTCTCTGCTAACTCTGCCTGCTACCACTCATGCTATATCCTCACAGTGGGAAAATCACAGGGAATATCTACATATGGAAAATCAAGTCCATCTTCTGGTATTCAGGATAAAGCCATAAGACTGAATTGCTTACATGATCTATTTGAAGAGAAAATTCTGAATTGTTTGCATTTAGAAATTAATCTTTTACATGTTACTTTATTCTGCAACATGAGCATACAGGGCTGAACCCTGTGTGCTGCACCACACTTAGCCATATTAATGAAGCTCTTATTCACAAGGGTTTTATTTTATTATCACTATAAAAATGAAAGAGCAAAGATTTAAAAACACACCATAGCTGACAAATCATTTTCACAGAAAAAAAGTTCAAATATTAATATTTTTAACACAAACCAATCCTTGTAGTAGATTTTCTCCTAAAAACCCAGAGCCAGTTACGATATCACTCTACGAATTACAAGCATGTCGTGATTTTTTTTTCCTGGTGAAGTAGAGCAGCAGTAACAAGATGAACATGACAAGTATTTAAAAATAAATTGCTTGATAAAAAAAATGAAGAAGAGGAAAATGCCAGCTTCATGTGACAAGATTCATGCCGAAGCAGTGTTTTCAGATATTTTTGACCAAAGAAGGATATAACAGTTTAAAGGTGAAAAGGAGTATGGGGAATCTGCTACCTGACAAATAAGTCTACGTATCAAAAGATTTTGCTAACCAGTCTGACACATAATGGCACATGATGTCAACTACTATTAAAGGCTTTACAAAAGATGACAGCCTGGAGAAACAAGAAGTGCTTTCCAAGAAAAGAGTTTCTGTTGAATTTTGTATATTATTCCCAAGCACTAGAAACACATCAACAACAACACTGCAGTCAGGAACCAAATAATTTTTACAATCACTGGTCTTATGGACTACGTATAGGCCTGTGTTCCAGGAAAATTTCAATCCTAGATCCCCTTGGAGTTACCAATTCTAGATCCTACCCTTAGCATTGTGAAAAAAACTTCAGATATTATATGCATTTCCATAATTATATACTTCCATCAATTTATAAAAGTAAAAGTAAGTACGGATAGAAGCAATTATTTTTTATGGTATGTCAACAGGTTGAACAGAATTCAAGGGACAAATCTAATATAAAGCACTTAATTTATGAAAATGGTTGATTTAACTATGATTTTGAAATAACTTCAGAAAAAGAAGTACCTTTGCCTACTGTGGCAGTTACAAACCTCTAGGCTATGTTTCCATGCAGATAAATTGACTATACAATTGCCAAACTGTGCAGATTATGCCTGTAAATATAGGAAAATTTCTGCATAGTAAGAGCTATTGAATTAAATTACTTGGGGACTTCTCATTAATTCAAACAAGATTTCATCAGGTCCTTACAGAATAAAAATAATCTGAAGTGTTTGCATTTTGTGTTTGCATCAACAACCACCCTGATTTTTAACTAAATGTAGATCCTCCAACAGGCTTCTCTTCAGAAGATCCTGGCAGTTCAATTTCTGTATTTCAAGATCAGCTAAGGATAATTTTTAGTCTCCTTGAGGACATTATAAAAAAGAATTCCCATATGCTCTAAAAACCCAAAAAGGAACTTTTGAACTTCATCTGAAGAATTTCAGAACAAACTTCATAGTGAACACCAAACATTACAGGTTAAGAATTCCTCAAAAACCTTTTGGTTTTCTCTAAGTGCTATTGAAATGGCAGTCCTCAAACACTGAATTCATTCCTGCCTTTCACTTTACCAAATATTATTGCTATTGTTGTTGGGGTTGTGGACAAAAGCCTAAAAGTGGGACTCCATCTCCTTCATTCCTCTCATCCCTAAAAACATGGGTACACCTTGCAGCTATGTGGAGGGGAGAAGGCAGTGCAAAATTTCTGATTGATATCAGCTAGAAACAGTGTCATCCCATGAAAGAGAATATATCTCCAAACAAGACTTTGTGCTATATTAATGCTTTATGACTTTACTAAAAGCTCATTCAATACTTTTAAACCATCCTAATGGTTTAACTAATCACTTGTGCTGTTAGGCTAGGCTTGGTCAATGCTTACACTCAAATGAAGTTATTTAGCTTACCACACAGGTAGATTAGTAAAGAAGAGTGAAAACACAGCTATGCAGTCTTTGCAGTTTTTCTTTCTTAAATAAGAAATACTTACCTGTGGATAAGGTCAAAACATTGTTATTTTCCTTATTGTTAATGAAAGTGTAAAATATATTAACAGCCTGAAATCTGCCATGGCCTGCAGATATGCACATCTTTAAATAGATGTAGACAATAACAGAGAAAAGAAAGAGGAATTTCAGGGCTACTCATGTTTGTGAGGCAGCAGGTTTACAGTTTCTCTGAGACAAATAGCTTTCCCAGTTACATGATTAGAGAATCTCAGGTCACCAATGAAGCAATTGTGAAGAATCAAAAGCAAAGATTGATTTTTAGTATTTTTACTGGAAGAATTTACTTTCTCAAAAACGGAAAAGTTCAAAATCAAGACATTTTCCTGATTTTTTTTTTTTCTGTATTAGAAATGTTATAATTGAAAGTAGTGCATTGCAGTCCTCCTGGTATTTCCCTGCTGTACACTGATACTTACTGGGGACTTTCTAGATAGTTGAAAAATGGAAGAACACCTCAGAAAGACTAAAAACTGACATCTGTTATTAGTACCAGCTTGTACATTCTCTGCTTCAGGCTACAGAATCCAATGACAATAATGCAGTCCCTCCTTTGCTTACATGTGGTTGGTTGTTGAGAGCATTCTTAAAAACAAATTTAAGGTGAAATTCTTGTTCTCAAATGCATGAATTGGATTAAGATTTCCACACTTGTACTGAAGAAGCTAAACATAATAATTATTACTTACAAAAATAAGGATAAATAACAGCTGTTTTGATTTGAAAATCCTTCTGTGTTAGAACTTGATGAAGTTGGTTTGGGGGTTTTTTTGTCTATGCTGAAATTGCTCATCTTCTGAGTAGGGAAACAAACATGAAATTAAAAAAGGATTCTAAAGGACTTCTAGCACTGATCTCTTTCTGCACATAGGGACTTCTGTGTAGACCAGTAATCCAAGAATTCACATTCATCTTTGTTTATAATAGCCTAATAATGTACAGAAAAGTAGGCATGCTGTTTCTTGAATGTCAGTCATTTCATTCAACAGCAGGAATTCAGAAATGTGGGGGAGCAATACAACATCTATTTTTAGGTAAGCAAAAGGTATCCTTTTAAGGATAGCAGTGCTTATTCCCATAGCAGAGTTAGATACTCTCCTGCAGGTAAAAATCTAGTGTTAACAATAGCTGCCTATTAGCCATTAGCAATAAGCCTGAGCTGAACATGGAACAGACCTGATCTTCACAACTGATAAGTACTGAAGCTTAGTGTGGGGTACAACATGTTCAACTACTGTGAAGGATATCAGGCACAACATATAGATCTGACTCTGGGATGAAAAAATATTCTCTACTACCAAGTTTTGTTTTGGTCTCTTTTTTTGCCAACATTAATATTGTGAAGCACTTCCTTTTCAATGTTCAAGGCAGGGTTTTCCCGAGTAAAACTTCTACAGCACTCTATAACAGTGACTTTTCCCAGGTGGAATTGGATCTCCGTTTTCTTTGAGAAAGCTTGAAAATCATAAATCCATTCAAAAACAAAATTCAAGTGTTTCTCTTGATCTCATATAAATTCCTTTAAAAATGAAAACATATTTGTGGCATAAAAAAAGAAAAACACAACAGTATTTTTCAGAAATTTACACACATAGGCCAACTGAGATGTAACTTAGGATGAAAGAGGAGCCAGTGAAATAAATTTAGTGTTTGCATGCTTTCAGCCCCAGCATCATTACTACCATTTTTAGATCTCTAATAATTTCCTTGATCCCCTTTACCAACTACTGCTCTCTTAGACACAACTGTGTTAGGACTTTTAAAGTGCAAGGAACACCTATGATTTCAAAAATACCTGCACTTTATAAATATACATAGGACAAACTTTATCTGATACATTCCATTCTTGAAGTTTATTCTAATTAATATTTATATTTACACTTTTGTCCCCTACATTTAGAGCTGATGACTTCAATGATGACTGCGAAATATTTTTGGCACTCTGGACTTAATCTTCAACTGCAAGGCAGGTATCACATCCCTGTCTATGGAAGTTTGGAGATTTTTCACATAGTCCTGGACGTTTCTCTAGGGACATCGCCTTTTCTGATCAGCAGCGAACTTTTGGCTGCCAGTGCTGCATTGCCTTGCTGTGCACGCAGCAGTGACTGGGGATCAAATCAACACTCTGGAAATCAGCACTCCTTCCTCAAGTGTTAAGTAGAGCCTTTATGCAAACTGAATAACTCTAATAGTGAGGATATCCTCAATGACCTGCCTCCTACTTGTGGATTGGAAATTAGGCCTAAGAATGCCAATTGCCAGATAATGCTGTTACAGGGAGACTTGTGTACAAACTGAAAGGTTGAAGTGCACTCTTTCAGCACCCAGATCCATTCCCAGCAACCCGGCTGCTGTTCCCCAGCTGATGCCTGTGGTGACACTGAAGCTGGGGGCTCTCAGCATTTGCCTTCACACCCCGGTGGCCAGTGGGTCCAGGAGGCAGTCTGGAGCATCCCCTTCACTGACACATCCTGAGAAGCTGCGCCTGGCAGAGCCATGATCCCGGCTGACGACAGGCAACTCAAATCGGTCCAGGAAGGCTTAAAGGGAAAAGAAAAAAAAACAAGCAAGGGAGTGACATGTCACTTCACACTGTGCTGTGGTCACTTTAGCTGAGCTGTGAATCACAGTTCTTTTGAATGCAGAAAGTTGCTCTGATAACCCTGTAGGAGAATGATATGGGGGCATGAGGCATGTCTCAGAAATGTGAGACTTTTAAGCCATCGGCACTTTAGGTTTTGCTCCCTGTTTTAACTCTTGGTAACTGCTGCAGTATAGATTGCCTGTGTGCAAAATATAGATTTATCACAAATAAGGGTTTGACTGTCTCCAGGGGAAGAGGGATCCAAGTTCATGCTTTCAGAGTGACTCATGGTCTTAGGTGCTGTTGGGCTTTGTTACCACAAAAAGACGTGCTGGTTATTGGCATGTGCTGAGCACCCGGCTTCTGAAAACAGCTCACTACTTAACATCAGACATTGGGCATTCAAAGCCATGCTGAAAAATCTTCAATATTTGTATCAATTCAGTTAAGCCAAACATAAATTGATGGCACTAAGGCCACACCCACACCATCACTTGAGTTGTTTGGTCATTTGACCTTACAGGCAGCACTGAAGGATCATCTGAAGAATCTCATTTATAGGTAGTTTCTTGCTTCCCCCCCCCCCTCCCCGTCCCAGTCTGGAATGAAGCAGCTTGTTTCTCTGCAGGAGCTAGATCTCTGTGATCACAAACACAACTCCTAAAGGCAATCTAGCCACGTCCACAATGGCTCTGACTTAATACACAAAGTTCTTACAAGTTTATAGCAGTGGACAGTCAACTTTTTTGAAGACAATAGTCTGTTCCATGGACAGTAATGATAAAAGGGTGCCACCAGAATGAACAATTCAGAATCTGGAAGGCTGATTTGCTTCTGTCCAAACTCCAATAAAGGTAGAAAAGCTAAGCATTGCATATTTATATATCTTAATAGCCCCTTGCATAGTAATAGTAAATATTGCAGTCTGAGAAACATAAACCAATAAAATCAGAATTTCATACTGTTTTCAGATTATGCTTTATGTATCAAAAACTTATTTACGTATGAAAAACAAATCTTAGAAAATAATTGCTGTGTGTTTAAAATGTAGGAACTGCAAAACTCTTAGGTCATCAACTTTATATGAAAACCCTCTTGTCAGGATCCAATGAACTGATATGCTTCCTTAAAATGATAAGGGAAAAGACGAGTTCTGGGCTGCTTTTCAGTCCCATCAATGTGTTTCATCCCCATTAGCAGCTAATTCTCTGATCATACTACTTATCATCTTTGTTGTTAAGTTTCCACTTTTTTTGTAGAGGATAAGAATACTGAATTTTATTAATTACTTTACAAACTGTATTCAATTCAATAAATGTCAGTTACTAGTTTTTATTAATCTCACTTCTAACATATTTATTCTACCCTGTTCTAGAGTAATGTTAATTTCTTAAATTTCATAAGATGAAAAGCAACAAAATTAGTTGCAACTGAAATGGAGCCATATCTGCCTTCAATGAGGTTTGCTATCTGTAAAGACATTTGCTGGGCTTTGTCATGACTATAACTCAGCACTTAGCAATCACAAATGTTTTTTTATCCTCCCACTACCTCTCTGAGATAGGGCAGGATTGGTGTTATCTCCAGTATTCAGGTACAGAAGTGAAGTCCAGGTAAACTGAGAATAGAGTCACATCACACATTTGTGCCTGAGTTAAATGTGTCATAGATGTGTGCCAAGACCATCTAGATAGTAAGGGCTCTTGTGCTTCTGAGAACAGCACAGATCAGAAAGTCTAAGACAAAGTATGTGACAGCCAAGGACAAAGGATATAGCAGTTCCTGGCTTTCAGTCAGTAAAACAAACCATCATCCACAGTGGCCTTGAAGCACACCTGCTCTCAGAAAGTGGTAGAGGATGGAGGCTGGTGCTTTCCACCCCTTGGGGCTAACAGTTCACTGCAGCTGAGGTAGTTAACAGGCAAGATAGTTCACTTTCAGTGTCTCACCTTTTGTTCCCCTGGAAGTCCTGTGCTGGCTGCCAGAGTCATTGTGCCAGGCTAGCTGCAGAGAACACTTCTTCATATTGTTTAGAGAATAAAACAAAAATGCTTTATTTTTTCATTAACAAAAACTTTACGTACTGGAGCCAGTAACACCCCTACCTGCTCTGCTTCATCACCTTTGCTACATATTCAGAAACACGGCCCATGCTGCTTGAATTCCCTAACCTAATTCTCTCATGTTCTGTCTGGGTTTGATCCAAAACCTATGGGTATTATTCCACTGCCTTCAATGCCCACTGCATCAAGCTACTGAACTGTCATTTAAACACACGTTATTAACCTTAAGATTACAAACTGAATACATTTGACCCATGTATAAGCCAGTATATTTAAGTGGACAAAAGCTAAGGGAAAGAAAAATAATAAAGAATTTTTGCTGGAAAACAAATCATGCCTGAATCTCACTGTGTGCAGATTTGCATATTGCTTATCTCAGGACTGTGACTAGTGAGTAAATATTACACTGGAGATTTGTCTTGGTTGTTAAAGATAGAATTAATCAAATACACTGTTTCAAAAAACAAACAAGAATTTAGCCTGAGAATCTGTGTTGCATATAGTCCTGCACCCATTCCATAGTTGCAAACTAAGTTTTCAGCTTTGCTAGCATAAAATTTTGTGAATGAAAGTTCAAAGATTGACTTGGGACTGGGGAGAGCCTTTTTGTTTTAAAGTTAAACCAATCTACTCATACACAATGACAATGCAGAAAATTTCTTTATTCTGCAACAATCAGCCACAAGTAGCTGGTTCACAGAAGTATTTTCAGTGTGTATCTATAAGGAAGTTTAAAATCCAAGGTCTTCCTGTAGCATTAAAACCAGGAATGCATAAGGTTTATGTGTGCCCGGTTTTTTTTTCTTTTTCCTTTTTTGAAAGAAGCACAAAATGTCTGCCAAGCTTAAAAATAATGCAGATCATGTTTCTGTGTCTGTTAGGTGGTGCTTACTGGGCAGTCTGGCTCTTGTCAGTAATTCTTCAACGGCTTTGCTGCAGTGGCATTACTGTAGAGAGTTATGAGTTGGGGTTGATGGGAGGGATTCTTTGTCCCAGTTGCATTTAAAATTACATCTAATCTTATCATGGAGCTCGTCATTGTTTCTGGCTGCCCATAGCAGGTACAGTACTGCTTTTGTTCAAGTCTGTTGCTTTACCAAATAAAGGCAAGAACTGCTTGCTTTTCTCATACAAATAGTCCGATTGATTTCTGCAGGAATACTTGCATGAGTAAGGCAAATAGGATTTGGCACTAAAATTGATTAAAAAGAATCTGAACACAATATTCTTCTAGAGGAAGTACATGTTGATTGAAAAGTGTTTAAAGAGACACGTAAAATGAATAGACATAATTAAAATTTAGATGCCAGGTATATCTAAAACAAGTGAAAGCATGAAACAGTATGAAATAAAGAACAAAATCAAAACAGCAGCCAGATACTAAAAACTTTTCAAAAATTAAACCCTTTTTCTCAAATGCCAGGGTTTTAATTAAAAATTGTTTTTTGAAACCTCTGAGTTTCTAAGCAGAATATCTAGAGAGGTGCATAAATGCATAATGAGTATTTTCCCCAAACTCATCAGAAGTCCATATGGTTTCACTAGAAATTTTGAGCACCCTGAGGCGCAAAATATTTCTTCAATTTCTTGCATGTGGATTTTAATATTTCATTTTTTGTATTCAGCTTGAATATTCTGGCATCCTAAAACTGAAATAACATTTGCTTGCCTTCCAAGGGAGTTGTACACAAATACAAGACCACAAAAAAAAAAAAAAAGCAGGCGGATGTTATGACTGTTTCTTACACTGCTTTTCCAGTAGTGGATGCAGTTCCCTATCTCTTTTTGTATTCATCAGATATTTAATCTTTAACGACGTTTTGCTTAGCTGGTATCACCTATTTTCCTCGGCTGCAACTCCTGTGGGCTTAATAAGAAAGTAGGTGTCATAAATAGTATTTATGCCTTCATTTTCAAAACTTGCCCTGACCAGTACTGAGCAAATTATTGACATTGTAATACCAACACCAAAAGAAATAATACCAAGGATAGACCAACAGTGTCAATAAAGATTCCAAGTTAAATCAGACAGAAGTAATTGGTATTAAGTTTTAATGGAAACTCTATTCATGTCATTTTATAATTAAGATGCAAAAGGTAACTTGTTCAAGCAGGTTCCATTAAAGTCATGAAAGAGATGGTGAATTAGCCTGAGTTGTTTGCAGAAGTGTAACTCATCACAACAAAAGTTTTAGAGTATTTTAAAGTAACTTGGGAGGAACCAAATTTAAATAAGTTAACAGAATTGAAGGGTCCTGCATGTTGAGCAGTTTTTCTCAAAATTTTAACATGTATATTTCACCAAAATTTAGTGATATATCTCCTTAGAGATCAAAGTAAGCACTAGGGTTGCTAAATGGCATAGTTAGGTGTCCCTGCAAATTGCTCCACAGCAATTCTGCTCAGAGTGCAACACTGGTTATTGTCACAGCAGCATTTACATTAGTGCAATGGGTTATTAAACATCGTTGAAAATTGATGGAGCTTTTCTCACTCTTCAGGACTGTATCTATAAATTTAGATGCTTGTTTGAGACCCTTGATTAGGAGCCTTGATTTCTTTATAGTAGGAGTATACAAAACTGTACATCTGAAGACCTTCTCATCACATTATAGGAGTCTAGAATTAGGTGGGTCCCATATCAAGGGCTTCAGTTAGGAGCGTAAAATTCAGTGAAATGAGTTCAAGTTTTATTGACAGAAAGAGAACAAAGAATCATGAAGCTACAGGAAGAAATGTTCAGAGATCACAACTGTTAAATTAGAAGAGGAAACAGATAATCTGTGCATGACAACACATATTATAGGAAGAAATGACAACACATTTTTTCTTACAAATACTTCAACAGTGAATGAGATAGATAATGATCAATAGTCATATAAAATTGTGGGGGTGTGTTAAGTAAATAGGAATGATTTCAAAGAAACAATTTTTGTAAAACATTACCAAAATAAATATCAATGTAAAACCATACAGGATTAGACATTTATACGGATAATAAGAATTTCTATAGCTATATCAGATAAGAAAAAGAAGATGATAGTACATATAAGCAATTTGATTTTGCGGTATAAGCCAACTACCACTTGATAAAAATGAGTTAATACAGCCTACATCCAGTTGTTCAAGGATACGATTTTGCATATTTCCATAAAACAGAGCTAGTTAATATTTTGTGAAGCATTTACAAGACTATGTTTGAAATGTTAACATAGGTTTCTTCACCTGTCTGAGTCTTCACACTACCAACTTATTCCAACTATAACTGAAGAATTGTGAGTTTACTCTGTTAACTGTACTGCTCTGTGACTGGTAACATCTGACGTACAAAAGCATTCAGATATAAAACAGTGACAGGTTTGTTTTGTTTCTGTTACTTCTGGCCTATAATTTTTTACAATAAAGACAGAGAGACAGTGTTACTTGCATTCAGTCTAACACCCAAGGCATCTTCAGATTGAAGCTGGTTTGGTTATTATGTGTTTAGTTAGCCAGCACAAAACAATAACAGGACTAGATTTTACACACCATGCTAATTTTTCATGTTGTTTATTCAATCCTAAATAAATACTTTTAAGTAACTTCAAATCTCAGCTTACACAACCTAATATCTGAGGCTGCATCTCTATATAGGATAGAAGTTAGAACCTCAGTACCCTGTGTATAAACTGTGTTCAGGTAACCCTAAACTCAAAACTGTTTATGATTTATACAGATGCTGAGCAGGTATGTTCAGAAATCCAGTTTGTGCCCCTTGTTCTGCTTATTTATTGAATACTCTTCCTAACGAACCTATGTAAGGACTCACTGCCAACAGTCAGTTTGTTATTTATATCCCCTCATTTAAAAGTCACCCAAACCTTTGGCCCACTGGGCCTGGAAAACTGCAGGAGAGTCTAAGTAACCTCTATGGAACTTAACTTAGACTTACACATCACCTGCGCATTTGGCAGTGTCTCCTAGCATGATGTCAGAAAAAGAGCCACAAAGAATGCATGCCACTGTTTTGATGTCACAGGGCATTTACCAGGTGTTATTTTTAATAATGTGTCCAAAACAACCAAAGAGCATGAAGAATCCAGGATATTCTCCTACCAACAGATCTTTAAACATTTTTAAAGTGCTGCTTATTTCTGAAAAGGGGTGATATAAAAATGACACCTCCTTATTCTGCACATCTGTTCCTTATTAATAATGAGTTGATGTCATATCTGCTGCCTGCAGAAACAAAATTTAAGCCCTAGAGTGTTTTCTTTCTGATGGTCTTGCAGAGCATGCACTGCAGAGAAGAAGCTGGGTCACCCTTCCTTGCCACATTTTTAACTATAAGCAAGTTTATGTGTCTGCATACATCACCAAATACATAATCGAAAAACAAGGTAAAATGCTGATGTGATTGAGGCCCTAATTTTACAACCAAAATGGATGATTATTTCTGACGAAGAGTGAGGCAAAAACTATAACTTAGCTTGAGAACTACACATATTGTTCTATATAACAGTGGAAAACACCATACAGGAAATACAGCTTTGGGGGGATAATTCATAATCACACATTCAAGAATTAATTTTTTATTAAACCTGATTGATGTGAGAGGAACAATCTTATATTTCAGAACAGCTGCATGCATCTGAAAGTGTTCTGCCCATAAAAGAAATGAATGCTATGTATAGCTTTAAAAATGAAAGCAACTAATTGGTTGTGTTCAACTTTTGCTTTTCTCTTTCTTTTTGTATTGCATCAAGAAACTTATTGACAGAAACGAACAGTGTTTCTTCATGCCACGCAAGTCTCTGGAAAGTGTTTTCATCAATTACACAAACATAGACACAAAATCTGCAGTTTAGTCTAATTAGTTCATGTTCTGTTACAGGCCTAGTAATTATTAGCTACTTTTCTGATTGATATTTTCAATATCATTTTAATAATCATTATACAGACCTTTTAAGGTAGTGTTTAATAATACAAATCTATCATAGACAATGTATTCCCACTGGTATTTAGGCTTGTTGCCAACTTGCATGACCTCTACAATGCTGGCTTTGCACCAACAGAAAAGAAAAAAAAAAAAGAAGTTGATGTTTCAAAACCAGAATTGTAAATAATACCCAGCATTATATGCAAAAGTAATTGAAAGAAAATGTGTAGAAACTCATGAGTTTTGAAATTTAAGGATTTCAAGTACTTGCAGGGGATTTTTGACATTGTCTGTATTTCATCTTTTTAATAATACATTATAATATTCAAGGCACAGTCAGATAAAAATTCTCTTGGCATAGTATTTATCCTTTTAACTGTGACTAGCACAAGAAAAAAATCCTGAGCAAAGACTTACAGTGAAAAAAGACCTAATTTTAACAATGTTGATGCTCTTTGGGCTTTGGAGAATCTTCTGGACTATTATCCTTACTTCCTAAACTTTAACCCACCCTTACTCACACAGTGATTGGTACAATGGCAGCTATTACTGAAGAGCAAGTGTTTTAACTGAAAATAAATCAGCTTGGACTAACACCTGCGAAGATGGACGAGTGTTCCAGTGTGGTGTCCTTTGTCCGCCAGCGGCGTCCATGCCTGCACTGCCCAACACAAGGCAGAGACACCTGGAGGCAGAGGGACATGCTGCCAAGGGTCTTGGACACCCACCTTCCACATTCCCCTGTAACCTCCACAGCCATGTGCCCTTTACCTGCCCGTAGCTGGAGCCCACCAGCATTTTGTGCTGCTCTATGTGAGTCAGTGCTTTCCACTGGGTTCATCAGCACAGTTGGTTGGTTGTTGCCGCTCCCAGTTTCTTGCAAAGCTCATTGTCTAGAAAATGAGTGAAACCTCTCTCCAAACTGGCACCCAGGAGGATCAATTTGAAGGCAACACAGTTTACTCTACACTCACATGTTTTCAACTAGCAAAAGTTCTCTTAAAACACATTGGGATAGCAGGTTGTTCATGACCAATCTCCAAGGACTACTCCACCTTTGAAGTGGGTGGCTACAAATTAGGCCAAAGGCATTGAGCAATAAATGTTCCAGGCAGAAGGAATAAAGAAGCCAGATTTAAAGGAAAATTATGTAATCTCTCTCTCTGACGAGAACACTACACCAGCTCTGGTCCGTCATACTGTGATGCCTCTGTCCAGTCAATAAAATCGTACTTGCTAGAAATGTAAACACCAAAATATTTGGGGAGGCAAAATGGTATTTTCTAACTTAGAGAATGCTAAATTTATATTGTTTTAAAGCAAAATAACTTAAAATATGTTTATTCCAAGTAATATAAAAACATTTACTTTTAAGTGTATAGGTAAGGTAGAGGATCTTAATGCAATTCCATATTCCACTAGACACAAAATTTACACGGGTCTGTTTGCACACAGATTTTTTTTTTTTTTGAAAAATCCATCTAAATGGATCATCAGTGCTAGCAGTCAGAACAGCATAGGATGAGGAGCCACCACAAACACAACAGTATTGAAAATTTGAGGGCTCTGCCTACATTATTACATGTCTTTGATAAAGTACAGGGTCATCCTTCTTTGAAGTTTAACAAGACAAGAAAAAATCCAAATGATACAGTTTCCTGCATCAAACTAATTGTTTCGTCTTGGGCATTCTAAAACTCTTTGGGTTTTCTTAATTTTGTGCATACATTTAACTGATTGTAAAAACAATTATCTTCTGTGAGACTAAATAAGAGACCTTTACTATGAAAGATTGCATATCATGACAGTCAGAATATTAATGGTTCTTTTTCTAAATTCAGACTTGTAATAACTCTACATAGTATTAAGTTGAGGATAGCAAAGCTGAGATCTACTTCGAAAGGGTTCCCTAAAGCATGACTGACCCACCCTTCCCAAAATCACCATGGGAATGCAAGCAATGGCTTTCCCACCATCTTCCCTCAGGTCCTGGGCAGACTTGACCCAGAGCTGTGGAAAATGTATTTTATAGTTATGTCCTGCAGCAAAGCATTAAACAGTAGTGCTTTCAAACAGCAGTGGCTGGATCGCAGGCAATGCCTCAGAAAGGATTTGGTGAAACAAAGTTTCATCAGGTGGTACTCACCAATTTGATGAGTGCTGAACATGGAATTCTCCAAGGCTCCAGCACTGAACCGTGCCTGACAGAACCAGTGGGCGCAGTATGGCCACAACCTTTCACAGCAGCCTATCAGCTGCCAATCCTGACTGTGTAACAATAAAATTCTGCAAACACAGACATTTCACAGGACAGAGGAAATCACTTTTAAATAACAGAATTTACAGTGCAGAACTTTTAGAATATTTAGACTCAGAACATGTTTGCAAAGTATATATTCATATTTTACAATTGCTTCTTTCTGCTTCTGGGATGTTTCGTAATTTACCAGTGAATCATTGCCAATGAGCACCCTTGTGCTGGGTGCCTTACAAGCCTCTTCATTTCTGTGTTGAACTCAAGCATACATGTCTTCCAGGAAGAAAGTTTAACCGACTAAAGAGACTTTCTGCCTGAAAATCTGCATTTACCATCCATCTGGGAGTTAGGTTAGGCTCACATATATACTGTTATTGTATTGCAGAACTAGATTTTTGACTCTCCAAAATTGTACACATCAGCCCCTCTTCAATGTCTGAATTTGTCTTATTTTAGACTATTGAATAGTTGGAAAACCATCTTGGTAGATGGAAGTGCTTGGGGGAACAGAACAGTTTGGTTCTTTCTGTATGAACATGTATAATAGCATACAGGAGAATGTGAGTCCAGAGTCATGACAGTTCTGTGCTTCTCCAGGTCTTTCTTATTCAGGTAACTCTTACGGAAATGGGTCAGATTTACTTTTTTCTTTACTTTTTTCTGTAATCAAATAGATCTGTTCTCTGGCTCTTCCAGTCTTTCTTGTATATGTTCCCTCCTGTGATTACAAGTATTTTTATTTAGAGAGTGGTCATGAGTTTTTCAGTATCAATGGCTTTTCATAGTTTTCTTTTCATTTTCTGTTGAAACAGTAATACAGACCAGTTCATTGAGAAGGAGTTTGAATGTCAGAACTTAGTATATATCTATTATATACAAGCAAGGCAGAGTGTTCAATAAAACATGAACCAAGATGTCTGCATTGTGTCACAAGACTGATGGATATGGGGATTTTTACACCTACAGTTTACCCCTGAGTCTCTAGACCTACAGTTACTTCCCAAATAGACATCAGCATATCACCTCTTCTAATAACTTGAATCATTATTATAAACTAGCATTTTTTGCATATTTCTATTTCCCCTCAATCTTCCAGTTTTCTTCTCAAACCATGGCCATATCCAGCTGTGAACCTTATTTTGAGGATTGCTTAATTTAGTCTGAACGAGATCAGCTTGATGAAAATTGCTTCAGGCTTAGAAACATTTTTGTTAATCACAGAAGTTGTAAGTTCCCATCATAGCTATATGCACATCATTAATTGTGGGTTTGCATTCTTTTAAAGTCGACCTAATTGCTTCCTACCTCTACTGCAAATTGTGTAAGTGTCATAACAATAAGAAAATTGTTAGTCTGGGCTCCAGCGGCTTCAGTATGAATGAAAAACTCAGTCAGCTGAATTCACTATCTTCCATAAAAGTATTGATACCCCTGAGTACTGCAATTTATGCCTATGCTGCAGCTAACTTACATCGTGTATTTCAGTGGCTTTTCCAGCTTTCCCACTCACTGAAATCTAACAACCTCTAGCCCTTTTGATGGCAGAGGCAATTCTCTCTTTGCTGGAAGTGATCCCTGCTTGAGTCTGAAGATAGCCTGCAACAGTGGTTCAGAGATGTGACTTTTCCTAACCTTAAATGTATTGTACTGTTCTTGAGGCACAACCATAACACTTTAATGTCACCCTAAATGTTGAATGACTGTGCACTATTTTTAGAATAGAGTGGCCTGAGATTAAATTTTGAGTTGAAAAATAAACTCACAAAATCATGGAAGTAAAAGAAAGAGAAGATAGGAAATAAAAAGATTGAAAACCCCCAAAAGAAGTTTTCTTTCTTTCTTTCTTCCTTCCTTCCTTTCTTTCTTTTCTTTCTTTCTTTCTTGGTGGTTTCTTCAGGGTTTTTTTCTTTTTTTTTTAATATAGGGTAAAGATAAGTTTCTCTAAATTTAGAAAAAGAAAAAAAAGAAATATAAATTGTACTTGAATTTACTGATTTCAAAAAGGAAAGTGCATCTCAAAAAACAATGGCAGGACAGTGAACTTCTGCACTGAACCCAGCCAGTTTATCTAGACTGTCGTTCTCCCCTGGATGCCTTTTTTCACAGCATGCCCTGGATGTTCACCCTCTGTGGGTTTTGCTCCCAATGATTTACATATCCTTCTATTGTCAAATGACTACAGTTACATCCATCACATAACCAAATACAGGTATTATCACAGAATAGATATGCTTCTAGTCACAGGCTAGAGGCAATAAATCAACGAAAAAGGGCAGAACCCAAACAAATTATTGTCCTTATTTTATAAAAAGTGACTAGTTATTTCCACATATGGATATTGACTTAAGAACAGCAGTGGCAGAACCCTGGATTTCTACCATAATCAAAGCATAACCATTTAGTGTAGAATCTGACAGTTTCTTCTAAATTAGTTTACCCTTCCATTGTTTTAAAATTCAGACATCATGAGACAGTAATAGTCAGTTCTTTTCACTTGCTGGGCTGATAATTCATACATAATATAGATATTAATTTGGCAAGCAAAAGCATCAGGCATGCTGATACTGTGCACACATCTCTTTATCTCCTTTGATTTCTTTGTGTTCCATCATCACTGAAGATTTTTTTTCCAACTCCGTGTTTCATAACAGGAAGGAAGTGAGTTGAAGAGCTATAATGATTTCCATCTAAACTATTCTCTCTTTGCACTACAAAAACTAACATCCCTTTGCCAACATTTGCTTAGGTATTTTTCAAATGAAAGGAAATTATGGAAGTGAGAATACAAAAAAGGAGCAAAATCTTCTTTTTACCATAAAGTGTGCATTGGAAATGAGTGAGTTTCCTACTGTTCAGAACATACATTTGAACAGTAGGAGACAATGAATGCCCTAAGGATTGTCTCCTGCCTGGGGACACAGTAGAGCAATCAGAAGACAGAAGGCTGTTTGCCTTTTGGAAGGAAAAAATCAGCCCTTCTTGAGAGCCAGTGGCAAAATTCTTTATTTTCATCTATCCTGTGATGTTTCATGACTTCATTCGACTTTCAAAGTTACATAGAGCTATCTTTTCCTCTGCGTTTTCTGGTCCTGTGGTTTTCCCTGGAACGCATAAGATTCGCAAAGATGAACTCTTGCAAAAGAATCTGTCAGTTTTGCTACATTTGGGAAAAAACTACATACACTATTTGCTAATAGAAACTTTTTGATGAACAAGGTGAAGTTAAGTGTCTCAAGCTGTTACTTACCCTTAAAAACCATTCATACAATTAGTTTCTTTCTGTTCATCTTCTAGTTTCTGAATCATTAAGCAATGTTCATATCACATGTTTTGTTTTGTTGGGTTTTTAACTACAGCCACATGAAACTAACAGCTTTTAGGACTATTGACTAGCTGAATGATAAATGCTCTGGAGAAATAGTATAAAGCAGTTGTGGTTTAAGAAAAAACTTTGAATCTTGCCAGACATGGTATTGCTGTAAGATTAGTGCAAGTCCACCCCTGAAGTTCCTAAAACTTCTATTCAAGTGCTGCACTTTATAGTTCTAATGGACAGCATTTTAAACAGAGAATATATTAAAATTGGGCTGATAGTCCTTTGATAATCAAGTAATGGTGAACATGCCAGTCTTTAAAATAAAGTTAGCACGTTCTGCTGTGCAGAGAGACTGAAATGAACACCAGTTTTTTAACTGGGTCAGGGTAAATCTAATAGAAAAAGTGGATTCTCCAGCCCAGGGCTTGGGTCATTTTGCAGACTCTGCCTCTGCCACCACTGAGGTACTGTCCCTCACACACAATTGCTGAAGCCTTGAGTGAAATTCCATTTCAAGCAAAAGAACATCACAAGACCAGGGTGCTTTTGGCCTTGTGCAAGGGTTAAATGCAACACTCTGAGCAAATTTCCCAGATATATAAATTCCTCCTTCAAAAAAAAAAAAAGAATTAACCAGGTAAGATAGATATAAAGTCCTTAAAAAAAAAGGGAAAAGAGAAACCAAAGAAATCAAAGGAAGAAATACCTTCAAATCTATGCAAATACAGAATTTGCTTTTCTTTCATGGCTTGATTCTTTGCTATGAAAACCTGTTATAATCTCATCTTTACACAAGTTCTTTACGGCAGTTTGTGAAATGAAGGAAATATTTTTTTCAAAATTAAAAAAATAAAAAGAGGTGAAGAACATAAACACCTAATCTAATAAAACTAAAATATATTAAACAAAACAAAACAAAAAAAAAACCCAAAAAAAAACCAAAACCACAATAAAAAAACCGGAAGCCCTAACCACCTACGGTGCAACACTGAAACCAGCAAATAGTCTGGGCATACTTTTTCTAAAAAGGATGGTTGTTTGGCTAACTTCTCTTACAAATATGTTTATTTTTCTTTCATTCACATTAGACTCAGGAAAGAAAAAACATGACAAAAGTATAACTGAGATTCTCTGATTCTCAACTCTCACCTTGACCAGAAACTAATTGAAGAGGATTTAGTAAAAGAAAAAAAGAAGAAAAAGACATCAAAAGTTCCCCCCCAAGCCTTAACAGCTTGGTGGTTCACAGCAGGTAAGAGCAATTTCTGTAGTAAATGGATGATAAACAAATTCAGTAATTGGCATAATGCTGAACTACGTCTGATTCACCAACAAAATGGCTGTTTGCAAGGGGGCCAACTGGGAAAACCAAGAGGAAAGAAGGTGGGGTGACATCCGAGTTTCTGCCTCTGAACCATGCAGGATCTGCTCTCCATCATGCACTCTCATCATGAAGGAATATTTAAAACTTTTTGCAGTCCAATGCATATTCATACTTTTCTGCTGTACCTTCGTTCTATTCATTCATGTATACTCTAATTATGGGTTCACTGCCACTTCAAGAAGATTTTCCAGGCATCAGCCCAGGTGTATTTTGCCTTAAATATTCTATCAAATTATTTGCTTGCAAACAATCTGTATACCAAAATAAACAGTAGGGGTTAATTTTCAGTTGCAAAAAAGCGGGTGCATAAGGAAACCCATCCATCATGATGCAGACTTCACTACGTTTTCGTGGTCTGAATCAGCCAGTTTGAATTCATACACATGCATCCTGTTTTAATTCTGGTCATCCTTCAGTAGCAAAATGACTTAGGCATCTATATCACATGAAAGTTAAACCCCTTACAGGTTAAACATTCTTTACCTTTTTCAATAATCTTATTTTAAGCAAGGTTGAACAAAAGGAATTCATTTTCTCAACCAGAACCAAACACCTAATTAGGTGTTCATCTCAACAAATTAAAACCTGGTGTCATGGCTGTTATGGCAAACAGATTACATGGCTTGCATTTTTTCAAAAATAGATAAAATAGGACTAGAAAATTAGTCTCCCAACTAATAGCTGTGAGACTGCAAATACCCTAAGCTTGGCAGCAGTGAAGGCCAGCAGCATCCTCTGGTGCATCAGCAACAGAAGTAACAGATGAAATAATATTATTTTTCCATTCTTCTCAGCACTTTTTAGGCCACATCTGGAAAAATGTTCAGCTTTCATCCCCAGGTTCAGGAGAATTGTCAAAAAAATTGAGAAGGTCCAGTGGAAGGCCACCAAAATGCTTACAATACTGGAGAACTTCACATATGAAGAAATATTGATGGAATTGAATTTATTCAAAGTAGGAGGCTCAGGAGGAACTTAATCACACTCTACCAACACCTTGTGTATATTTAGGAAGAAAGAGAAGGTACTCTCTTTACAAGGGAGTGCGGCAACAAGAGAAGACAACGAGAACAACTTGCTTCATAAGAAATTCTCTTTGGATGTAAGAAAAATATTCCTCACTGTGAGAACAACTGAACATTACCCAAAGAAGTGGTGGAAATTCCCATATATGAAGTGCTGAATACATGGCTTAACAAGGTCCTAGAAAACTTTGTCTAAAGTTTTACATTCAATATAAGGTTGAACAAGGTTCCCAGAGGTCCCTTCCAACCTTTTAATTAATGATTTTTGAATTATTCAGTTTTTCTTTTTTGGTATTCTTGCTCTATTTTTGAAGATCTCATCTTTTCCCTAAAATTATTCTTTCTTTCTAAAATAAAAAAAAAAACAAAACTATTTAAAGTACACAGAAAGAAAATGTGCATGGTGTGTTGATACTCAGTCCCTCTGCTGGATTTGAAAGAGCATGAGAGGGATACGTGAAAGAAAAATGAGAACGTGCTCTTTATCTGACTCAACTGTTCATGTAATTTCCACAGGAGAAACCTATAATGAGGCTTTGAATTTAAGCTACACTACCTCCGGGTTCCCCCCTCCAGTTATCAGGCTGAAACTCGAGTCACATTACACTTATACAAGAGTGGGATTACATTCCCTTAATGGGGTAGGATTAAGCCAAAGGAGGTGGAACAGCTTTCAAAGGAGCAACTTCAACACAGGGGGCCAAATTCTACTCTCAATTACACACATGTGACTGTCACAGTGATTTTAGTGGGGATACTCAGGTGCAACCAGAGGTAGAATGCCTTTGTGACGTGGAGCAGATGTGAAAAATCCAAGTGTAGACTAACCATGAGCATCTAACTTTCAAACAGTCACTGTATTGTGGCTGGCAAGCAACAGAGCTTTAAATAGGATCCTGATCTACTGCTCTTGAATGTAATGTGTTCCTTGCACACTGAATTCATTTCAGTCTCTTGCAAATGCTATAAAGTACAGTAAAACTACAGTAACAGTAACATACACTGAAAAATGAAGGTGAGAATCTGGAAGGTGAGATTCTCTTCTCAAAGACCTTACAATTTCTCTGCTTGTTGAAGCATTCATCTTGCCTCAAGCAATACATCACCTGTAGTGTTGGGCTGTGATCAGAGCTGCTTTATATCCCTCCTCTTTAATTCTTGCAGTTTTAAAAGTCAATGTCTCACTTTTTCTGTCATAGAGGATTTTTTCACTTATCTGTGCATTTGTTTTCATATAAGTTAGCAAGGGCAACAAAATAGTAATGAAGGGTTTGGGTTTGAAAGATTTATGTAAGTAAAAGAGATTTTAACATGACTCACAATATGGATCCTCCGTTTGAAACATACCGGACAAACTTTGCAGTAGATTTCATCAATGTCTGTAAAAGAATTTAAGTTCAACAATATTAATTCACACCAGCAATTTGCCAGAGTGCTAATAAATTGTATCATAAGTGGCTGAGGTTCAGGCATGTTGAAGGAAAGGGAGAAATATCAGTAGAAAAGCAAGCTGTTGACTGGAAAGTTACTGTCCAATCTGTCTGTCTAGGATCAACTCATCTGTTCTAAAAGACACCATTATACTACAGAGACTCTCTCTATATTACTTATGTTATGTAGCCACATGAGCAATGCCAACAGAACGAATCACACCATGGGCAGTGCAGCTGCCAGTCCCCCAAGAGGGTGAATCACAGAGCTTTGACCGTGCTTCAGGAGCTGCCCAGCCACCAGAGAGAGAGCACACTGAGACCTCACTCATGGTCATACTGCACTGTGTCATTGGTATAAAAGAGAGAAGGGGAAGGACAAGGGACAGGAGAAAGAAAGGGGAAGGGCAGGGAAACTAATCTGGCAGTTAAGTAGGGATTTCTTCTAAATGAAAAATTTAAATGCAGGTAACCCATGTTAACTTGTATTAAAGCTATTGTTCACCACAGAAATTATTCCCATTGCATATTTTGTTTCCCTGAGAAACATTCCTATAGTTCTTTAATCAAGTGATTTCACTACCACTTTTTGGGAACTGACTGCCTCTACCTCCTCAGCCTAGTACTGAAAATCAGAAAGGTAAGAACGGAATCCAAAATTAGGAATAAAAATACGCATCAGTGGCACATCTAAAAATTATTAGGCTAAACTATGCTCAAACCCATATTTGGACCATATTCTTAAAAAGTTAGAAGTCAGAAAACAGTTGCCTCTAGTAATGCTGCAGTTCTACAATTTTCATGAGTCTCCAGCGACAAGGTTTACCTCTCATTATGCATTAGCCAACCTAAAGTAGCATATCTTATCAAAATCATCCAGGAGAGGAGTCAAGGGGAGTCAGTTAAAACTGAAATGTTGGGACAAGACAAGAGAAGACTCCTAGATTTACACTGAGGTATCTTTTCAGAGGAACCAGGCTGGGACCTAGGAAAATAATAAATAAATAAATAAATAAATTTTAAAAAAACCCTGTCTCTTCACCGTATTTTGCAGAACACAAGAGGAACCATGCAGCAAGCTCAGGAAAGCCAGAAAGACTAAGCAGTCTCCCTGTCAGGTTGTGACAGGGCTGGTGTTAGACACTCCTGAATTTCACTAGCATTTACTGTAGTCATCCGAAACTGCTTTGCTGGCAGCATATGGAGAAAGCACCACATCCTTTCATCCACGTCTCTGTAGCATATCATAGATTCAAAATCTGGTATTCAAACTAACAGAAAATTAATACTGAATAATCAGTTTATTTGATAAGAAAAATAACACAAGTAGTTAAGTAGAACATTAGCTGATCTTCTCTGTAGGGGAACCAGACAATACCTACACAAATAATGTATTCATTATAAGGCAGAGAAAAATAATTGAGAAAATTATTTTGCAAGTAATGTTTGAATAGTACTCATCTTAACCCTGCTTCACACAGCTGTCACTAAAATTTACTGCACCTGACTGCCCTTTCCCATTGTGATTAATGCTAATAAAAAAATCTAGTGGTGTTTTATAATGTTGTCAAAAAAAAACTCCTGCACAGGGCAAGTGGGTGAATAAAAATTTGCAGCACTGACTTAGAGTCATAAATATTACTGATTAATAAAGTGTGGCTCCTGTGATATAATTACTCTTCCCACTGTTTTATTCACTTGGGGCTTGATTGTGAATGGGTGGAGTTAGTGGTATTTCACCATAAGTAGACACAAAGATGCACTTAGGTCTTTTTGGAAAATACTGAATAAACAAATCTCAGCGACACTCAAAATGGGTTAGAATCACGAACGCCTTGATAGATTTAAACCAAAAAACCAGCATAGACATTCTCTTTGTATTTTTCTTTGAAGCTATTGCCTTGTCATGACATTCTCTACATATTTTCTAAGAAATGTGCAATTTCTTTCAAAGAATTATTCAAGAATATTTTTCTTCTCAGCAGAGGAGAGGAAAAATCAGAAACTCCAGGCTCATGAAAGATTTTGATAATGAGAGGACTTGAAAAGTAAAATATTAAGCAATGAAGAAAAAAAGAATTTATGGAGATAACATTTCTACCATCTATATCTATGAGTCAGATGCTGGACCAGTTCTTCAGTATGTACTTATACAGCTTCTGTTAGGGACTGCAACTCCAAGAGAAGGGGCAGGTATTAGTCAACAGCTTTAATTTTGTATTATAATTGAATTCAAAAGTAGAAAGCCTGCAATAATTAGTCAAGAATATGTGTCAGGTCAGTGACACCTTTGTTCTGTGATCATATTGGTTTAGAAATATTAATAAAAAAGAAGAGCAAAGGAAGCAATTTCATCAGAGAACTTATTTTGTGACATAAATTTAATAACAGGTAAAAGACATTATCTAAATTGTTTGTTTTGAATATTTTATGTTTTCTCCAGATAACCACAAAATAATTCCAGATGTGTCAAAACCCAAAAGACCAAAAACAGGACAATGGTGTTTTTTGAGAAAAGAAGGAATAGCTTTAAAAAAAAAAAATCATATTGAGACATAACATGACTTGGGATTAGAGGAAATTGCCTGCTATAGAGACATGTTATTAGGTAAAATGTTGTACTTTAAGAGTGCTGAGTATGCCATAATCCCTTTTCTCTACTGCTTTGGTGTTACTATAAAATAAATGCTTCTTTACGAAGGCTGACCAGTGATTGAAAAGTCATGGAGAGAATAATGCAAACACTGAACCAGGGTACAAAGACAAATTTTGGTCAAAAGCTTATGTAGAAATGGGAGACCGAAGGAATTCTGTCCCTGCTTCTAGGTTAGTTGTCTTCTCATTTTCATTACATCAGGACATGTGTGTTGATACTGCATTTCTGCCTAGGTTCCTTATGTACATGGAGACTATATCCACCTCTATCACGAGCACACAGGATGAGGAGAAAATGCCATTATCCTGCCTATTAAAAAGCAATCTATTCAAAAGGCTGAGTTCAGTAGAATAAACAAAAACTCACATCAATACCTCCGAACTGTTCTTAATATATCTGTAAAGAGTGTAGTTCATAGTGATAGTGACCACTTGTAAATATTTTACTAGTTCTAAATGTCACAATTATATAGGTTTTCTTTTTTCTCCACAAGGTATAGGAGTGAAAATGCAGTTTTCATTTGAAATTGTCACTTGTCCTAATGTTTTATTGCTGCAGTGCATGAGAACATATTTTTGTAGTTAGCACAGAAAAATTCCAGGCTGGAAGTAGTATAGCATGATGGTCAAGAGATCAGATCCCACATCCTGGCTTTCACTCTTCTCTGAATTGTTTTTAATCCAATCATTTATCATTTCTTTGTCTTGGAGCAATAGAGGGGGGTTTTTTTCCCTTTTTTTTTTTTGTGTCAGAACCCGTCCCAACTTTTCTATTTTCAGAATCCTATCAGGTTATGCCAATTTGGTTCATGCCTAAGTTAATATATTTGGACAAAATCCTGAATGATAAGAAGGAGGCGTTGCCCTTATCAAGGTTTTTGAAATACGGTTTCCTTAGGAATGACCTTCACTGAGGGTACATTCTGTGCATACAAAGAGCAGAGTCATTAATAAATTATATACAATGTAGGAATTGAAAAATACATACAAGGTAGACAAGGCTCTGTAGTTTGAAAGAGCTGCATGCAACTCTTAATACATGATGTGACATGAAATAAAAGTAACTGACCATATAATAAGTGTTCTAGAAAATCCAGTACCATTTGACTGCAAACAAAAATCAAAGGGGGAAGTCAGCAAAATAATGTTACCTACAGCTTTTATCAATCATTAGAAATAAAAGTAACACAGTAGTTCAGAGTTTGCAAAAGGGGAGGTTATAGCAAATCCTGAATGTCAAATTCTTTTTTACTTGGAGAATGCAAATGACAGTTTCAGGGATAGTAGATGAGAATGGTACATTATACAGGTGATATAGATATAGATAAATCCAGCTTTAAAAATATTCAAATACTTATTAAGATGGTTGTTTAAAATGTTACAACATTATAAATCAGTTGAAAAGATTTAGACATATTCTACTACACAGAAATATTAAATTTAGTTTCAAACAAAATGTTTAATCTCTGTTGACCTTTGTACGGTTTATTGGGAACAAACAAACTGGTATTATATGAGCTGAAAAAAAGGGATCTCAGTCTTTCAAGGAGGAGAACTTCAAGGAGGTGTCAAGAACCATCACCTCCGATGAAATAAAAGCAAGGGATGTCAAGTACCTTCACATCTGAACAAATGAGTCAAAACTTTATTTTAAAAAGGAGGACAAAGGCTAGAAATAGCAAGGACTCAATCATCCTGAGAGTGAAGTCAGTAGAATGAAATTCTGTGCCATTCAATGAGACAAGACTGAGTCCTGATCAAGATCTACATCACATCTGACAAGATACTTTTATCCAGTCTCTAGCAAAAGCATAAGAAAACAAGATGCATACAGAGTGACCCATCCCTGACAGAGCCTTCTAGAGGCCAACACTGATTTTATTCCGTAGGCAATCTATTTACCCATTAAAACTTGTGACAGTGAGCACCGCAGAGTTAATAATTATATGTTGCCTGAAAAAATGCTACATATTATTTGCTTTTATACCTGCTGTCTGATAAACTGAAGTCGCTCAAGTGATAAACAGATATTTTATTCTTTGTCTTCAACTTATCCAATACCATGGCTAGCCAAATCTGGCATATTAAGAAACAGTTAGAGGGATGGTGCTGTAGTCAGGGTTTTGGTTACTCAGATCATGGGACTTGCTTTGGGAAGACTGGTCTTCCAGGGGCTTATGGTGTCTACCTGGCAAAGAAAGGGAAAAGCATCTTTTGCCAGGGAATCTCCAGGCTGACAAAGGGGGCTTTAAACTAGATTTGTTGGGGGATGGGGGCACCTATCCATCCCAATCCTATCAGTATGGATGTCAGGAGCAGTTCAAAGTATTTCAGCTGCTTCAGCCAGTGAGTCAGCATTATACAGGTCCTGGCTTAGATGTCCCTACTCAAACAAATGTAGCATAGGGAACAAGAAGAATTAGAGACATGTGCATGCCTGTGTGGATATGATACCACTGGTATCACAGTGACATGGTGGGATGGTTCCTATGACTAGAGTATTGTCAAGGTTATAGGCTTTTTAGGAAAGAGAGACCAGGAAGACGAGGAGGGGGCATAACCCTCTATATCAATGACTGGCTGGGAGAGCATGGAACTCTGCCTAGGGGTGGATGAGGAGCCAACCAGAAGCTTGTAGGCCAAGATTAAATGGAGTACAGGGACAGAGGATGTCATAGTGGGGGTTCTGCTACAGGCCACCCAATCAGGAGGTTAGTGTGGATAAAGCCCTCTATAGGCAGATAGGAGCAGTCTCATGTTCCCAAAACCCCAGGTCCTTATGGGGGTCTTCAACAATCCCAATATCTGTTGGAGGAAAACACAGAAGGGCATAAGCAATCTAGGAAGTTCCTGGAGTGTGTCGATGACAACTTCCCCGTAGAAGTGACAGAGGAGCCAACACAGAACGGTGCAATTCTGAATTTCGTGCTCAGCAACAGGAAAGAGCTGGTGGGAAGGCACTGTTCCAATGCAACCTTGGCTGCAGTGGTAGAGACCACATGGTAGAGTTCTAGATCCTCATGTCAGTGAAGAGGTCATGCAGCAAGCTCACTGCCCTGAATTTCAGGAGAGCAGATTTTGGCCTCTTTAAGGACCTAATCAGTAGAGTCCCATGGAACAGAGACCTGGAGGGCAGAGGGGCCCAAGAATGTTGGCTAATCTTTAAGGATCACCTCCTCTAAGCTCAGGAACAATGCATCCTGACCAGGAAATCAGGCAAAAAATGCCAGCAGGACCGCATGAATGCATAAGGAGCTGTTGAGCAAACTCAGAACAAAAAAAGAAACTTCCAGAAGGTGGAAATAGGACAGGTGCCCTGAGAGAAACAAAGGGAAATTGTATTGCAAGCTAAGGATAAGGTGAGGAAAGCTAAGGCCCAGCTAGAATTGAATCTGGCCAGGTATGACAACAGGAAGGGCTTCTGTAGGTATCTTGCAAACAAAAGAAAGACTAGGGATAATGGGGGCCCATGCTGGAAGGAAACAAGAGACATGGCAACTCTGAATATGGAAAAGACTGAAGTTCTCAATGCCTTCTGTGCCTCAGTAATCAATGGTAAGTGCTTCAGCCACATTACTTAAGTTGAGTAAGGCAAATGCAGGCACTGGAAGAAAAACCTTTCAGACACTGTAGGAGAGGATCAGGTTCAAGACCACCTAAGGAGGTTGAATGTGCACAAGTCCAATGAGATTCATCCATGGGTCTTGAGAAAACCATCAGATGACATTGCCAAGCTACTCTCCACCATTTTTGAAAAATTCTGTCAGTCAGGTGAAGTTTCCAATAACTGGAAAAAGGGAAATATAACCCCCATCTTAAAAAGGGAAAAGGGGAAGACCCAGAGTACTACAAACCAGTCAGTCTCACCTCTGTGTCAGGCAAAATTATGGAGGACATTCTCTTGGAAACTGTGCTAAGATGTATCAAAAAAATAAAAGAAGTGATTGGGAACAGCCAATGTAGCTTTACTAAAGGCAATCCATGCCTGACAAATTTGGTGATCTTCCATGACGGGCTACAGCTTTGGTGAACAGAGACAGAGCAACTCACATCAACTACCTGGATCAGTGCAAAGGTTCTACACAGTCCTGCATGCCATCCTTGTCATCATATTGGAGAAACATGGATTTGATGGATGGACCACTCTGGACAAAGAACTGGCTATATGGCCACACACAAAGAATTGTGGTCAACAGCTCATTGTTCACATAGATATCAGTGATGAGTGGTGTCCCTCAGGGGTCAGTCCTGGGGTCAGTACTGTTCCACACCTTTGTCAGTGACATGGACAGCGGGATTGAGGGCACCCTCAGCAAATTTGTTGATGACAATGAGCTGTGTGGGGCAGTCAAGACACACTGGAGGGAAGGGGTGGCATCCACAGGGACCTGGACAGGCTTGAGAGGTGGAACCATGCAAACCTCACGGAGTTCAACAAGGCCAAGTGCAAGGTCCTGCATTGGGGCAATCCCAGACACACCCACAGGTTGGGTGGAGAAGTGATTGAGAGCAGGCCTGTGGGAAAGAACTTGGGAGTGATGGCTGATGGAAAACTCACTGTGAGCCAGCAGTGAGTGCTCCCAGCCCAGAAAGCCAACGGAATCCTGGACTGCACCCAAAGCAGTGTGGCCAGCAGGGCAAGGGAGGGGATTCTGCTCCTCTGCTCTGCTCTTTTGAGACCCCACCTGGAGCACTGCATCCAACTCTGGAGTCCTCAACTTAAGAGGAACATGGAACTGCTGCAGCAAGTCCAGAGAGCCAAGAGAGGAGGGCCAATGTCATTGATAAGGTCTATAATGCATCTCCCCTGTGAAGACAGGCTGAGCAAGTTGGGACTATTCAGCCTCGAGATGAGAAGGTTGTGTGGAGACCTCATAGCAACCTGCCAGTATCTGAAGGAGCTTACAGGGAAGATGGAGAGGGACTCTTTTGTCAGGAACTGTAGTGACAGAGCAAAGAAAAAAGAGTTCAGATTGAAAGAAGAAAAATTTAAATTAGATATATGGAAGAAATTCTTTACTGCAAGGGTGGTGAGGCACTGGAAGAGGTTGCCCAGAGGTTGGATGGGACATTCAGTGGGAAGTGCACGTGCCGGGGGACCAGAAGATATCTAAGGTCCCTTTCAAACTAAAGCATTCTATGATTCCAAGATTATTTGAGCCTATTAGTTTATGGTGGAAGAGCTTACACTTTCTTCTATAAGAATATTTTAGGATCAACAGTCTTTATTGAGTAAATTTAGTTTCCCTCTAAAAGTATATTGGGTTTTTACAACAGATCTTTCCTACTTTACTATTTATTTTACACGCAGTACTGTAGTACAGCATTATTTTCCATTAAAGATAAAGGACTATCAAGTAAAGTGTGCATTTTTACTAAAACTTCAGCATACAGAAACACAGGCACAGAACTTGTGTATCTGACACCTTTTTCCTGGTCTTAGGAAATGAAAACTAGACACGGTTGGAGGCTCGGGGGTCGTTTACCTCGGTTTTTACTAGGATCCCATTTGATGCATCACTTCGCCAAGGTAGAATGCATCACGATGCCCACCATGTATGCACCAATGCACCCCTCACCAGAAATTGGTATACAATTTATAGACCTTACACTTTAGCATATCTAACAAGGGGCCCCAATAAGCAGGCTTGGGTGAGCTAACCTCTAGTTCACAGAACATGTTCTACTAGGAACCTTGGCTCCTCAAGATAATAGAATGTTTGGTTTCTTGGCTATGCAGTTTCTGGGGCCTTTAGTCTCTTGGCTCTACAGGACCTTGGAACTAGGTTATAAGACTTAAAGAATTACAAGTATGTATGCTAATACTTGTAGATACATAGAACTGTGTAAAAGGTATATAAAAGAAGAAAACAAAAATCTCCTTGGCATCATACTTGCTAAGAATGCAAATGTCCTCTACTTTTACAGATATTTCCAAAAAGAAATAACATAAATGCTATTTTCAATTTTGCAGGAAACTCGGTGCAGCATGGGCTTGTGCCCAGTTATCTCTTCCTCAGAAGCATCCAGCAGGTCCTATTTCCCGTGAAGTATTATATAAGATCATGTTTATAACTCGTCAACCAATGGTGGCTAGTCAGTCCTCTGTTGCTCTTCCTAAGAGCAATTTCTTGTGGTGGGCCTCAGTGCCCACGCAGATGTGTACAGCAGTTTGCTGAGGATGTGTGAAAGTAGCAGTAACTGGCCACGTCATGTTGCCCTCTCAGTGACTTTCTTACTGTTTCCTTACCTGTTTTGGGACTCACCAGATACAAGATTTTTTTATGCTGCTGCTGCTGTTGCTGCTGCTGCTGCTGGTATATGGAGTTAAAGTATGATTTCTGCCTGCTGCACACAGAGGCAGAGAAATGCTGCTTTTGAGGAAAGCAGCATTCTAGTTTACTTAATGAAATAAAAGTCTCCGTGGATATTTGTTTTACATTATACATTCTTACAAAAATGACTGCATCAAACAGTTGTGGGATACTTCATGGTCAAATTCTGGTTTATATCCACCAAATTTTATTCAAACCAGTGAAACTAAGTAGTATGAAAGTGTGAGCAGTAAGTCACCATGTGTCTCTATATCCCCAGACATAAAAAAATCTAGAATATATTTGACTGTGTAATTTTATTTAAAACACATAATGTTAGTCTGCACATTTGAGTAAACCTGCAGTCTAGCATATCATGACAAAGAATTAATAGTGTCATAACACTGGCATATGATAGAAACACTGCAAGTATTTTTTACAAAGCAAACATTGTCTTTAAATGAGAGCACACAAGCTAGCTGAAAGAAGAAACAGTTAGAGATTTATTTAATATTAAAGAGCAGGAAAAGCACACTAAAGTCCACAACAGCCTTGCAGCTTGGGTGGGTTTCACTTGATCCTTAGAAAAGTATACAAAGCCTCATACTCTGATTTTCTGCTGTATAATGCTGTACCAAGTAGAATCTCCAAACCTCAGACAGACAGTCTTCCTGTGGGAAAACCCCTAACTTTTCTTTATAATCATGAATCTTGCTAGGGGCAAGCAGAAAGAACGTTTTAGTGATTAAGCATAGGATAGATTCTTTCAAATCGTCTTTGAGGGGGGTTAGCTTAGTCATTAGATATGTAGTATTTTTAAACATCCTGGATCAGTTCTTCAAACCATGCCCCAGCTACTTTGTGTTGTGGGTGTGCTACAAAACAAAAAAGCTGCCTTTGCAGGTCTCTGTCGCACCTCCATGAACTCGTGCTATGTTGTGAATCTGGAGAGAGCAGTGTACTTAATCAAGGCAGAAGGTGAGACGAAGGAAAACTGCTATGGTTTCCTCACTTGCATGTAAACTCTGGTTTAGATGGCATTGAACTATTTTGTAGCATATCGATTGCATGCTCATGAAAAATATAATCAGAATGAACACCTAATCATTGAAACCTCATTATTCTGAAAAAAGAAACCACTACATTGCCCTTCTGCTCTGCTCATCCTTGTCCTTAGTCTCACTGCATTATTTTTAGTGAATAATAGTGAAAATAAAGCATTTCTTTCCTCATGCTGCTAAATATTTATACTGACCACACCACCCTAACACTACATTACATAACATTTTAGTTGATCATTTTAAACAGTTCAAACAACAGTTTCCATTAAAAACCTGGTGAGATTTTTTTGCACTCTGCCATGCAGCCTTCCATTGCCAAGAGAGTTCTCCTAACATTCATGTAGTCAATTGTATTACAAATTGCAATTATTACCCAAATTATACTTACAACGTGCTTTTAGACAAGTCTACTTGTCTAAAGCTGCTGGTGTTTGACTGATTCTATAAAACTTAATAAAGCAAGGATTACCAAACTTAATTTGAAGAGGTTACAGTACTTAGAGCTCTGTGAGGGGTCAAGTTCCTGCACAGGAACCGCTCAATTGTTCACATACTGCATTGAACAGTTGCACAGTAAATACAAGAGTTTGGAAATTTCTCAATAAACTGTGGTATTCCAGATACAAATATGACAAGAAATTTCTGACAAGCTCAGGAAGAGGAGACCATATCGACTAGTACTCAACAACGAAACACAACAGTTACAGTCTGAAGAGAAAATCTATAATAACAGCTATTACAAACATATAGAGAGTATTTTTGAAAATGAAATAAAGATTCAGCTCTAACTAGACAATAACTTAACAAAGATGGGCACAACACCTTACCCATGTCTCTCAAATAATTACCTCTTCCTCTGCAATCTCCTCTTGTCCACTCCCCAAGAAAACTTGGTCATGTACTGCAGGTCGATGTATTCTGGCTACATTGGCAACAGGCAGTACCAGAGAATAACTTCAGAAGCAGAGACTTGGAAAAACTTGCTGGCAGGCATTTCTTTTCCATTTTCACATTGTGTCTGCTCCGACTTAGCACCAGCAGGTTTCAGCTGTGGACAGATTGTACAGATAGATGCCCATGCTCTCATACACACAGGTCAAAATCATTCTTTAAAGCTCCTCTTGAAGATCAATCAGTGCCTAGCAGAGTTCTGGGAACACTGGCCTCATGTTCCCAGCAAGGTATAATGCCTAGTTAACAGAGATGGCACTCAGAGTTGTGGTACTCAGAGTGATAAATTTGCTGTAACAGATCACTGCAAGGACACATGTGCCAGGGCATGGATCACAAAAGCAACATCCATTGATAACAAATGTTGTCTTAGTTGTGCATAACGTGCTTCTTTGTCTGTGGCAGGGAAAAAAGAGGGGGCAGAGCGCCAAGGGGTCGTTTTTCTGTAAGAGGCTATGCTCAACAGAGACCAGTGCGCCTCTGTTGATCTACGTATTCTAATGGCATATAAAACAAAGAGAGGGTGAGAAAACACAGTAGTCGTTTCCTCCACCTTTCTCGGGGGGCAGCTGAAACATGGCCAGAGTCGTGGGGCCATGCGGAGCCGGAGCTCCGGAGCGGCGAGGCCGGGGCCGGCGGCACTGCCAGTGCATGTGATCCCGCTTCCCCAGACGGCTGCGCGGTGCCCGCACCCCATTCAGGCTGTGGGCAGGCGGCGGGGCTGAGGCGGGCGCTCCACTCCATGCCCAGCCGTGTGCCCTGCTCTCACCGTGCCCGGCGCCAACGGTACGCAACTGGAATGGACTGCCCAGGGAAGAGAGAATCGGCACTCACGTCCCCGATGGAATTTGCTTTTTTTGAAAGCTCACAACTGACAGTGCGCGGCTGAAATAGACTGCCCAATGGCGAGAGAGCCGACACCTGTATCCCAGGAGGGACTGGCTGTGTGTTGTTGGACTATAAAGACAGCTATAGCCTGGAGAGCAGCGGAAGCAGCGAAAACCCGGCACTGCCACAGGAAAAAGCCTGGAACCACGGAAAAAGCCTGAAGCTGCGTGGAGCCACCTGGAGTCACCAGCACTGCTGGGGCCACGTGGAATTCAACCCCGGGAAGCGTGGAGCTACCGAGCGGGCGGCAGAGACATGGCGACAGCTCCCCGGTGCGGAATTCGGGCTGAATTAGTTTTTCACCACTGCGAAACCCCAAAAAAGTTTTGAATTGGTAAAAACTTATTAACAATGGTGTCGTGAGCAATGGGGTTTTCCTTCTTTTGTTTTTTCCTTCGGTCAGAGAAGAGACAGAAGTGAAAGCATGTGAGAAAGGCAAAATGATGGACACCAGGATCAGTAAAGAGAGGGGGAGGAGGGTCTCTCTTAAGTTGGAACCGGGTTTTCCTTCTGCAGGCCATGGTAGAGTCAATAATGAAACAAATTGTCTCCCTGTAATTCATGAAGTGCATGGGGGGATACGAGATCGCCCGCAGCCCATGAGAAGAAGTGCTCATGATGAAGCGGGTGGATGCTGAAGGGCTGTGGTCTGGTGGGGGGCTCAGGCAGAGAGAGAGAGAGGACCCTTCCTTCCAAGAAGGAGAAAAGGAACCCTTGCTTCCAACCTGTAACAGTATACACTTAAAAGACTACACCCCATGAACTAAATGACCCACGGAAAACAGTTTTGGGAAGACTGTGTCACCCATGGGAGGTAAGTCACGTGGTAGCAGGTTGGGCGGGCTGCTACTTGGTAAAAATTGAAACCACACTGAAGAAGCTTGTAAAAAACTGTCCCCTATAAAGAGGATCCCCAGAATACAATGGAGAGAATCTCTTCCATGCTTTGTACCCCTGCATGTTTGGTGAGAGAGATGGGAAGGTTGGGAGGAGGGAAGAAAGGTGTTTTGAAAGCTTATCTTACTGTTTATTATCCTCTTCTAATCCTGTTAATAAATTTACCTTAAAAATCTTACTGTTTATTATCCTCTTCTAATCCTGTTAGTAAATTTACCCTATAGTTTTAAACTAAACCTTGTTCTTGCCTTAAATTATTTCTCCCACAATGCTTATTCTCAACCATGAGCCCTTAGATGATTTTTTTGTGAGTTATTTTAAAACTACGACAAATATCTTGGAAGTAAACGAAGGGGATTGTTCTGAGGAACCTGCCTTTCATCTGCTGAGATGGGATTGCCTAGCTGCAGTCAAAACGGTAATGCTTCCAGTTCAACATCCAGCAGAGCCCCTAGTGAGCAGGGCTGGTACAAGCTCTGTTCTACGTGCTGGCACTGTCCTCCAAGCTGTGGCAGTTCCCTCAGCCTGATTCAGACCAAGCTGTAGCCAGAGAGCTCGCAGCCCTTTCTCAGTCTCACCCACACACCGGACAAGGCATTTGACAGCAATGACCAAGTTAAATGAGGCAGAGATTCACAGTCTCTGTTTTCCATTGCAGGAACCATACACACCCCTCTGAAACTGCTAAAGATGAAAGTGGTGCAGATCTTTCCTCCTGTGGAGACTTTGGACCCTGTCTGACACTGCGAACACCCTCCATAGTGGCAGCCACCCAAAGAGGTGTTGACGTGTTTAAGCACTCAGGACCCAAATAGGATCCTCAAAACTTTGCTCAGCTGATGACCATTCCCAGAGATGAATGTCTTCTTCACTCTGCAGAAGACTCATATTTGTGTGTTGAAGTTTTTCAAACACCCACAGCTCTGCCTGCAGGGATGCCTAGTCTGTTTCTGACAAGCTACATGCTTCAGACAAAAGTCATCCTCCAAATTATAGAAACATAAAATCAAAGTTGGAAAAGACCTCCAAGATCATTGAGTTCAACCAAATGGACTGAAAGACAGCTTTTTAGCACGTTGCTTTTCAGTGTCTGTCCTAGTGCTGACTTACTGCTGTATAGTGAAATCAGATTCTACTGCTCTCTAGTGAATTAGTAGAAACTTCTTTAATAGTCTTTCATTGAAGTACTAAAAATACTGTGTCTTGAAATAAGGACTCCAGTACCAGAGAGCATTGTCAGGGTGTCACAGACTCTGTCATGACACAGGTAGACATAAACCACTTCCAATCTCCCTGTTTCTCTTCCATGTTTTTCTTAAAATTGCATTTATCAATCTACTGTCCCTGACAGTTTCACTGGCCTAACTGGAATCACTAATTATCTGTTCCTTTTAGACTCCATAGTCACAAGAGTTCATACATCCTCTGACTCTATTCACTTTTATTGCCAAATGAAAATTACCTTGCAATATTAAAAAAATGTGTAAAACAATGATTGACTAAAGGGCAATTCAAATTAGCACCGCCTGAATAATGGAAATGATTAAGAACTGGTTCAGGTAACTCATCAAACTTAATTGATTATTAACTGATTAATTTTTTTTGTTCTCTGTTTGATCAACAGCTGCTTTAATGACTGCCTTTTGTCCAGCAGTGTATTGAAATGCATATCAAAACAAAAATACTTTCTGAAATATAAGGTGTAGGATTATCTTACTAAATAACTAAAGGCAAATAAAACTCTAGTGAATAGTGACTATGATAGACAAGCATCTGATCTTGCAGAACAAGACTTTCAGTTTTATAGGGGTTTTCCATCCACACTCAGTCCTTGCCATATAAAACTTACACTGATAATTGCAATGCTGCTACTTGTCATGCTCTTTCATTCTTAAATCCTATTTCTTCTATGAGGCACTTACTGAATGAAGAAACCAAATTCTCCTGTGAAAGTTGGCAACAATTTCACCATAGAAACAGGAATAACTGCAGTGTTGAAAAAATTATTTTATCATAATTTAACTTTTATAAGACACAAAGTTTTCAGTCTGTATTAGTCAGTTATTACTGTAGAGTTGTATTAACATCACTGTGTTGTTTTATTCACTTTTATGGGCTACAGAGGTTACAGAATTGCTCTAAGGACCTGTGAGGAGCACAGTCCATTGTATTAGGTACTATATATCTGTGGAAGAGCCATCAGCATCCTCAAATAAATACCTGCTTAAATGACAAAATGATTTGAGAAAGAAATGGTTTTCTACAGACAAAATGTTCACCAGGAAAAAATGTCAAACTGATGAAGAATCATTTTCATTTGATAGTTGTAAGAAGTAGTATCTGCCCTTCATAATCTTCTGGGCTTGTGGTTTGTTTTTTTTTTTTCTTGTTTGTTCTTATTTTCTTTTTTTGTTTGTTTGTTTGTTTGTTTAGGTTCTTTTTATCGTGGTCTAGTAAGTTAAATGAAAACTGCAAGTACTTTTGTCTAATGTATCAGTTTTGGAGAACCAATGCACTGTGGGACTGCGATCCTAAATGGTGAAATTCCACTAATTTAATGACCATATCTTCTGCTTTGAAGTACTTTATAATAGTAGTGATACCACAAAGAAATATGAAATGTAGCAGTCCTTGCAAAAGTCTAAATGTTCTTTCCTTTGCTGCTATATAATTAGCAGGGATTGCTGACTTTGAAATGGGATGGGCTCAACTGAATTGAGGACATATGACTCTCTAAAAGTCCACTGGGGCTTTACTCAGAAAAAAAAAATAAGATCAGAACATAAAATAGCTGTGCTTATTGGAATGACAGGCAAAGATGCCTTGAGAATTAATTCATTAGAAGAAAACAGTGAACAGAGATTTCAAAACATACTGCTCCTCTATGAACAGTGGGAGTTAGTTGTTTTCCTAGTTTACACTAACTAGTAAATCAGTAAGATCTGGACTCAATGCTTGACTAAAACATGTTTATTTAAGGTAATACAACAGCTTGAGGTTTCTGCCCACAAAGAGCTCAACCTGCTCATCCTGACTTAATTATCAGAACTATCCACAGATTTCAGACAGAAAAGGCCCAGGCCTGAATAAGATTAGTTGAGTAACTAAAAAAGCTCTAGCCTTTGAAGTGGCCATTTTGCCAAAAGGAAACCCTGCATCTTTAGAACACCTCAGATCCCGCTGACTGTGCTGTGTGTGAAGTTTGGGATCATTCTGCGACCGCCGAGCAGCTGCCGAGCTCAGAATGAGCCTGAATTTGAGTCATACCAGTGAGGTCAATCCTGCAAAATCTTCCGTACTTCATATTATGAAGGTGAAATACATGTCAATTATACCTTCAGACCTGGTGTGGGGCTAATTCCACTAGGTTTCACAAAGAGTTCTCTCCCTTAAAATACAATATATGTCATTTGTATGTAGTCTTCTACCCCAGCACTTGCACATACAAAATTTCTCTTAGGCAGAGAGAGAGCCAGAGAGTGGTTGTTTTATTTTATAATATTCTCTACATTCAGATGAGTTATTAACTCCTGTTTCTCATTCCCACACCAAGGAAGATGCTTTTACTGACACATCAATAGCTTAATAGGGTTTTTTATCTTATAATAGAAAATTATATAATTTAAAGTAAAATATGGAAAAAGAATGAGAGTGGTAGAAAGGAAATTACCTTTTCCTACAAAACCACAACTGTGATTTTATATGATTTTTAAACTCTGACTCTGTATGATTTTTATGCATATTTTATACACTGATTTTTTACCCACATGTCTAGGAGATTTTTGTCACTAGCTTCAGTGAGAGTTGGACTTGAGCCTTCAAAGCTATGCATTCCTGTTTCACTAGAGGTTAGCAGCAAATCTTTCACTACCTTCACAGAAGACCCTGTGTAAACTGGAAAGTTTGCTCCTGCAATTTCTGATTCACTAGAGTGCTCTAATATTAATTACTTCAGATTACTTACAGTAAAATCGTCAGTGTCTGAGACCTCAGTTTGTATCTTCAAGTTGAGGCAAAAATGTTTGGTCTCCAAATTTCAGAGTATTTGTAAGTGTCATATACATTGTAAGATCTTCTACATATCATCGTATCTTTATAAAAAAGGTTAATTTATGGACTGTAGTTAAAACCTTCATAAACTTTTCAAGTTAATTCCCACCATATTTTACTTTATCATGCACAGTGACACGTCAGTATTATCTCTATATACCTGCTAAGTTTAACACTTTTCAAACAACACCTTGTATTTGTGACAGTTAAAAATAAACACAAAATTTTACCCATGAGAAAAAAAAAAAAAAAAGAGGAGTACCAGGATCATGGTTAGGATTCCTTTTCTAGGAAATGTTGCTCTCTTGATCCTGAATTCCATGAGTTATTGGGAGTTTGAAATGGTTTAAATATGTTTAATAGAAAATTATGCCATGAGCCTTAGAATATAATTTGCTCTATACACGAGGAAATTTGCAACTACTAAACCTAGAAAACAGCACTTATCCACAAGCCTCCTAAACTGCACAGAGAGAGTTCTACCCACTGGTAAATTTCATAATTCCACATTAGCAGACTCAATTACAATATCCACTGCAAATAGCATATCAGTGCATCATAGTTACAGCAATCTGCTCCCAAAATGGGATATCATGGCCCTGAACTCAACCACACTGAGAAACAACATAGAGTTTGGAGAGAAATTACACAGCATATCAGCTTGCGTTTCAGCAGAAAAACAGTGAGGGTAGTGGATGGGCTCATGTACTGTTCAGGAATCTGAAAACCCACCATCCAGCCACTCAACGTTCCAGGAGAGTTTGAAATCTCAAAAAAACCCTAAAATGAATAAATGGAATGAGTGACATCCAAGCAAAAGATGCCTCTTTCTCTCTACTTTCAAATGCTACTTACTTTTGAGTTAAATGCTTTTATTGATTCTAACCACCTCAAACAAGCTTTACAGCTTGCAATATTCACAAATCCATCATGAAGGGCTAACACAGAAGGCAATTTTCTGGTCCCAAAGAATATCTTGTATCTAAACTGACTTCCTCTCATTTAATTGATTTACTTTGATCATTCCTTAATGTTTGTGAACAAGAGTGAGTTTGGAAATTTTTACCCATTCTCTGCAAAACTTCAGCTGGGAAAAAAGATCCATAAATTTTGTAGCAACAAACACACACACACAGGGTGGAGGGGGTCTTGTGATGGGGGTGGAGAAAACAGCAGTTCTGACCCCAGCGGGCCTTGAGTGTCCACTGCCACATCCTGCAGCAGAGGTGGCCATTCGGTGCCCGGGGGCGAGTGGGGCAGTGCAGTGGCAAGCAGCAGGGTGTGGGTTTGGCTGGGCAGCCGGCCGGTCACCCCTGCCCGGCGGCCGGGGCTGGGGGAGGCCGGGCCGCAGCAGCGGCGGCCCGGGAACAACAAAGTGGGCTGTAAAGCCTCCAGGTGGTGGGTGTATTTGTTGTCCTGTCTGGGAGGTGCGGTGGCTCCCCGGCCCCGGCAGATCCTAATGCTGCTGTGGACATTAAGAAAAGTCTCTTTTGGCTGATTCCAAAACCAGATAAGGAGCCGCCGAGTCACCAACTATGTCTAGACACCGGACCTCACAAGTCAAACGGCTTGTTTGGATTAGCCTTGGAGATCTACCGACCTGAACAGCCCTCCTAAAGAAAAGCCACAGTAACACCCTATTTTCCTCTTCCCATTGCCACACGAGGTCTGCCGGAGATAGCAGCCGAGTTCTGCTTTGGTCCGTGTCACTTATTTCTGGAAATTTTTTTGTCCTCTCTCTTTCCCACAAACACACCTTACCCTGTTTTGTTTTTCAGAAGTAAATAAAGCAAAGAAGCAGAGACACTCCAGCAAAAATCCTGCTTTGCCACCTTCCTTCTTCCTTCCTTCCTTCCTTCTTCCTTCCTTCCTTCCCCACGCCACATAGTCGAGAAAAGAGCCGGAGCTGCAGGTGGTTCATCCAGCGGCAGTCGCGGCAGAGTGCGGCCAGGCCGCCCGCCGGAGTTGTAGCCCCGGTGCCACCGATCCCGGGAGACCTGGCCCGGCGGGGATCTGCCGCGGCTAGGCTGCACGCCCTCCTTGCCTCCTTCTCCCTGCCTCCCTGGCCTAGAGCAATCACTTGTTTGGCGGCCCTTAGCCGCCGCAAGAAAATTTGAGGAAATCCAAAGGGAATTGCAGCGTGATGTAAAAGCAGCATCTCTCGGCTGGGATGCTGCGCAGAGCAGCATCCAGAGCCTGCCCCGAGCTCCGGCACGGGTAGGAGGCTCGGAGAAAAGTACCTATTGGTTTTACACACCTTGTCCCCGGCTAATGAGGGCAGATACCGTGCACTATGGAAAGACCGGGTATACAGGCGAGTCTTCCCCACTCCCCACCACCACCCCCACCACCCCGGAGCCTGCCTCCTTGGGAACTGCCTTCTCCTCCTGCACTTCACAAGCCCTGGGAGGTGAGGAGTGATCCTCCAGAAGGGCCGGCACACTGGGAGCTGTTAAGTTTATGTTTGTGGCGCCTGAGCTCAAACAGTCATTCAGTGGCTTGCTCTGTTATCAAGAAAACAACAATCAGGAACAATCAGTAAACAGGATCTCTTTCCAGCCCCTATATTAACTACTTACAGCTTCGGTAAAGCATGCAAAGCGCCCGGCAGCCGCATCTCTCACCGTAAAACGCTTTCGGCCTTTCGGCGTGTAGAGAGGACCAGAGAGGATCAGTGCCCCCGAAACCCACCCGGCCCCACGGACCCTGACCCCTCCCAGGCGCTGCACTGGGGTAGGGGATGCGGCGGCCTGAGGGCCGACATCGCCTGCGGACTCCTTATTCCTTCCCTGACATCCGTTCTTGCTTAACTCAACGTGAATTTTTTAGTATATGTATGCATACAGATGTATACAAATGCAAACACTTACTGTTGAGGTGTTTAACTGATCTCAACTCTGGAATTCACGTACCCGGCTTCTGCGTCACACTGCCACGTTGGCTGGGGATGCTGAGAGCTAATTAACCTGGGTACAAATATTGAAATGAGAAGAGTTTGAATATTGATCTCAGTGTCTGCAAACAAAGTCCTCAGAGAAATCATAGCGGTCTCTAATAGGAAAGAAGAATCAGAGCAAGAACCTGACAGAGCACCATAAGGACATGCATTTCATGAAGACGGTCTTTTCTCTCGCTTACACAAATCCTGCTGCCCAAGCTCAGGAAGAGTGTTCTACTGAAGAAGGCCCTAGGAGGATCGGCTCAAAAGTTTATTTGCTCCACGGCAGAAAACACTAGAAAGTTTGTGGGGCTTCACAAACATATGTAATGAAAAAGGGAATCAAAGGCCATAAAAGAAAAAAAAAACAATCTTAAAAGCAGACGAGTTTTGTTTAACCGAAGTTTCGAGGGTGGAGGTTCCGGGGTGATCGCGGGTCTGGGGCCCGCAATGGTCCCCGAGTGGCGGCCGCAGAAGCGACCCGGCTGTTGCTATCCCCCGAACGGGGCTGGGGGTCTCAGACGCCCTGCGGGGGTGCGGACAGGAGCCCGGCGGTGGGTGTGTGTGCAGGCACATCCCGAGTGGGCTCCCGGCCCGCAGCTGCAGAGCCGGGGCAGCGCTCCGGCTCCAAGGACGTGCTGCTGCCCTGTGTGTTTCGAGGTGCAAGACGCCGTGCTGGCAGCCCAAACGCCAACCCCTGCCTCCCGGCGGGTGGCTTATCTCCACCGCTGCCCCAGCCGCCCGGAGGGCGCGCCGGGACCGCGGGGCGCCGAGCAGGGCTGGGGGGCCTTTCACTCGCAAAGACCGACAGCCAAAAGTCTCCCTTGCCTCCTGCGCGGCCCTCGGAGCCCACAGGAGTTTCCGAAGGTCCTTCCCGGGGGCGGGAGACAGAGGGGCAGCTCTCGCCAGCCCCTGGCGCGCAGGTTCCTCTCTCTCGGGGTCACCTCCGTCCTGCGTGACCCCGCGTCTCTCCCGCGGAGCCGCCGCTTCTGCCACCCACCGTTTAGCCTCCCGGCGACAAGAGGCGAATGCAAAGGCCCTCAGGTTGCCTTGCCCTTACAGGCTTCCCTCACCAGTTACAGACTCTCCCGAGTCAGAGACTCCGTCTCCAAACTCACCCAAGTGAGAGCGACTCCAACCACTTACATGTCAGACCACCGGGCAGAAATGATACCCCTTCTCCCTCCCGCCCCCCGAAGCGCCGTACCAATCCTCTGGTCCTGCATGAAAACACAAGGGTTACTGATCACACAGTTTAAGGTAGATTTCATATTTATTTAAATATTTATCAAGTACTCAAAAATGTATTACACTTGAGCATACAAAATGAATCCAGTTTCTAATCAGGATGATTGAAATCCTTGTATTAGATTTTAACATTTTTTTAATGTTCTCTGTACTGTCGAAATGGTTTGTCTATAGCTGAGCTTGCTCAGGGTGGGCTGAGATGGTGAGGAGGGAGGGAAAAGAAGGTTATGTTAAGAAAACATTGGGGTTTGGAGTAACTGACATGCAAACCAACTTGTCTTTGTCAGACTGAAAATCTCTGTATATTCCAGTCCTTAAGGGTGTTTTAAAGCGAACCTTTGTCCTGTGCTGCCCGGGAGCACTAGGGAGCACTTGAATTGGAGCAAAAACAACCCTTTCCCATTTTTTTAAAATTTACTTCTTTCTACTTTTCCCCAAGAAATCGCCCACGTTTCTAGCTTTCACCACCCTCTCCCCCGCAAATTAAAAAAGGAAGAAAAGAGGGAGTGAAGAGAAGGAAGTCGACAGAAAATAAGGAACATATTCGTGCAATTTCACAGCAATATCCCCGACAGAAATATCCCCACAACTATTCCTCCTGCAGCATTATTCAATTGTTTTGACAGCAGACATTGATAAATAATGGTCATACTTGACTTGTTAAGCAAAAAGCATCCCTTTTACCGGGAGCTTATACTTAAAGTACAGGTCACTTCAACAATCTCAACAACGAGGCTTTGGTATACAGCACTTTCTTTTTATTATTTTTTTAAAAATAGTAGAACTCAGCAAAAAGCCTGAGCTCTCAGTTCTTTAGATGTCTTAACGTTATGTCTGATCATGCCTAGAGTAATATCACTTTTAAGGGCAAGGGATGGGGTGGGGAAACAAGATACTTTCTAACATTATCGATTGAAAGCTAAGGCATCCAACTAGCCCTGATACAGTTGTTGAAACGGAAATTTACAAGCTGGTCGTTAATACTTGCAATAAAATATCACACTCCTTTTATTCACTAACGACCGGCTTTGCATGCAATATTTTATTTCAGGTATTTTAGCTGCTAACCTGTAAATATTTAAAAGAGGGAACTTTGTTCATTATTTAATGTTAATATTATTATTATTATTATTCTATTTCAAACGCTTATCTAGTGAAATAGTCCTGAAGATATAATAATTCTACATATGGCGCTTTTATTTCACATCATATTTAAGGAAAGAAAAAGGACAAAAACACATAGAATTAGACATATTATTCAAAGACCACGGTACANTTTTTTAAAAACCCCCGGGACACCTTTTTTTTTTTTTTTTTTTTTTTTTTTTTTCTTTTTTACTTCAGCAAACAAAAAAAATAGTCAACTGACATGAAAAGTGGCAAGTCTTCCGATAATAAATAATAAATTACTTTATAATTTTGCAATGCAAGAGCAAACAAAAAGAGTGATTTTTTTTCTTTTTACTTTTCCTAATTTTTTTTTACCTTTTTTCCTCTATTTTTTTTTCTAGAGAGTGAGAGAGAAAGAGAAAGAGAAAGAGAAAGAGAGAAAAACAGTTGTTATAACCAATGACTATACACATCTCTGGGGAAGGGGAAGGTTCTTGGGCGGACACATTTCAAACACAATCCCGAGACGCTTTGTGGCAAAATAGAGGTATACCTTGTTGCAATGTTTTTATAAATTCACTTTTAAAGAGGATTTCAAAAACCTATTTTTAATCGCATCAGACTTAATAGGGGGTGGATCTCAACCAAACAAAATCAAAACCCCACTACAGGCATGCTAGAAGAGACCCAGGAAACAACCCCTTGTTAAGAGTCAGCTAAAAACAACATTGCAAACCAATGCAGCTCCACCTTCCTGCAAGGAATCTTTCAACAATGCAGGGATGAATCATCTCTTTCCTGATGATGGAAAACCTACTGGAGCTTCTTTTGGCAAGGCTATCCCCAATATAGAAACAGCACCATTCGGAATGGGAGGGACCGGATAGAAAGTCCCTCTACCTTGGTTTCTCCCTAAGATGTGCAGTCAAATGAAAAGATTTCCTTCTTTTTTTTTTTTTCCTTTTTGAGATCCACGGGTACAAATCCTTTATATTTGGAAAACGTCTTTTCGATCCTCCTCCTCTGATCATTGAAAAGCACGGGGTTTGTGGTTGTATTTTTTTTTTTCTAGTAAGATCCCATGATTGTCTTCACAGTGTTGCTACCATATTACCTTGTCTTTTCAAATATGACTCCATTCATCTCATGACGCAGTTCCTTGCTAGGTTCATTACAGGGTTGTTAAATATTCTTTCCCCCTAAATTTCGAAGTCCCAACACGTTCGCTTTCCCACTCTCTTCAACAGGGGTGAGGGTAAGGGCAGAAACAACAACAACAGAAATTTGAATGACTGTTCCTCATGCCTCAATAGGACTGGCTACCATGCTGTTGGGTGTATCTGGCAGCTGAGAGGACATTGATGCTACTTCACTTCCAGTAGAATTGGAACCGGGTCCTCCTTCTGAAAAATTAACCTGCCAAAAAGGAAAAAAAAAAAAAGAAAGAAAAAAAAGAAAAAAAAAAAAGGAACAAAAAAGAGAGAGAGAAAAAAAAAGAAGAAGAAGAAAAATAAGAAAAAGAAGTGTTGCTACAACTGTAAAACTTAAAGAAAAGTAGCAGGCAAAGAAGAACACAAAAATAAATACACAAGGCATGCAGCCAATAGGCCTGATACATCTCCACAGGAGGCTGTGTCACTGCTGGTTGCTCTGTTTAGCTTCCCCATTGACTTCACAGGAACCTTCAGGCCTTCGGCCAAATCACCAAGAAAAAGTAGGTTAAAAAAATGGAAAAAGAAGACTGAAAAAAATCAAGCAAATAAACAAACAAACTTATTAATGAGGCCTTCTTCCCTGTCTTGCAAGAGTGGCAATCCCAACAGGATGTTCTAGTCAATTATTTAGGAGTGCATGTGTTTTCTTGACATGAAACTGAAAGATTACTTTTTTCACCTTTTGTGCACATACCAAAATAAACCTGGAAGGAGGATCCAGCAGCAGAAGGCATTTGAAACCAGCCATCCTCTTTCATTCGTGATTCAAGGCTGGTGCTATCTCTTCTTAATGAGAGTCAGTTTGATAAAAAAGGTCACACTATTCCATCCTAATGTGCCCTGCTGCTCCCGTTAGTTTAGGAGTAGCATTAGGAAAAGGCATGTCTTGAAGGGTGGAGCTTTGTTAATCCAGAAGCATTTCTTTGGCACCTATTTAACAGGTCAATTCTGTGATTAAGGTCCTTTCCAAATTAGAGCCGTGCCTTGAATGGCCAATGAACAGTCTGTTCCTTCCACTCTTCTTTAACTCTTTTCAGTATCACATATTATGTCGAATGTATATCAATATTAATTTGTCAACCTAATGGTCTATTTTCCTATGTGTATATTCCCATGTTTGTGTATTTGGACTATCCATCTTTCATCCTGCTTTTTTCTTTCCTTTTTTTGAACTATTTAATACAAAAACTCACTGCATCAAAGATTTTTAAACTCTCGTATTTTGTTAAGGCACGGTATGTAAGGCAACCAAAGGAGATAATTTTTTCTCCCATCTGACGGACAGCTTGATTAAAGCAGGAAAAGCAGTGGTTGCTTTAGGTGTAAGAGGATGCAAATAGTCCTGCTGCTGTGCTGCAGTTTCATGAGCAAGCACAGTGTGCCAGCAAGGGAAACATACTGCAGACTGCTGTTGGGCAAAAGAAAAGCGATTCTGCAGGAGAGCATGATGCTAAACCAAAAAGGTCTGAACACAATGCTAGATTCAACAACAAACCTTTGTCTTCCATCGCTTGATGTAAAAAAAATTTAAAAAAAAAGCCCAACAGATCAAAAAAAAGTTTACATGTTATTTTCTCATAGCTGTTATTTTGAATCCCTGAAATACTATACACAATGTACCTTATTATTTTAAATATCTGGTTTTAACACATTTAGGCCAGGAAACTGACTGAAGATTGAACTTCTCTCCTTAATTCACCTTGTCATGCTTAAATATTGTGGTTGATATGATCCCATATGGGCTGCCAAGTGATGTAGGCATAAGGAAATGAGTTAAGGACAGAATTTATTCTTAAAGGTTTCTTTTCTTCTGCTTAAGGTAGTTTATTATATTGCTTGATTTTTTCACCTAAATACATACTAGCAATTTCCATTCCAAAGAACAAGACTTACTGTAAGCTATATATATGTATGTATAGATTCATGTGTATAGATAGATACATGAAGTTATATCTAGAGGTACATGCTTAAAATAAGGACTTTGAAATTTTAATTAAGAGATTTGTATTCGTCTGACTCAAGAAGGACCCTGGCTGATGTTGTAATCGTGTATTTAAAATTCATCCTACAACATAAAGGCAAAATCGGCCTGAAGTGGGAAGGGGTGAATTCTAGAAACTGCTTTCACAAATGTGAAATTAAGTGACATATAAATAATGTTCTAGTGAAGTGCTTTCAGTTTTCAGGAGTGTGTGAGCTATTACCAGACCTGAGTCAGGCCTTATCCAAACTCACACTCAACTGAGCAATATCTCTGCTTTACACTAAGGTCGATTTTGCACCAAGCTCTGTGAAATCAATTCAGTTCTCTGCTTTTACAGATGTAGTCATGCCCACCTTGTAATTTCTGGAAAAGCCAGCTAATCTGGATTGTTTGTCTCTCTGAGAGGATCTGACACCTGGAGTGAATCGCCCATTGCTGTGACCCGAGTACCGGCTGGCTCGGGCTGGGAACCGACACTTACTAGTTGCTGAAAAGCAGGTTGGTCTATGTCACTCTGCAATGCGAAGTCACTCAGTACTTTCCAGGGCGGCTGGTAACTCTGCACCTCCACGGGGTTCGCCTGCAAACCACCGTCATGTCTCTCCGGGCTAGCAGCCACCATTGGAGTTCCTGTCATCCCTTGGATATTCTGTAAACAGCCCAGCAAAAGATGTTAATGAGCTTGGTTAGCTTTATTGTATATAAACGCTGAGTCAATAAACTGCTTTCTATCTTATCTATACGGTCCCTTGTATTTGCTTTGTTAATCTGCTGTGAATGTCTTACTCTATTCTACTCTAGGTCAGTCTGTTTCTACTCGCTGCATTTATCACGGTGGAAGTTTACTTTCTTTCCCTTTAATCCTCCTATTCGTCTCAAAGCATACCCCCTCCACCCCAAGCTCCCTTAAACACGAGCACTCTGTGTCTCGACTGCCAATGCACGTCTCAGAACGAGAAACGGTTAATCCTGCTCCCTTCTGTAGTTCGCATCCAGTCTGGTTTTGTTTTGCGTGGCCTTAACTGGATCGTATATCCGCTGCACGGCAAACTTGGGGTACGTCATTACTGCACTCTTTCAAAAAACCAAAACACACACATAAACAACAACAACAACAACAACAAAACCAACCCAACAAACAACAACAACAACAAAAAACCGAACAAACAAAAAAACCGAGACCAAACAAACAAACAAAAAAGCCCCAGCCCTCTCAGTATGCCCTGTGGTGCAGGCACAGTGTACAACATAACTCCAAGCCTCGACGAATAGATTGTTCAGGAGAGTTAATAACGCCGTGTTTTATTGCATTCCAACAGGGTAAAATGAAACTCTTTAAATTCCACTTAACTAGGCAGCCTTATGAATTAATAGTCGTTCTCAGGTCAGTCAATATACACAGGGAGAGTAACACACTCTTCTTCAAGTGGACTTACAATAACAACAACAAAAAAGAAACAAATTTGGCTTAAAATGGAGTCAGACAATTTGTTCTGCTGAATCCAGTGCATTCCGCTTGTTTACATCGTCCATGCATATTTCTGCAGAAAAGAGCTCTACGTAGATATAACTACATATAAATTAACCTGTAAACACGATGGTAATTCCGAAAAATTTGCATTGTATTTGTCTTTTTCTGCAGTAAGTGCACTGACAAACACACTTTGTAGTATATAAAGTGCTAAGAAAAACATCTCTTCTTTCATTTTTACTCTTTTTTAAAAACTTTTTTTACTTCTGGGTTTACTCCTGTTTAAAAACACAGAAGAGTGCAAAAGCGTCTTTTCCCCCTTAAGGAGTCCTTTGCATTTGCAATATAAGTATTATACGAGACTGGGTTTATTACATCCCATAAGCTCTGCAGGTCTCATTCATGCTGCAGAGAAGTTAGTCTAAGCTACTGTGTATCCTTAGCCGCACAAATGCTGAGTTGGCTTGAGCAGCCTAAATCGGCTCCTCTCTGTGGTCTGTTTCGATTGCACTGACAGTAGAAACTAACGGGTAATAACTAAGCGGTATCGTTTTCTTTGTTTTCAGGGAGATCGCAAAAAATCAACAGCATCAAACCGAGCCCTGGGATTGTCCGGGCTGGACATACCCCAGGCGTTTCTCCTTGGGAATTAAGGCAGCACACACGGACAGAGGCTGAAGCCACTTACAGTTTTGTCATTGGGTTGCTGCTGCTGAAGTTGCTTCATCATAATGCTCCTTTTTTTGTCCTTGCATCGCTTGTTTTGAAACCAAACCCTGATGACCCTCGGGCTGAGGCCAGTCATTTCTACCAGTTGCTCTTTCATGAGGGCATCAGGTCTGGGGTTGGCAGCGTAGCAGGTCCTCAAGGTGTGAAGCTGTTTTTCATTAAGGACAGTCCGGACTCGGGTGGTCTTCTCGGGCTGCTTGTGGACGTGGGGCCGCAGAGCTGGCTGTCTGGCAGAGATAGGTTCTGCTGTAAGGGAAGGGGAAGGGAGGAACAGGATCCCCATGAGTAGGAAGCAGGGAGTCTGCAGAGACTACGAATCTAAGCTGGTGGGACAGGGGGAGGTGGCGGGCGGAAGGG
>VZTJ01000624.1:197460-208930 GCA_013397795.1 Orthonyx spaldingii | reverse complement strand
TTTTTTTTTTTTTTTTTACCCGTCAGGTAAATCTGTAACCTTGTGTTAGGTGTCTCAGTTTGCAGGGGGGTGGAAAGGCATGTGGTCCCAAATATGTATCCACCATAATAATGCTTGCCTGCAGTCAGCACACTGATCAAAGAGATGTGTAGAGATCCTGAGTGGGAAGCACCTGCAAAATATTAGGTCTTCAGTCTTTTCCCTGTTCATAGCTTTGGCTGCTTAGCTTTGGCTGCAAAAAAAGGACTTTATTCTGTCTGGGAGCAATAGCTCAGTGACCCATATTTAAAACAAGCAAAACCAACAGAAAACATAACAAAACACAACGTTGCTGTTAGGCACCTGTTATACAATAACCTAGAGATTATAGGGCTTTGCCCGGATATACCTGAGAAGGCTCAAGATGACACCTTTCAAGTCCCTTCAAAGAGCTCCTATCATGTCACTATTACTCTGTTGGAATCAGGGGACAGAGAAAAGGATAGACATCATCCATCCACTCTGCTGATGGTGTGCAACTGTGGAGAAAAGATGTGCAGAACTGGAAAACAGGACAAGAAGGACCGTAGTTCTGAAGCTCAGTGATTGGTTACTGTCCTGGAAGATGAAAAACCCAGGCTGTTATCTCTGTCTCAAGACTTATAAACATATTTTCTTCCTTGATACTGCATACAGTGATTGGATAAAAAGCTAGAAATATGATCTACTCTGCTTTTCAGTTAAATAACTGTATTCCTCTGGTTCTCATATTTTGGTACTGTAAATATTAAATTCTTTTCTGGTCTCTGAATAAATCAGTTAAAATATCAGAAACACTGAGCACAGCTCTGTGCCCACTCATAGGGAGCTCAGGTGACACCATGTGCAGCCAGTGTGGATATACTCCAAAGTCTCAACATCTGTGTGCTTAGTTAAATATTTGTAAGGGTGACATATGCTGGATCCTAGGAATGTATCAGGAAGAACACAACAGAAAATGAAAAGAATACTTTAAAACTGAAATGTCTCTATTACTTGCTTTCTTATTGATTGTGAGATATTTCCAAGAAATAATTATTTGTCTCATACATAACATTGTTCCTCATTGTTTGTAAGCCAACAGAACACAAACGCAGTGAGCAAAACACTGTCAATGTGACTTTTGGAACAAATAAATGTCTGTGCTATGAGTGTATGAAGATTTTTGTCATGAGTATCTGTTTTACATTAATGAATGTTTGGAAACTGTAGCATGAAGTAAACAGACAGTGGAAAAATCCCACGACTGTATCTTTTCCCATTCTCCATCAAGCCATTAAATGTAGCAGAATCATCAACAGTGTATGGTGTAAGTATTATATCAGAGCTCTCTCATTCTGATGGAATGATCCAGCTAATGGACATTTTTGTAGGACAGATAATTATTTCCTGTCCTTATTCTTATTTCTAAAAATTGTCCTTTTCCTCCCTGCTGATCTTTCTCTGCCATTCAAAAACACTCCTGGTCTGCTCACATATTCCATTACCCTGTGTGCACTATCAATTCCGTTTTCTCTCCATTCTTTTTCTCTGCCTGCTACAATCTCTCAATGCTTTCTATCCTTCTGGCAATGAAGGAGAGGTAGGAATTTCTAGAAAGGAGTGGGAGAAAGAGTACAGAGTGGCCACTTTTTCTCCCTGTTTGCACTTCTTCTCTGAGAATGAATTTTCCCCTTTACATCAGAGGAAAGGAAAGGTGTTGTTCAGCTGCAGGGCTGTTAAATGAGAGGGGCACATTGGCCTTAATATCATTAATGGCTTCACAGACATCTCAGATCCATTGCAAACACCAATTAGTATGGTGTTCTGCTCCTCAGCTCTTCTTTTTTCTGTCCTAGCATTCCTTTTTCCCATCAGATAATGCAGGTACTGTTAAGAATTTCACAACCTCACAAAGACCAGTCTCATAATACACAAATTTCAGAAAAAAAAAAAGAAGTGACAAATTTTAATTGAATTATCAGTCTACATGGATTTGTACTGGCTCATATTTTCAAGAATGTCTCTGTAAAGGAAAAGGACCTCCTACTTGACATAGATGGTAAGATTAACTCTGACATTTAGAATATTTCACAACGAGTATTGACTTTGTAGGTCATTAGAGCCATCTGGGGCCTGATTCTGTAATTGCTTTTATCAGCAGTTAATGGTTTCTAGAACTGAACATGTTATGAGTACTGAATGGAAGTAGATTTGCACCTAATTTTAGATAAATATCAAGATACATGTCTAGAACTTATAAATTTTTTTTCTTTCTTTAGAATGTAGTTGATCACCTGAATGTCAGAATAAGCAAAGCACAGCTGTTCCTGGATCACAAAGAGAGGTTTCAAGTCACTTCCATTGGTTTAAGAGGCTGTGGTCTTTATTCTCAATGCTCTGATATGGATTTGTGCAGTTATTCTTTCCATTATAAGTTCTGCTGGATGATTTCAGAGCTTGCTTTCTGAAATAATTTGAAGTCCATTAACAGTACACCAGTAGCCCAGAGAACAATTTCTTGTCTAATTAGCATTGTTGCATCTAAGGTGTATGTTATCTCTTTTCCCACAGGCTTCCATTTTGGTGCAGCTCAGTTTGTAAGGCCAGCTTCAGCTTATAAATTCCTACACGGTTAGAGTCAATTATACCTCTACTGCACGTTCAGCAGCTCTGAACCTTGTTAGCTCTCTTGGCACTGAGGGGCTTAGCTCTCTTCTGGTATGTGGTAGGACTATCCAGTCCCCTGGTCCACCATATAGGCTCTCCTCAAAGCATATCTACACATGCTTTAAGGCATTATCTCTTTGAAATCTCTTTCCTACTGCTTCAAAATTAGTGATACAGGAGTCTGTCCCATGCTCAAAGAGTCCCTTCTCTTTCTATGGGTTATATGTTTAACTCCCTTCCTAAAGGAATGTCTTTGTGTGTGTCTGTGCGTGTGTTTGTAAATTAGACTTTGCTTCAAAGCACCTTCCTCCACAATCCCATTTAGGAGAACCCACATGAACTCTTCATTCTTATTCTCAAGGGTACAACAATCAATGCATGTAGTGGGGACTGCTCTGCTCGTATTTGATGCCTCACAGTATGAAGTTGCAAGTTTTGGGGCAAGCCCAGATCTGTACAATTCATGTTAAATTTATTGTGCCACAGTCATTCTCTAACCCTAGAAATGGTTCTGCACAGCCCAAGGTAGATCAACAGTGGCACATTAATTAGCTCTCTTCTCTTTGCTTCCTGGTATTTCCTGTTACCTGTTCAGATTACTTGTCACTGACCTTATTCTTTATATTTTCTGTATCTAGTGATCCTTAGCAGCAATTTAACATTTTATGTATGTCTGTTCTTCAATGTGAGTGTTTGGGTTACAAGCCTGGGGATGCTTCTTGTTGAAATTGTGGCTGTGCCACATTTTGCCCATCATGCTGCCCCAGTGTATCACCAAATCCATGAGATGGTAGGCTGCAGTGACTTCCACTGCTAGTGTTACTAACAGACACATAAATTCTTAGATTCTTGTGATGTAAAGTAGAGACCATCTGGAATACATGAAAATAAAAATTAATTCTAAGCAGGAAAGTTTTACTAGATTTAAAAGTTGTTTCAAAAATTAATATGGGTAACAGGATAGATGATGTCCTAATCACAGCATAGATACTTCCCAGAATAAACCTAAATAGCACAGAAGACTTTATTTATACTGAATATCCCAGAAAAAAGTGATGAAACTGAATTCTAAAACTGAACCAGGAAGTGGTCCTGCTCTAAATAGTATGGGAACAGAGGTTAAATAATAGTAACAGGAGCTGATTGGACTCTCAAGGCAGCTATGTAACATAGATGGCAATATCGCCTTATGCCTCAGAGACAGGTTACTTTAAAAAAGTAAAGCAACAGTGAAATTAAAGAGTGACAAAAAGTATTATTGTGTATTGTATTGTGTATTACTGTGTATAATAATGTGAAAAGTGACGTAAGTAATATTAGTGTGTTCGGAGGATTTAGGAGTTTCTTTATAACCTGTTGCTTAATGAATAAAACTGTAGAATCTTAAACAGATTTTCAAGCCTGTAATATAAAGAAGGAAAATGGGATTGGTGAAGTAGAAAGTAATCGAGAAGGCAATCCATGAAGCAATTAATTAATACAAGAATACTTCAGTTGCAGCAGGAATAAACTGAGAAACATCATGTCTATGTTCAAATTAGCCTCCTGTTTTTATTTAGCTTGAATATTCAGCCTGATCTTTTCTTTAGCCAAGTGGTATGTATCTAATATTTGTGTCATGCAGTTTTAGTAAGGTTCAACTGTTTTTGCACCTGGAACTTGGATTTATGGTTTTTACCTAATAGTCTGCCATTTTCATATGAAGTTCCTTCATGAGACAGTTTGGTAATTCAGGAAGGACAGCAAGAAACTAAATTTCTTTTGGTATTATTACAGGTGAATTATTAAAATGTCACAACAATGTTAACCAAAAGAGGTGTATTGACAATTAAACGGTGGCCCAATTGTAACTAATTGATGTCTGTATGATAATCAGTTAGTGATTAAGCAATAACTGAATAGCAATTAAACAGTGATTTAACAATTATTTGACAATTATTTAATGATGATTTGACAATGATTTAAACAAAAATTTAGATGGTGATTAGATGTCAGTCAAACACTCTACTATTTCCTACACTACTAAAAATTTATAGCTGGATATGTGTATGTTGCTAGCATACGATATCATTTTAGGCTTAATGTAAAATGTCATTTACCTCATTAGAGACCTTGAAGAGTAATCCTAAGGTGCGGCCTGCTGCTGTTCAGGACTCAACGGGCTCAAGGGTAGAGACACTTGTAGGTTAAGTAATTGACTTGTAATCAATCCCCCCTTCAGTGTGTGCACAGGTAGTGCAGAACAGCAGCAGTTTTAATTTTGTCTAGTCCCAGCTCAGGTTGGTTGCTTTTATCTTCTGATAAGCCATGTCCTGGACTCCTGGGTGCCTGACAGCCTATGGTCTAGCACAGTTCTCGGAGATAGTGCTTGTCAGTGCCTGTATCAAAGTGCTGCTCACCATACATCACAGTATCTTTCTGTAAAATGATTCATCCTTTTCGTTGTGGTTGTTGATGTTGTTGTGGATTATACATAGTATATAACTGTATTGGGTTTTCATGGCCAGGCTCTCCTATTGGTACAGTAAAGGAATGGCTCTGTGGCTTCTGTTAGAAGCCACCAGAAGCTTTCCCAGTGTCTGACAGAGCCAATGCCAGCTGGCTCGAGGATGGACCGACTGCTGGCCAAGGCTGATCAGTCAGGAATTATGATAATGGCTCTGTGACAATATATTTAAGAAGAAAAAAATTGTTATTGCACAGATGTAATTGTGGCCAGAGAAGAGAGGAGTGAGACCATGGTGAGGCAGCTGTGCCCTCCAGCCCATGAAGGTCCATGGAAGAGCAGAGATTCACCTACAGCCCCTGGAGGAGACCCACGCTGGAGCAAGTGGATGCCTGAGAGAAGGCTGAAAACCCATGGGAAGCTTATGCTGGAGCAGGGTGCTGGCAGGGACCTGCAGACCCAAAGAGAGTTGCCCATGGTGGAGCAGGTTTCCTGGCAGGACTTGTGACCTGTGGGATACCCATACCTGGAGAAGCCTGTCCCTGAAAGAGGAAGAGGGACCCATGGTGGAACTGTTTGTGGAGACTGATGCTTGTGGGATGCACTCATGTTGAAGAAATTCACAGAGGACTGTGTCCCGTGGAAGGGATGCCACGCTGGAGCAGAGGAAAGGCTCTTCTCCTGAGCAGCAGCAGAAACAATGTGTGATGAACTGATCATAACCTTCATTTCCATCTCCCTGTGCCACTGGAAGGGAGGAGGTAGAGCTGGGAAAGGGGCTGTGGGAGGAAGGTGTTTTTAAGACTTATTTTACTTCTCATTATCCTGCTTGGGTGTTGCTAGTAATAAATTCATTTAAGCTGAGTCTGTTTTTCCCATGATGGTATTTGGTGAGTGATTTTTCTCCCTGTCCTTAACTCATGAACCTTTCATTATATTTTCTCTTCTCTGTCCACTTGTGGAAGGGACTGATAGAGCAGCTTTGGTGGGTGTCTGGCATTCAGCCAGGGTCAACCCACTACAACTGCATAGCATAAAAAGGGATTGCTTAAGTTTACATTTAGTTTTTATGTCACCTTCTGTCCATTACAAAGGAGACAGAATTGTTAAATTGAGCACCAATTAGATTTTCACAGATACACTTTTATTCCTTCAGTTCATATTTGGTACTTCAGATTTTAGTAGCTTGTGACTTTAAACTTCTGTCTACAACCAAGAAAATTAAAAATCTCTTGGTATGTGAAAACCAAGGTCCTTCTCTAAAACAGATTCTAGGAGTTAGTTCCTAAGTGCAGTACTGCAAGTGTGTCAGTAAAATCCTAAGTCATGGCAATGAGTTTCACACAGAGATTCCATCCTGCAGCCAAAATCACCATCTCTTAATTGAACTTATTCTCGTTAAGTGTCATTAGCAATAGTTTGCATGAGTGGCTTTCCACTATCAGATGCCTAAATTCTATGTGTTATAAAAACCTAAGGAGTCAGATAGATGGCAGAGTATACACCAAAAAGGCAGAAGTCTGAGCTATGGGCAGTGATTTACACAGGCTGAACCCCACGCCTGAAGTCTCCTTCTTCTGTCTCTCTACTCCCTCACAGAGAGACAGAATAAGGAGACTTCAGGCTCATCCCATGCGAATCAGTTCACAAAAGCTGGGGTAGGAGCCCTGTACCTGCCTCTGAGCTCAAGGCAGATCCTTAAATGTACTAGAAAGGTGAAGACAGTTAGACACAAGTACCTTTCAGTGACTGTGTTAGAATTGATTTGGCAAAATACTTCACAATTCTGGTAGACATGGAGAGATATTTAAATAGCGAACTCCTTTTTTTTTTTTTTCTACTGCAACAGAGTCAAAATCTTTCAGTCTTTCAGACACAATAGTTAAATTTGAGGTGACTGTTCCTGTGCCATTCCAGTTTCATCCTCATATTTGTTTCTGCTGCTGTATATTTTCATTTATGTGCATGCAAGTTCCTTAAAAAGATGTTTACTTAAGTTTAACAGTTGGCAGCTTTGCAAAACAAAACCAAACTAACTTCTTCCATAATAGCTCTATTTTGCATATTCCCTGGTGACTGCATAATATGAAATATTTTATTGAAATTTTGATTAATTTTAAATTAAAATTCCTTGGATTTTTAACAGGAGATGAAATATTTTATTGCCTCTTTCATTTCAATGCTATATTTGTCAGCCTTTCTGGTCAAGCCAAGATAATTTACATGATCTATGTTATTTTTTTTGTGGATTTTAGTTTTGAGACATTAACAAAATTACACTTCAACTTAATCCCACCTTTCTCTTCTTAAACCAAGTTCCTCCTTGGTTTAGGGTCACAAACTTTCTAAAGAATAAATAAATGCTATGATCTTCTCATATAAAAGTTCACATTTTCATGGTGCTGAAAATTTAAAAAAGCCCAAAGTTAGACAAGGAAAATTTGTATGCAGATTTAGGTTATTATAGTATAACTCATGTATAAAAGAAAGATACTGCAACATACAGAAATATGGCATGTTTCCAGCAGCTCTATGGAATAGTGCCATCAACCCACCATTTTGTGATACACAAGGCTGGCAGAGAATGCTCCACAGTAAAATCCTCTTTTCACTTTCTTTTGGCTATTCCAAATTACTCATGTCTCCAGTGGATAATTCTGATCTCACTGTACTCTTGTTTCTTTTAACTTGGCATCATGGATGAGATAAGCAGTTATTCCTTATCAGATGGCTGTACTACCAGACCAAATGCTTACTGGCTTGGCATCTCAAGGACAGCGCCTTAGAAGAATGACACTATTAACAGTGTGACAGTAATACATACAAGATCAAAAGTAGATTTGTTGTACTGTACATTATTTTAGGGAATATATCCACATTCCATAGGACACTAAAGGTTAAAGAGACTTTTACAGTCGGCATCAAAGTTTCTTGTCATCTGTTCATCACTTTGCTCCTCTGTCCTTCCCAGCAAGGAACCATTTAAGTAGGTATTTTGCTTCAGCAGTTATAGTACAGCTGACAAAACTCCTGTTTCACCCCCTGAACTTTAGAAAGGGCCAAATCATATTTTCTCCTGCTTTGAAATTTCCTCAAAACCGGCATTAATTTCTATGTGTCATACTGTTTCTTTCTCTGGATATGTGTTTTGGGGGAAGTGTATCACATGGGCATGAAAGGGGTGGTGAGTTTTATGAGTCATGTTTGTTGTAGGAGAAGGACCTCTCTAGCAGGACCGCTGGCTACTAAATCAAGGAGGCTGTTAAAACACATCACAGTGTCTTATTGTCTTGTGTAACAGTTCTACTTTGTGTGGAAACACAGTTTGATATATAGAATGTAATGTCTGAGCTTTTTCACCAAGCTTATAATCAGAAAGTCTGAGATGAGCTCCTATATCTCACTCCACATCCGAAGCCAAGTATAATGGGAATCTTCAGGGAAGAGAGTACTATTGCTGCAGGGAAATGGCTATTTTGTGATGTTTTCTGGATTCTTCCTGTGAAACGTGACTCCTGCAGAATTTTTCTTTTGATGAGGAAATAGCTCTTTGGTTTTGCTCTTGTATTACCAGCTGGAAATTCCACAGCTTTAGTGTCATCTGACACTGAGGGGACAGATGGGTTCTTTTAGAGATCCTTAGCAGAAGGATGACGACATTAATTCACAGTTACAATTGAAACTTTAATTTCTTAACATGATTTCATGATTAGTATAGGGCAGAATTTGTGATTAGAATGGCACAGGATGTCTACTATCAGAATCAATATAATACAATCTATAAGTAGCATAATATAGAATTTATAACACAGCTTGTGCTTTCTAATCACCTGGACCCTCTGGAGATCGTGTCAGATCTTAATACATGACTTACCACCTATATAACAATTATAATCTACACTTGAAGCTTATATTAAAAAATACAAATTATTCAGAGTTTGGAGGAAGCAGAGGACAGCAGAGATGTCTCTGACCATTGTGAGGCCACAAATCTCACTGTCCAGCAGCTGTTCTAATCCAGGATGCCCACTTAGGACTTACAAGTGTTTGATTTTATGGAGTGTACTCGGTGCTGCTGCACTCCCCTGTTCTCTGGCAGGGTTATTACCACCACCAGGCCTGGGAACTTCAAGACAGGTGAGGAAGGGAGTAATCAGCCTGGCCTCTAGGAAGCTTGAGGCCATCAGGGGCTGGAAGAAGAAATCTGTTTGGTTTGTCTACTCAGTTCCTAGGACCTTCAGGGACTGATAATGAAGGAAAGGGAACCAATGACTTTCTCAGTCACTGAGAACAGCTACTTGTCCCATAAAACAGCATTACTTACGCTAACTCCATTACCAGGGGTTGGGAGCAGGGTGTACTGGTCACAGTCATCAGGAAGCTCCTGGGAATAGGGTAATTTGCTTTCCAGAGGTCTGACATGCAATTTGTTTATTGTTTGTTTGGTTGTTCTTGTAAAAGCTGTCCCAGAAGCATAGATCCTTCTATTTTATGAGATTTTATGGCATAATGTGACCTCATATAGTCGCAGAATCACAAAATCACAGAATAATCTGAGTTGGAAAGGACCCACAAGGATCATCAAGTCCAACTCCTGGTCCTTCAAAGAACTAGCCCCAGGAGTCACACCATGTGCCTGAGAGCATTGTCCAAATGCTTCTTGAGATCTGTCAGACTTGCTGCTGTGACCACTTCCTTGGGGAGCCTGTTTCTTTGCCTGATTGGAATCCTTTGGGGAAAGAACCTTTAGCTGATATCCAAACTAAACCGCACCCGACTCATCTTCATGTCCTCCCCTTGGGTCCTGTGACCAGTCATCACACAGAAAAGATCAGTGCCTGCCCCTCCTCTTCCCCTCACAAGGAAGTTGTAACTGCAGTGAGGTCTCCCCTCAGTCTCCTCCAGGCTGAACAGACCAAGTGACCTCAGCTGGTCCTCATACAGCTTCCCCTCAAGGCCCTTCACCATCTTTGTTGCCCTCCTTTGGATACTGTCTAATAGTTTAATGTCTTTCATACCATGACACCCAAAACTGCCCCCAGCACTGGAGGTGAGGCTGCCCCAGCTTAGAGCAGAGTGGGACAATCCCCTCCCTTGCCCGGCTGGCGAGGCTGTGCCTGATGCCCCCCAGGACACGCTTGGCCCTCCTGACTGCCAGGGCACTGCTGGCTCGTGTTCACCTTGCCACTGACCAGGACCCCCAGGGCCCTTTCCATGGCACTGCTCTCCAGCCTCTCATTCCCCAGTCTGGATTACCCCGTCGCAGGTGCAGAATCCAGCACTTTCCCTTGTTAAACTTCATATGTTTGGCGAATGTCCATCTGTCTAATTTGTCAAGGTCTCTCTGCAGGTCCTCCCTGACTCTGAGGGAGTCAACAGCCAAATCTCCCAAACAAGGATTTCATCACAAGCCGTGGACACAAAGGAGAAACGTTGGTCTCTGTAGAAAACACATCTGTGTCAGGAAGTCCTAGAGCTGGAATGATATAAGAGGACATGCATTTTTCAAATTCTGACTCTTCCACAAAGATCAATTTATGACTTCAGATTGGCACAGAGCTTGGGGATAGGTGGGCCTTAATCAAAGAATGACCTTTAAAGCCATCTCACATATTTTCCCTCCAGTTTTGCTTTCTTATTCTGGATTACATTAAAGTAAACCCCTGCAATGACCACTGCACTGGATTTCACAGTGCGGAAATAAGGGGGGAGTGTTTTGGCTAAGTGGAATCCAAGAACCTGTTGGTCACATTCCCAGCACACTCTTTGTTCCTGGCTGTCAGTTCGTAGTTCACTGATTTGGGTGTTCAAATCCTGCCATCTGTTTGTATCTTAGCCAAAACTAAGGATTTTTAAAAGCTTCTGATTCACCCAAATTTCTCACAGACACAGATTTTAAACTGTCTGATCCATTCACTGCTTGACCTTTGTAGTGGTTTGAGTTCGTTTACTTGAGTTTTTTGGTTAAACGCTAGCACACTTACCAGATTTTATTTAATTTTGCTGTGAGATAAGGATTAGGAGTAGGTAAAGCAGGCTCAAACTTTAAAGAATATAAAGAAAGTTTATTAACAGACTTAAAAGGAAGAAAAAAAATTAAGAACTAGAACAAACTCGTTAGAACACTTTTGCTCTTCCTACTTCTCTATTTTTTTTAATGACAATACAAAAAACAACACTTTGACTTTCAGTCAGTTTACTACTTTTAAATTAGTCTTTTTTCAGTTATTTAGGGAGAGGAGTTTTCTCTTGCTTTACTATGTTGACTTTTCTACAAGAAATACAGTTCTTATGGTTTTCAGTTTCACAACTAGCAGCCGCCCAGGAGAAAAAGATTTTTGCTTGTTGTGGAACGTC
>VZTJ01000624.1:125538-196624 GCA_013397795.1 Orthonyx spaldingii | reverse complement strand
GGGCAAGGGCCCAGCCTTACCAGAGAGAGAAGCACAGGACTTGCTTCTCTCGCAGCAACAGGACAGGAAAAGAGGGTTTTTTTCAGGTGTATCTCTCTTAAATATGGTTTTTTCCCTGGAGGCGGAACAACTTTTAATTGGATTATACACCCATCAATACTCAAAACTAGCTGGTCACTGGCTCTGTTTCTCAAGAAGCAAGGTGCACTGCTTCCTGCACCATAAGTCACTTGAAAGACTGACCCTTCCTGGATAAACCCACGACAACCTTGAATAATTCTTAACTTTCTTTAACTATTTCATTTAGGAAATTTACTTGAGATTTATGCTAGTAGACCAAAGATTGGAATGTGTTCACTGTGGTCATTCTGTTCATATATGTGCAGCTTCATTGTGCCTGTTATCAAGGGAGCTAAGCTCTTATGAAATACTATAGCACTCCCTTTGACATCAGGCATAGTGTGGACCCTATGTGTCATTAAAACTAATATGGGTTTATCTGCATGCATAGAGAATGGCAGATAGAAAACTGCAATGAACAGTAGAATTAATCTGTTTGATATGCTTCATACAGTTAGAATTGGTGACAAATTTTTAGGAGTCTTGTCCTAAAGTCAGTTCCCAGAAGTCTACCTTCTTCAAATGCTGTCAGTGGGGAGTGACTCCTAGAATCTAGTGGCTCTATCACCACTACATAGCAGGACTCGAGGACTCTGGTTCTTCTTCAACTCTATCTGTATTTTCACAGATTTCCACAGACGCTGGCAACATTGTCTATGAGTTCAAAATCTATCTTGAAGTGGTAATGTAAGCCTAAAGGGTCACAGAATCGTGGTGTTAGGCTATTCAGTGATTCATCTGAATACCTTCTTTGGAAGGCACAGCTTTGGAAGGTACAGGAGTCTACAGTTCCTCTTCCAAGTGGATAGGCACCCATCACACAAATCCTTTGCAGACCTAAAAGTGGTATTAATCTGCACCCTTCTGAGGAGCCTAAGCTCTGTTCTTCACACTCTTCAAAAATCTCAGAAGAAAGTTCATTGATTCTGAAAACAAGCAGTAAATCATGACATGAGAAGGAGGCATGGTGCTCCAGCAGTTGCCTAGTTCAGAGGCAGCACTGCTTCTTGACCCTTAACACACCAGGTGCCAGCAGAGGGTTTCAGGAAAACATATCTTCCATATTATACAGATCAGACGTTACATTTTCCCTATCGCAATATGTAACCATAATCCTTAATTTAACAGAATACATTTTTGTTTGTGTTCCAGGTTAAAACACATTCTGCATAATTCAGCAGTCATAATACACAAACTGGCACTCCAGGGCTACCATTCTCGACACTTAGGCCCCATGGCTGCAGCAAGGAGACCATAAGTACATATAACCCCATCAGTTTCTGTGGGTAAATCATAAGTCAAAATTACTACAATAGTTTGAATTGAAGCAGTTTGAGAGACCCACCACTATAAGTTCAGGGAACTGCATACCTGCAAATTAATTACCTAATACATCCCCAGTATTCCAAAATATGACACATGCATTTAAAAATGTTAGAAAACTTTGTTTTAAAATCTTCTTAAGTGCTATAAACATGTAAACATATAAAAAGTAAAAAAAAAAAAGTGTCCAAATGTTGGTTAGTAACACTTAGGAAAATCAACATCTGCATTTTCTTCCTTTGTCTAGGAAGAAGTTATGATTTGATGATAAAGCCAATTTGATAGAGGCAGATAACTTTTCAAAGGCAAAAAAACCCCCTTTGTGTTTAAGAACTGGCTATATTTTAACAGAACTTTTTTTTTTTTTTAAACCTTTGAGGTGTTCATTCAGCTGGATGACATACTATTCAATTGCTACAACTGGATACTATATAAAAATGAAAATGACCTTATCAATACATCTGCTGAATTCGAGAACTCCAGGGCTGTTTAGTTGTTGCTGTTTGTTTGTGGGGTTTTGTGGGTTGGATGATTCTTTCTTTCCATTTTATTTTTAGTAATATTTCTAGTGACCGTGTAGCAAAGGAAATAATTTTCCTCAGCTAAAACTCCCAGATCAGTCCCACAACCTTCAATATACAAAACCCCTCATTTTAATTTTCTGTAAACATGAAGTTTATACATTTTGTATATAACGTGTGGCCCTAGGACTATATTTCAGATTGCCAGTGTTTCAATAAACCAGTGAAAAATAGGGCCATCTGCAATCTGTATGCTGAGCACAGAAATAAAATTACACTTTAATGCAACCGTGAAACCATGGCATTCCAAAAATGGCATATTGCAATGTGTCCTAGAGCATTAGATATCCGTTAATCTTTTAGCAACTTTTTGAGCAGGACATCTCTTTGAGCATGAATGCTTGTTTCCAAAGAGACCATGCCCTTGCCTTAGGGGAAAGGTTATGAAGACTACTGAAGAAATTTGTCAGGACACCAGATTTATTGTACTTCTCTTTTTCAAAATGTACCATGTAATCACTAATCTCTGGAAAACTTTGATTTAACATGTCATCTAAAAGATATTACTGCATTATTGCTAGCACACTAGCCAGGATGCAAAATACAAGGGTGTGAGTAGAAGGAATACATTCCAGATTTTCAGACATGACTGGCTGCAATCTCCTGACACACCAGTGACAGTGGAACTTTCCAGTCGCACTCTATCCTGCATGTTTCACTATATAATCTCCACTAGCATAGTTTTCAAGTGCTAAGAAGCTGAAGTTTTCCAAATATATTTTAAGAGAAGCAGACATTTTGTGATGATAAAACATCCATTACATGAATTTCAAATGCCTGCATTTTAAATTTTCTTTAAATCTTTTGACTGGAAATAAGAAACTGTAGCAAATTTAGGTCTACAATTAACCTACTTTTTTTGTACATAGTAAAATTTTTTTTGCAAACATACAGAACTGACAGCTCACCAATGGGAAGCTATGATTTGTCTACCCAAACCTTAGGTTTGTAATAGGTTTGAGCCCTGTAACTCTAGAGAACAATATCAAATCAAGAGATTTCAGAGAAAGAAATCAAAATGGCAAGATGCTACTTAATAATTGTGAAGTAGGAATACTGGGGTAGGGTGTTCACGTTTTCAAAGTCAAGATGTACATCTGTTGCCAGATTAAAAATGCCGTCTATTCCCTCTGTAATGTTAATTAATTTCTTCCCACTCTTCCAAGTAATAATAATGCAAAAAAAAAGTATCATGTCCTTTTCAGTCCTGATTACAATATGCTCATCTACAATTAGTCTTTACAGGTGTCCACATAATCAAAATATACTTCTGGTTTTTTCCTTAAGAATAGGGCTTGGAATGTCATGCTTTCAAGATCTGAAATGCCATATAATATGAAACAAAATCCATTGGCTGAAGGAATTTTAGAGTGTTATAATATTAAATTTCATTTTATAATGTCAAAGGTTCCATAGGCAAAAATTTGCAACAGTTAACAAGTATGACCCTTAAATTAGTCACATGAAATTCAAGGCATAAACTTTAATATTCATCATGTACAACATTTTTTTGCCTAAAAATCCAGCAGAAGGAATGAATCCACCAGTCCTCATTAATATCACACTGATGAGTGATAGTGAAGTGATGGTTCAAACCTAGAGCACTGACTTAAGTAGGAAAGTAGAATTGGGCCAAATGAAAAAGAATATCTTTAAAACAGTTAGGCTCCTAAATCAATCATTGAACATTTACAGTGGTAACTATGTCAGTAAACTGCTGCTTTCATCTCAGTTTTTAAGGACTTTCTTTGTTTGGGAAACCTGGTGGGTTAAATCACAATGAAAAGAATCTTGTTAGATCTGTTCACACACTTGTAACATATTTAAGTAGATGATAACCAAAGTCCTTTTAGTTTATTTGTTTGTTTTGTTTTCAATTGCAGTGTAGTACTTATAGTACTTGCCAGCTACTTTAGCAAGAATTCTTGAAAGATTTGTTAAAAATAACAGAAATGGGACATAATATGCTTTGAAAACAAATCAGCCTTGGGAGACCAAGACTCACCTCTACTGTCACCTACACAGAATACAAGAATTGTGAAACATACAATTATGTCAAAGATACCTGCTGCAGCTTTGGCACAGAATCCAAAAGTGAGGCATGTTTACTACAAGATGTGCAAAATTTTCCACTAGTCCTTCTCATCAAAACTTAGGCTTAAATATGTTCTCTCACAATTCCTCAAAGTTAACATATCTATGTACCTAAGAGTTCTCTTGATTTAAATGAATTAATTTGGTATCACCAAATATTATTTTGATGCAGACTATTTTACAAAACTGAAAAATGAGGGTATGAAGTCATAATAATTCAAAATGGTGGCCTTTGCTTTTTAAAGTGCTAATCTTACTCTACAAGTTCCAAAGAATATTTCAAAGTTCCATTTAATTCAGAAAGAACTGGGTATATATTCTAAGCATATCACAGTTCTACAGAAATTACTGCTGTTCAAATGTTGTTTATAGTTTTAACATTCCCATTTGAAAAACACTGCTGAAAAAATAATTAGGATATAGAAATTAGCCTTTACATGACTGATGGTTTGGAAATCTTATCAGGAGGCTTAAAACAGCTCAGTGTGTTAAGGACACCAAAAAGAAAACTCTTGTTGAGTTGCTTACAGTATCTAAATGCTTTTATATGGAGAAAATACAGTCATAAAGATAGACTTTTAAGAAAGAAATGACAAGGTTTAACATGAAGAACCTGAGGACAGACAAATTTAAATAGGAAATAAGGCATGTTTTTAGAAAGATTTAGAAGATGTTCTTTGACTAAGACCAAGTTACTGAGACTCAGCATAGCGGTAAAAGAATGAAATGCATGATCTAGTTTGAAGATATATTTGATGATATGTTTGAAGAGGGACTAGATGATCATATAAGTTGTTGGTCCTGAACTCATGAACTATGTGTACATGACCAAATTGCTTAGAGAAGTAAGAAACACTGAAGGTGTATGCCAGTATTCAGTATTTTTTGGATTATATTTCACTTTTTGAGACACAAGATGAACAATTTGATTTTTCTTGATATTAATAACAATTTGGGGAGTTAATGAAGTAATAGAATAGGTTTTACCATTAATGTACTTCAATAGTTGATTTTTTTTGTCTGCATTCCACTGCAATTTTTTCCTCTTTGTTTTTTTCCTTACTACATAATTCAGGAGAAATGCAGTGCTATGCTGCAACACTGTTTTAGTGTCAGACTTTTCCACATCATGAACAAGAGATGCCATTTAATATCTTAAGGAGGATTTAATTCATAATGATGTCACTTTACATTTACATTGGTATGCATCTCTGCTATCTGTGAAATGCTGACATTTTCTAAGAATCACTGCTCACTGTTTATGATATGTCTTAAGAAAGATTTTAGACCTAATTGCTGAACTTTGGTCCTTTTTTTCAGCAATTCTGTGGAAAGTGTGGAACTGGAGAGATAGACTGGAGCCCTGCTGAGGATAACATTACGTCTTTGAAGGGACTGAAGAACAGAGTTGTGTGCTGTCCTCCCTGGAAAAGTAGATTGAAGGGCATGCAAACATGGAAGAACCAACTGTGCCTAACATGAAAATCCATGAGTTACTGTGGTTTCCATGGGCCACATGTTATGAAGCACTGATAAAAAAATTCGTGTACATGCAGCCATTTCTCCAAATTTACTGGGACAAGGGGTTGGCAGTCTCAATCCAGGACTCTCCATTGTTGTGTGCAATGGCTATTGACCTCAAACCAGCCAAGTATTTGCTGGTTTTATTTTTCAAATGGAAAATTAGTGTACACATTGCAATTAACCATAGAACCTTAAAGAGTTCTGTTTGAAGGCTAATTCCATAGAATCACAGTAAGAATATGAAAATTAAAGCAGCCTATTGCTCCTCACAGAGCCAGTCAGCTCATGATTCAAGCGCTGGACTGCTTAGTTGAAATAGCAGCACTCCCTGCTTTATGTTCAGCTACTGTCTGCATGGTTGGGTAATAAAAACTATAATTTCTGAGAAAAAAGATACCAGGTAAAATACAGCTTGCAACAGATTACCAGGCAGGAGATCAAGATAGAAATAATAGTTTCCTACTGAAAATGATCTTGAACTAAAGGTTAATCACAAGAATGTGTGGAAAACCTTGACAATTCTCGTCTACTAGATAGCATTCCACAAAAAATCCTATCTGTTTATTGCAGATTTCTGAAAAATAAAGATAAGTCATTTTCTTACAATTAATCTATTCTTTAACAAAGAAAAAAAATTTTCCTAGAAGAAATTCTTTGTCTCAGAGGTCTCTATATGACTTGTCTAGGTTCTAATGTCTAGTTATAATAAAATACCTGCTTACTGCAGCATTTTCCATTTTTTCAGGGTTAGGTTTTGTCTTTTTTTTTACATATCAGAAATTACTTAAATAAGCTGAGACACAGCTTCAGTGTGACAATGGTATATCCAAAATAATGAGTAGAAATTAGTGAGTTGGGATGTGTAGAGGGCAGTATTGTTAAAACCACGACACCTTACTTCCTCTCTTATTATTTAAATGTCACTATGTGCTAGCATTGTACAGCTGGAAATAATAACCATCTTCAATTACCTCATCTTTCATGCTTGCCAAAAAATACATGCAATAACATGTTTAATTCATCACGTTTTGTTTGTACATTAATAAAAGGAAATTACACAGACAGGAACTGCAAAGTATTGTATAGCAGAAGTAATGAGTAGACAGCAAAAGGTCTGGTTTGGAAGTTCAGTGTTCATCTGGAAGCCATGGACCTGAAATAAAGTATGGTTTGAAGCAAAGGATGGCTGTGCATTCAATATTTGCAAAATAATTTAAAGGTATAGCTCAGTTTCCTTAAACTTTTATTTTAAATGAGTAGCCTTTTCTTCTGGATATAGTGCTAGAACCTTCAGCTGGACTACAAAGTTTTTAGCTGATTTATTGATAACTTTTGTGAGAATTTTCTGAAGAAGTTGTTTAGAAAACTGGACTAAAAGTGACAGGTGAGGCCAGAACTTATTACCTAGGGTTGAACTCAGTGTATTGTATTCTAAAGGCTTTGTTCCTCTTTTATTCTGCTGAAACAGTGAAGACTAATGGATGTACTTTCTGAGAGAAAAATAGAATTCAGATCCTTTGAGTTCAGAGATTGAAACTCTAATTGGTCGATAATTCTTGTCACTTTTCTTTTTATTTTTGTCTAATATCTTCCTTTTTTTGCCCCTTTTCACATTGTAGAGGTCTTGGAAAACCTTTCAGTTGAAGGAGAATAAAAAAGACAGCTAGGAGCAGAACTAAAATTGTTCTTGATTATTATAAAACTTCATCAGAACTCAAGTATAGGAAGGAATTGGGCGGGGAAAGAACTGGGAATAAAATTTAGGTTTATTTGCACAGAAAGGAGCTGTTCCAGCTAATTCCCAGCAGAAAATACAGTTTTCAGTAACTCATTAACACAAAAAAATTTAGTAGAACCCTAAAGTAACACCTGAACCCCAAGCTTATGAGTTCCTGTGGAAATCAATCCTTCAACTATTCAAACGCAGAATATTTTCTTTCTCGTGACACAAGATGGCTATTTTGCTGTGGGGACCCTGAGAATGCCTGCCTGTGCACAAAGAAAAATAGGAGTCTGTACTGCTGTGTCACAAGTGCAGGCAGGGGCTCAGGTGCAATCTGTCCCTTTGGGTTGTCTTAAGTAACCTGTGTGTCTTTTCCTTTTGCAGAAGTACATAGCAAACAAAAAGAGAGCGAAAAAAGGCGCATCTGGGAAAGGGGATACTTCTGAAAAGGCACGGTCTTTGTGGTTTAAGGAGAAATTTGGTTAGCCTTTCTCAAGCAGTACTCATCTCTCCTTCCTTGAGTGCTGTGATGTATTCTTTGCTCCTTCTGCAGATCAAAGACAAATCCAGTGCATAATTCCAAAACCCAATTAAGTCTAGTATAGAATTAAATTTAAGAGTTTGAACTGTAGACTGATTTAATCAACTGTGGATTATTCATGATGGGTTTGGATACCTTATTCTGAATAATTTGAGTTTGTTTAGTTTGAATAGTAATAGGTCAAAGAATATGAAATCTCATATTGAAGGAAAGTCAGAGTTTTTCATATGCAATATTTGCTGTGGATTAACTGGAATTATATCATGTCAAACTGCCTTGAATCTTTACTTTCCCTCTGGTGTAAATAACATGTCATTGTATCATAGATTATTAATCCTTCTTTAAAAGTATCCTCACATGATCTATATTCATTCTAATGCAAATGCTATGGATGCTGAATCCTGAAACAGCTGTAGTACACTACGCTATACTACACTAATACGACACCAGTAGTTCACTCTCTTTTACTGGTTACCAAGGTCAGGTTATCTCCTAATCTCTTAGTCATCTGTGATCCCAATGCACTTGTATCACCTAATGGATTTAAATGCAAGCGCAGGGGCATTTGTGGGCCTTTGGACCAGAATTCACATAACTGTAGTATGGCACTGAGATATATCTTGTACGTGAATGTGAATAGTTCCTGGGATCTGACTGTCGGGGAAGGAGTGCATATAAAGCCTTTCCATGATCATTTAGCACATACATGTGCACAAACATCTTCAAAGCAGGCATCACAGACAGGATCCTAATGTCTACCAATATAAAAAGAATCACAGGAACAGGCATTACATCTGTGGAATATCACTGCAGAGTATAGAAACCTAGTTTCCATCCCTTTTGCTCCCATATACAAAGGCGCAACAACCATTCATCACTTATGCATTTTATATTCATTAGTTGCCCTAGTTTTTGCTATGGTTTGGGGTTTGTTGGGATTTTTTAATTATTTTTTTCTCTGTTTTGTCTCTATGAAAAGAAAGTCTTTCACCAAAGCAGCTGATGACAGAAATGAAGTGTTGCACAATTATTCATAGCCTTCTAAGGTATAGTGAAAATCTTTATTATGAGAAATGAATTTGTCAGAGTGAGTTCAGATTCACATTTCATTCAGTGGGAACCATAAGAAGAAAGTGGCCAGAAATTGGTAGGATGCTTATGACATGAGACATTTTCATATTCTCTGATTAATATCATTGAACCCACGAAGAAAATCTCTGTGGATTTGATCCGAACACCCCTTTCTTCTCATGAGGTGAAGTGAAGGTCAAGAATAGATGCATGAGTCCAACAAAGCTGGTTTATAACTCAATGTTATTTGTTGCAAAAAACCAGATTTCCTTCCAAGTGTCAGGACATCATCATCTTTTTGACAGAAGCTTTCTAAGGTGGAAAGGTGGAAAAGGAATCTTGGAGAAGAATCACTGCATGAGTGTGGTTTCCCTGTAATCTTCACCAAATGCCTGCTATTTGGCAGTGTTGGAAACAGGACACTGTTCTAACTAGTGCACTTCGTTTTTACGCCTAACGCAGCTGCTGCAGCAATTCCTGTTGTCATTGCTGCAGTCTGAATGCAATGTTCTTTTTCACACTGAAGGGGATGAACAGTGCACCCCGTTGAGGTGGGTCTGAAAGCAGGATTAGCCTACTTGATCTGTGAGAGGTAAGGAGGCTCCTTACCTCTGTGAAACAATGTATTTGGGTCCAGAAATCATGTCATTGAGCTATCAGTGTGTTGACACAAGAAGTGAAATGAAGTATTTAATTTCAATTTTACGGTAAGATATCAACTCAGTGAATGAAGTTTAATGAAGATAGATTAGATCTACAACCATTTTCAGATGTTACCATGGCATGGACACTTAGTTTCTTGTGAAACAGTTTTTTGGGTTTTTTTTTGTATAGAATGTGATGAGGAACAGAAGGAGAAAGGGATAATTTCTGCTAGATAAGATTTCCATAAAGCAATGTTTCATCAGTTGGAATTTAGTTTTCACCATGTTTTCAGACCTATTTAATTTTTCAGTTAGGTTTTGCAGTACATAGCCCTACTTTTAGTATTCTTGAACTTTAAAAGGTGCAGAGAATTTTTAAAAGCAGAAAAACAAAGAGTGTCATCTGTTGCCAACCACAGTCTCAAAGACCTCAGAGGGTGAGGATTGTGGTTGCTTTATAGAATCATGGAATCATAAGATGGCTTGAATTGGAAGTGACCTTAAATATCATCTCATCCCAAACCCCCTGCCAGATGCAGAGACACCTCCCAGTAGACCAGGTTGCTCAATTTCCCATCCAACCTGGCCTTGAACTCTTCCAGGGTTGGGACATCCACAATTTTTCTAGACAACCTCTTCCAGTGCCTCACTACCTGTGCAGTAAAGAATTTCTTTCATATATCTAACCTAAATTTTTCTTCTTTCACTTTGAACACTTTATTCCTTGCCCTGTCACTACAGTTCCTGACAAAGAGTCCCTCTCCAGCTTCCCTGTAGGCTCCTTCAGATACTGCAAGGTGTCCATGAGGTCCCCACACAATCTTCTCATCTCCAGGCGGAACAGCCCAAATTTTCACAGCCAGTCTTTTTAGGGGATGTGTTTCAGTCCTCTTATCAGCTTTTTGGCCTCCTCTGGACTTGCTCCAGCAGTTCCATGTTCCTCTTAAGTTGGGGACCCCAGAGCTGGATGCAGTGCTCCAGGTGGGGTCTCAAAAGAGCAGAGCAGAGGAGCAGAATCCCCTCCCTCGCCCTACTGGCCACACTGCTTTGGGTGCAGTCCAGGATTCCGTTGGCTTTCTGGGCTGGGAGCACTCACTGCTGGCTCACAGTGAGTTTTCCATCAGCCATCACTCCCAAGTTCTTTCCCACAAGCCTGTTCTCAATCACTTCTCCACCCAACCTGTGGGTGTGTCTGGGATTGCCCCAATGCAGGACCTTGCACTTGGCCTCATTGAACTCCATGAGGTTTGCATGGTTCCACCTCTCAAGCCTGTCCAGGTCCCTGTGGATGCCATCCCCTCCCTCCAGTGTGTCTTGACTGCCCCACACAGCTCAGTGTCATCAACAACTTTGCTGAGGGTGCCCTCATTCCCACTGCCCATGTCACTGACAAAGGTGTGGAACAGTACTGGCCCCAGGACTGACCCCTGAGGGCTTCTCTTGTATAAAGTAAAGAGAGATTTTGGAGGGAAGAGCCTTGAATGAAAATGAAATCCTGATGACCTCAAACATTTCCTCTGGTAGAGCTTTACTTAAGTAAATTCTAAATAACTTGTCCTCCTCTTGCTCTTTCAATTTAGTATTGACAAGGGTACTTGCTTGCATCAGTTCTTCACTATTTGCGGTCTGTGCACTCTGTGAATATTTGTTTTAGTGTCTTTTCTCAGAATACTTTTCTTTAGCTACCTGTAAACAATGTTTGGGATATAGTTAATCACTTGTGGGAGTTCTCTCTTTTCCTGATTAAGACTAAGAGTCACATCTATGTTATTTTTATGAAACTTGATTGAGACATTCCTTAAAAGGATTACTTTAGAACTGTCATAACCATTTTTCAGAAACAGAAATACTTTATAGCTTATTGAGACTTTTGGAAACAAAGTCTGAGAAACAATTGATAATGAACACAGTATTTTCAAAATATTCAAACCCAAGATTTCTTCTTATCAAAGTCTTTGTACCAGTCCAGAATATCCAAGCTTAAATCTCAGGGTTTTGTACATACATACAGAGGTAAGCAATTTAAATAGAATTTGTCAAGGCTTGAATATTACCTTTTGGCATGACTTGGTTTGGTCATTTGCAGTTTTCAACTATAAAAAGCCTCAACAACAAGTCAAAAGTACAAATAGATGTTTTCAAATTGATGATTCAATTATATTCTGTGATACAATTCAATATAGAATTCAGAATTATTTTTGCTTACTCAGGGAACATTATCATCTTCTATTCTGAAACATGTTAGCAACATTTAATTTTAGTGACTATGCACTAAGATATGAATATCTGAGGATCTCAGGGTTGCTCTTGGATTTGGTTTTGGCTCAGCTTTTTAAGTCTTTTTTCATGGAGGGAGTGGAGGAACAGATGTAGAATGAACTTCAAAGAGTTTGAGGGCCAAATCCAGGATTGAGACAGAAACTTACCTATGACTGTGACTAAGAGTTTCAATTTTTCATCTCTTTTAAATATACCAGTCATCACGACACCTGTGTGAGAAGTCAGTGTGGCAAAGCTAAAGTCAGTATATTTGTTTAGAAGTGTCCAAAAGCAAACTCAGATAGAAAAAGGAAATTCAAAATTCTTAAATACTATTATTATATCTTAGGCCTGTTGAGTACTCAGCAATAAAGTCTGTCTTTTGAAGGGCTATTCTATTTCTTTTACATTTTTAGGGGGATAATAGTTGGAGATGACTTATTTTATGGGGAAATACATTTCTGTCTTTGAACCTAGAAATCTTGCAAAAACATTTAGATTCACCTTATCCATTATTTCAACAAACAGAGAGCTAGGTATTTTATATGTTGCTGTTGAAGGGCCATGTTTATATTAAACTGGAGATGTGTACTATTCTATAAGAGGCTTGAAAGAAATTATGCAGCCATAGGGAATGCCTTTCCAACTTCGTAAGCAACAGGGGACCACTCAGCATGCCATTTGTTACAAACTCTGCAACATTTATAAAATACCTTTAAACATCTACTTGCAAACATATCAATGCAATATTTTAATTGAGTTTACCTTGACCTCTTTTGTTGCTTCATAGTTTGATTTAAAAAATGTGAGGCAAAACAACAACAGGAATATATTTGTGAAATCCAAGAGTTTAAAGGTTTCTACTGCTACTGATAAAATTTCAGGAAATTGGAAGTTTAGTAGAAATCATGTGAGTATTATAAAGTTTTTTCTCTAGAGATGTTTCTGAAGAGCTGAGAAGTCAGTAGAAGAAACATGAACACTTGGAATCTAGCTTTTTTTAATACAGGTCTTGACCTCAGTGACAGTTGAGTAACTGAGTTCAAATAAAAATGTAATACAACTAGATAATATTTCCTTTCTAGTCTACTGAGGAGTTTTTAAATCCTTAATGAATTCATGGGATCTGATGATTCCAAAAGAGAGGTGTTAGAGAAACAGAATGACTGCAGGTCCCTTGCACCTATCTTTTGCACCTAATACAGAGTACTTAGACAACTTTTTAACGCCACGTATGTACAGACATGCTCAGTGCATCTGTTCAGAGACAATCCTGATCTTCTATGCTGTAGAAATGCCCATGCAGTACCTCTCTCACCTAATTATATGTAGCTTTCTTTCTGCTGCTCATGAAATTATATATTTATCTATTCAATGTTTATTCTGAGAAATTATATTCATTCAGACTCCATAAAAATGTACTCATTGAATACATTTTTTAATCTGAAACCACAGTCTTTTGATAAGGATATGAAACATTCATCAACACCATCAACAACATTAATATATCCATACTATATGCTATACTTTTGAGTAAAATATCTATTAATCATATTAAAAGAAATTACTCTATAATTTGCTTTCTAACACAGAGGTCATGTATTTACTTAGTCTTCAGAGCTATTCAGACTCTCAAGGCTTCACTGATAAGTAATAATAAACAATTCTTGCAGAGACTGACAATAGTGTAAAACAAATGAAAAAGTAATCAAGAAGGAAAGATTTGACACTTCACTTCTGTTAGTTCAATTGTTGCAAGAACAAGAGAATTGATATTAATATCTTCTGAAAAACACTTCAATAAATCCAAATGTAAATCCTTGAACAACAATTTTTTTTTAACAAGATGATTTCTGACAGTCCAGAAACAATCTGAGGATAATTTTATTCTCCTCTGTAAATCCTGAAATAAAGATCATTCTTTTAAAATTTTGCTGCTTGGTAGTTTACTTGCTTGGGGAAACATGAAGTAGATTTTGCTTTTGTTGTGTAACTGAGATACAATTTCTAAATCTTGGCATGAGATGGGTAAAAATTGTGTGTAAAGCACTTTATTATTCTCCCAGCTTTTCCTCTTTTATATTTTTATTCTCATATCCCTGTATTTAACTGATTTCTTATATTTTCTACAAAGTTGCTAATTCTCTGGTGCATGAATCATCTTTTTGTTATAAACTTGTATAACTGGCTCTACGTGCACCACTTTGGTACCTGTGCATTATTGAGGTAGAAAATTCAGGTCCACTCAGCCTTAAAATGGAAGGCTTATTTAACCAGCTTGGTTGCAGTATGAGAACTTATGTAACCACTGACACACAAACAAATTGTGTGACTGATATTCATTTTGGTACATCTTTGATTTCCCAACCAGAATGACCTGGTACCTATTTACATCTACAGACAACAAACAACAAGATTCCTGAGCATCTTGATCTCAAAAAAACAAAAACAAAACCAAGAACAAAACAAAACCATAAAAAAACTACTCAGTCCTATCCCTGGATTCACAATGTCACAATATGAATCTCTAAGTCCTTTTATCACTAAGCCCTTATGAAGTATAAATTTATAATATGCAGTTAAAATAGCTGCTTTATAACTTCTTAAAGTTTCCGAGTAGGAACAAGGTCGACCTCTTCAGTAAAGGAGCAATATTAATAAAAGCTGTTTACCACTGATTGTAAGAATCACACTGAGTTTCATTTCCAACTAAGGATAACAGAGAGACAAAATACAGTTCCTCTGGGTTTCCAACAAAGACTAAACCTTGTACTTGTGATCAAAATAGCACAGCAGCTGTCAAAGAGCTGCTCAGAAAGGTCTTATAGCAGTTCACCACACTACTGGGTTCCTAACTTCTGTCTTTTGGCATCCATCTCTTCAAATATTGCTTTGTAGCATTATGACAGCCTTTATCATGATTTGGTATTATTTATGGCTGTCTTCTGGCATATTTAAATTTCTAACTTGGAACTTAAGTAGAAAACGGCTGCATTGAGTCTGCCAACAGTTACATCTAACACTGTGCATAGCTCTTGATGATTTCTGTCATACTGCATTAGATACAGCAGTCAGAGTAATAACACTGAGATGTTTACTTTTTATATATTTTGTGCTATGTTTCATCAGAACTGATGAACAACTCAGAGCTTTCCTTGAGAACCTTGGGGGCTCAGAGGGTCTCAGTCAGCAACCTTCTCCATCACTTGTGTCTGTACAAAATACAAGGATGTCTATCACATCCTCTCTAAGTTACACTGCAAGTGGAAATCATTCCTACTCATTGTTACAACAGTTTGGTGGATAAAGCATTGCCTAGGGAGTCCTGTATTCAGTTATTTCTTCTGTCTCAAGAAATTCAAGCTTATATCTTCAATCTTCAGAAAAAATCACTACTATAACTACAGGTTATAATGATAAAGAATAAAGGAATCCTCTGCCTCTTCTGTTGAAAACATTCTTCTCTAATTTTAGACAAAGAAGAAAACCAAATACGTGAGCAAAACATTTATCTGAGCTGTGAAAACCTGTATGTGAACACAATTCCACTGTAATAGCTAAGGATAACTTCCCTTAGCCTATACTCTAGCAGCCACTTATGCGTTTTCCATCAAATAACCACTGCAGGAAATATAAAAGTTGTCCTTAGGATGGATTCTGGCTTCCTTTTTTTTCTGAGGAGAATGACATAACCTCTAGACCAGGAGAAATGAAGCATCCCCTTTTAAATCATTCTAGCTTGCTTTCAACTTTCTTACCCAGATTTTATTGCTATTACTCCATGCTTTGTTATTTTGCCATTAATCTACAAAGCTGTAATTAACACTGTAATTATCCTTCTTTTCCATTTACATGAAAAAAAATTGAGAGAAGCCTCAGAACTAGAGGGAGAAAATATACTGTGAGGTGACAGAACCATACATTTGGATAAGGATCCCAACACAAGTCTATGGTAACTATTTTTTTGAGCAACAGGAGGTAGCACAGGAATTGCCACTGCACTTGTCATCATATTATTTGATGCATAAACCTCCACTTTGTTTCATCAATAATAATACCATACATATCCTCCAGTAGTAGTACATGTTTACAATTAGGCAAACAACTTCATGCTCTCTGACCCAATTCATTGTTCTACTCGCTGGTTCCCAAGCCTAAATAAACAGATTAATGTTCTCTTCCAAGTTAATATTAATAAAGACCCTGTCCAGGCAAGGAAAGAAGAGGTCTTCCCCACGGTCACTGATGTTTGCTTATGCTGAGTATTGCTGAGGGCTGGGGTTTGATTTCTATGACCACTTGTTCTTGCTGCTGCTGTGTTGCTCTGGTCTAACCAGATGAATCCAGCTGCTCTGAGCTCCAAACTCTCCAAAGCCTCTCAGTGTCTGGCTCTGGTCTCTGTCACTTAAAAAGTCCAACATAGGTATGTATATATACACACATATGGATGCACATATATTACACTTTATATTTGTCTATAAATATATGTTTTCTTTTTTTTTTTCCCTACTGAAACCAACAAAAAGGTGCTGCTTTCAACAGAAGGACCTCATTTCCTTCATTTATCCACTGCAATATGCCACTCATCCTTCTGACTTTTTGCATTAGTGATTAGGAAGAGGCTTATAACTGGGGAAATGGACTAACTATAGGAACATTTCTTAGTTTATCCAATTTTTATGCCATAATGTAGTTTTAAGAGATCTAGAGTAACAAGATATGAGCATCTTATAGCTATGCTTTTATTCATTTTTAAAAGTCTATTGGATTGTTGTGTTGTATTATGTTTAGATCCATCCACAGCTGTACTATTGACTTGGACAGTAATGTGATCTGGACATTTCCATGACTAGCCTCAAAGTGCAGACTATCATTATAGGGATGTGCTTGCATAGGCACTTTTTTTGATTAAGTGGTATGATTATTTTTTGTCCTTCTTTCTTTCTAGGATGCTTGTATTCAGCCTTAAACTTACATACCAAACCCCTCTCCATTCAGGCAAGGAAGAGGGTTTTTTTACCTCATTTACAAAAATTCATAGCTTCTAAAAATCATTATTAGCTCAATAACAAGAAAAAAAAATCTTAAATGCTGCATTAAAATTTGATGTCTTCCCTGTAACTTCCAGAATCTTCTGATTTTAACTGAATTTTTTGCATTAAACCCTGAAACGAATGTACTCTTAAAGCATGAAAGCATGAAGTCATTAAAATCTAAGCTTTTTGTGGTACGGATTCAGACATTCCTTATGACAGAATTAATACAACTAATAACACCTTATAGTAACCTGGGGAAAAATGACACCTTCTAAGAAAATGGGTAACTATCCCTTGTAACTTTAGATTTTCAAACTGGATATTCAAACCATGGTCTTGTACGTCCAAGCACTAAGCCTGAGTCATTCCACTGCTGCCTTTTCAGTCTTGGCTTCTTCAAGTTGCTGTGGTGAATACTGCTCACCTCCTGAGGCATCCAGAAGCCCTTGATATCCTCTGCCTCCTCATGTGCTTTGTTTGAAGCTAGAGGTTCAGTGTCTTCATTGACTGCCTGAGTCATAATACAAACTAGGTCATCTATACCCAAGCCAAATGTCCTAATCACTGGACCAATGAATCACCTCCTCTAATTTTCTGGCCCAATGTCTCCATTCAATTATTTAAAGACTCCATGACCTTTTCTGCCACAGGTAAACACAGTTGGTGATCAGAGCATCTATCTGTAATATGGGAAACTCAGGTTGAAGATCTTTTGCTCCATTCAGGTCTGTTCTTATTTAACTGCACTTGGATGCTGTAGGATAATCTCTCTATAGTTTTGTTCCCATGGATATTTCAGTCTTCCTTACCTTCCAGTCTCAAGTTTATGAGTATATAAAATACAACTAATTTTAAGGAATATTTCATGAAGTGGGAAAACAATATCCCGCACTTCCAATCAACAGCATTTGAGGATTAGCCTCTTGGCTTCCTCTTATGGATGTTCATTTCATTATATTTATCACATTTTCTGTTAGGCATCATATCTTTTTAATGGGTAAAGTGGAAGAACTGCTTAGATGCTCAAGAAATATTATTTTTCCATATACTATTGTTTGAGTTCCTACTCTATGTGAGTCCCAAATTATATCGGTAGAAGAAAAATAATTATTTTTAAATGTTTTAAAATCACTTTCCTTGTCTGTAAGTATTTGACGTGCAGTACATAGTAAAAAATTACTATGCTAATGTTGCTGTCCTCAAGGATCTAAAACTCAGTAAGGCTCTTGAAACCATGAGACGTTCAAAAATATTATCTTTTGGTTAGTTTTGTTCATTCTTTAAACTTTCTAAATTAGTAGAATGCACTCGGGTTACATTTTCAACCTTTTCTGTAACCTCCCTACAAGTGTAGGAATTCATGCTTATTAAAAGCAATAAACACTGAGATGAATGTATTAATGTAAGCCCAGAAAAGAGGAGAGAAATCTCACTAAAAGTTGCAAGGCTTACAATAAAATAATTTCTGTGGGTTAACCCTCTGTTGTCAAGGCTCAGTATATTTCTGCTGTAAAGTAGGTCTGTTGAAAACTTGAAGCTGTTTTGTTTTGGATCCTGAATTGACATTGTATTGCCTTGCATTTGTAGTGTTTTGCAAGTAATGTTCATGCAGTACTGTGGTATGCTCAGGTGTAAACCAACTTATTCCCTGAATATATCCATCCTAACATTTTTGGGGCATATTTTTCTCATTTGCTTGAATTCCAGAAACACGCAAAGGCTAGACAGGTTCTCAGCACAGAACGACAGCCTAAAACTTCTTCCAAAAGAATGAAAAGTCTCAACCTGAACTTTTTTCTCATATCCATTAATCTATCTGAAAAGCTGCTGGGCTGGGCATGAACAGGCGTGTTGTTTATTACAAACAATGGACCACTCACATTTTAATGTGAGAACAAGATTCAAAAAATCTTGGAATATCTACTTGTATCAAGCATTTCAGTTAGAGCTTTCACATATACCCTGACAGTACACGAGCCTCTTTTTTTGGTAATCAATGTAATATTTTTTCTCCCATTTTTTCCTCATATTTGAGATTGCTTTACTAAGTACATACTTTTTGAGGGAGTTTGGTGCTTGACTACAATAAAACCAAAGCAGCAGCTTTTTTACCCTAGTGATATTTTAAGAGTTAATACTTTAGTACATGATGAAATCTTTGAACCTTGCATGTTCAGGAAAAATTAGATTCAGAAGCATATATTAAGGCAACATTAGGCCTAGAAAACTGCAAGAAGTAATGCAAAGAGAGGTGCCAATTTAGTTTCTACCAGTATCATTTAACTAACTGAACTGCACTTATTGTAGACCATTTCTACACATGGGAGATGGCTATTCCATCCTTAAGTATTTCCAAACTCTGCTTTCTTCTGAGATCCAGTATTAGTGCTCTAGTTTCCAAAAATGATGCACATCCATACCAACACATGCAGATGGAAGAGCTACTCAGTATTTTTCAAAGTCAGACCACCGAGGGGCCTTACTTTTGAACTGCAGGTCTGTAAATCTTGATCCAAATTTTCTTGCTTTCACTGAATCCATTAGGAGCACTGCAGGGTCTTTCAAGTCCTTACCAACTTTTAAAAATGACCAATGCACAATTTATTTTATTAATACTTAGTTTCTCTTCTGGTTAACAGTTCAAAAGTAGTCTGGTTGGGAAACAAGCCCAAAGAATATTCTGATTTTTTTTTCCCCCCCTAATTGCATACTATCTTGAGAACTTGCCAGATAGCTTCCTGCTTGCTCTTCTGTACTGAACATATCAATCCCTTGTTTCATCAGAATGATAAAAAATCAGTTGTGGGATTTAGGATCTACTAAGTAATTAACATAATCTCATCGTTTGCTGTCTAGAAAATATCATGTTCTTAATCTAACTGATCTGGACGTGATCAAGCTGTGCCAACCTGCTTCCTACTTATAAGAACTCAGCACCAGGACCATGGTTTTGTCAGAAGAAATAAATCTAGCGAGAATGGTTTGAACTGCATCTCTCTAATTCCATCTATTTAATTGTCTACGTATATATCTCAAGTATCCATTGCTTTAATAACATGGTGCTGAATTTTGTGAGTTGCAGAACCACCCAATAATTTGAGTCTTGATATCTGTTCTTTCAAACTAGATTAATTCCTCCTTCTCTGGTTTTATTTCTTTTAAGAGAATAAGATAATGTGTATAATAGAATAATAAGCAATATGGAATTTTACTATGAGGAAACAATTCCTTCAAACAGAATGAATTGGGATTTTGCTGCTTCTGTATTTCCTATTAGCTCCTTTCATCTGGGAAGGAAGTTATGAAAAATAATCTAGCTGGTATTATTATTTCCTTGTGGGAGATCCAAAATCATACAAAAAAAAAAAAAAGGCATGAATAAAAGCAGTTCACATCACATTTTGAAGTGTAAATGTTTCCTTAAGCAAGGAGAAATCCTCTGTAAAAGATGTTTTCAAATACAACTTTCACTTAGAATGAGTTATTTTCATGAGGGTGAAGCTAAATAAATATTTGTATCTGAGTTTGGGTTTGCGGGAATTAAATTAGATTATATATGTATTTTATCTAACAAAAGAGTATCTGAGTGAACAAAGAAGGGGAGTTTTTCTATGCATTGGTATCAGAAACAAAACTGATTTTTGAAAGTATAAATCTCTGCAATTTTATGCAAAATAGCTGTTCACTTCTGCTTGCCTCAAGAAAAAGAGTTTGCCTTAAAAAAAGCAGTTGTTAACTCTTTTGTAGACACTTGGATAAGCAAAACACATCCATTTCTGATAATACAAGACAGAATTGTCCTGAAGTACTACAGATGTGAATATCATCTGTTCCATTGCTGGGTGAACGTAGCCTTGTGCTTCTGTCCAGTTGAAATTAGTTGTACTAAATAAAGTGAGGTCACCCTGCAGAAAGTACTAAACATCCCAGGGTATTGGAGAGCAATGAAATATACAATTACCCTCAACAGCAGTTCTACAAGCTGTGTGATTCCTATGCATTTACTGATTATCTTTATTTGTATTACTCTTTTTTTCGGTAGTGGATATAAATTACATACCATTATGGTCCAACCGCAAATAATGAAATGACAATACCATCCACGCCACAGCACTGTCTGGCATTCATGTGTCTCTTTAGAGGTGTTAGGAGAAAAGACAGGGTATTGCAGCAGAGTGCACTTTATGATGGAATGCTCTAATAGAGATTTAATATATTTATCTGCCTTCCAAAGCCAGCAGCTATAGTAACTGCAAATGGCTGGCTGGCCACAGTCATTACCTGAGCAATCTAAGTAGTTCTGTTTTGAGCTACAGGGTGTTGAAGATAATAGTTCACTCTAGACTAATGCCTACATAATGGCAAATTGCCTTCTCGTTTTTACTTGCTGGTCAAGCCCATCTGATGATGATTGTCTTAATGAGAGTTATAACCTGGCCCATAACCTAAGGTATAAGAGGACTGTTTTCACAGAAGGACAATATTATGCTCCTTAGGGGATTTGATGGATTTTGCTAGTTTTGGGGCTCTTTAACTACTTGGACTTCTGTGGTACCTGTAGCAAATTGTCAGTAGATAATGGTGTCTTCAAGGGTTTACTGAAATCTTAAATCTTTCACCTAACAACAAATGAGTTCTTGCCTAAGGTGTGCAATTGTACGTTCATCTTGTTATTACTGTCTTTCTCTCCTTCTTCCTTCCCTGTTTGTTTTATTCCCATTAGTGTGTTTCATTTATATCCAGATCCTAATAAATTTGTCCTCACTGGATGATGTTCAATTTCCATTATTGCATGCAGTGTTTGTATTTGCATGTGCAAGATCCTTTTAAATAAAGTACTCCCCACTCTTTCCCAGCCTTAGATTTAGTTTGCCAGTGCATATTTCACTGCCTAAAACACCAGGTATATTTCCCTGTCAGGCTAAAAGAAAGTGGCTATTACTCCTTTAAGGGATCCCTCCCCCTTCTTCTTTGTTTGGCAGAAGAGGTCAGGGAGAAGAAGCATCACCTGAACTCAAGGGGCTCAGGTTAGGCTTTCTGGGAGATTTTATGTAAGCATGACTAAAATGTTTAGCAACACTACTCAGATTTACATGGTGCAAAAAAGTCAATACTCTGTCTACACCATGGAGAGATCAAAGATTTTATAAAGAGGTATGCATAAAGAGTCTAATGTTTGGATCAAAAATATTTGAAAATGAAAAAGTAGAAAAATAAAGTATCACAGTTATTTTCCCCTTAAAATTAATCTCTTTGCTGGAATGGACTGACTAGCTATACATAAAACTGAGTCCAGAACTGAAGTGTAGCTGCCATACCATACTGAATAAATATAATTCTATCTAACCAAAACACTAAAATCTTAAAAAAATAACATATAACCTGAACCAAAGAACTCTCAGCATGTTACAAAGATAAACTTTGAATGCAGAAGCTGTGTGGGTAGTCTTCAAAGCATCCTTATTTCTGCCACAATGGTAGCACTCACTCTGTGTCCATGGTTCAAACAAGCCAGAATACATTTTGATTCAACTCTATTGACTTTGATAAATTAATAACAAAATTAACCCCAAGACTTCTTTTCAGGAAAAGGAAACATTGTTAATTATTACCTTTGTTTACTTTTCTTATTCTAACATGACTCTATTTCAATTTGCATCCTCTTTGAGCTGGGGTAAAATATTCTACTTATTCTTGGAGCTGAGTACTTTTTACCTATGTAGCAAAGAACATTTCTAATTTTCCACCATTTTTGAAAAACCTGTGATTTCTGTGTTATTAAGTTATCTTTCTTGCATTCACTGATGATATCAAACAAATCCAGAGTACTACAGTTTTCTCTCTCCATGCTTCCTTTGGAAATCATGTTCAAGACAGGAATTTCTTCTGACCAGCCATGCTGGTCTTGTAACAATTGTAATAATTAAGGTGGTTATTCTGCTCCTTTGTTCATTTATGCCCTCATGAGTGTTCCCAAGATATGGGAAGAAAAGCAATTTGTGAAGGTGTTTGGAATAGCCAACAACTCTCTCAACACACCTGAAAGCTGTGAATAATGAAAATTACTACTAATAATAATGATAAAAACCTTAATGAGAATGGTCTATATCTGGGTTCTTTTCTTAAATATTACCATCAGCTGAATGACTGCCTTTACCTGTGTGAGGCCTTTAATAGGGCTTCAAGTACTAATTCACTTAGTACTTGAATACTGCCCCTTAAATCCTCTTCCACAAGCCAGTTTTCTCTGCATAAGGAAGGATAAAGCTGTATTATCACTCCTGAGCACAAAGGGATCATTTAGTCATCAGCAGATACATCTGGCTAGAAGATGCTGTTTCATCCCACTTGCTCACCACTGGGAGAAGGAGGAAAAGATAACCCAAATGGTACTACTTATTGATCTCACTCCAGAAGGAGACAGAAGTTATTGCAATGATGCCTTGAGAATCCTTATCACAGATTTAAAACTACATTGTCAAAAAGCAAAAAAAAAAAAAAAAAAAAAGAATCTTTGACTTGCCAGTTGAGGATAAAAATACCAAAAGGTTTCTGCTTTAGTGCTTTCAAATCCAATGATCATTCATCAGTTTGTTTTCCTTCTGTGCTAGGGAGGACAGGTAGTCAGAGCACAGAATACAGATTGTTTCAGTCGGCTCCTGTTCAGCTGATAATCGTATACACAGCTGTATGTAGCCAGCGCCTGCCAGCAGAGGCCTGACCTAAACAATTAACCTTATACTAACGCCCCTAATGGTGATCATCTGTTGCCATATGCCTGAAGCCTGAGCTCTAACTCAGCAATGAGACCATCTACTCCTCAAGTCACAACTGAACCTTGATCACAAGGTACTGAGCTTCAGCTGATTTTTAAAATGTTTATTAGTAATCTATTCCTTCTGAGGAAGAATAAGTACCTTGAGAAAGGCAGTCATTGTTTCAGAAAAATATGTGGGACCTGCTTACATGGAGACAAATGATTACACAGTTTATTCTAAATATTTGCCTAGGTTTTGTGTTTCTCATTGTCTGGAATTAGACTCTGCACTAAAACCAAGGAGAAACTAGAAAAATGCCTTTTCAAGCTTATTTACCTTCTGGACTGAATCTGTTCATTGCTTCTGTATTGAGTACAGTTGTTTTTCTAGGAGTAGTTGTTGGATCCAAAAGCAATTTGAAATAGCCAGTGTGTGAAATAATATTTCTTGTATTCAGGTCATGATATTTAAACGTATGTGTGCTAAGACCAGTATTTGCTGCACCACTGCTGGTGTTAATCCTTGTTTGTACTGTGAGTAGGATGCTTGGCAGGTGCTACATTTTTATTTCAAATCTGTTGCCTTCCTGAATTTATTTTTTTGTATCATTGTCACCCTAAGAAAACTTTTTCTTTTTTTTCTCTAGTAGCAGCTCAGGCTTGCATATGTACTAGAACAGCCACAGAGGAAATCTACAAAATACTAGCCTTTCCATATCATTCATACAATCAAGAACAAAGTAGAATTGGAGCAAACAATGCATTAATAAGAAATAAAAGACCAGTGGATATTTTAAAGGGTATTACTTGTTTCATTACCAAAACCAAAAAGGCTGGGATTTTTTCTATCACCAGTGTCATATTTTATGTATGATGCTTCCATGTACCTCTTTTTCCTCAATTTATACATATGCAGTAGATTATTGATTGCTTGTGCAAGATATGCCTAATGCTTTCTACTTTGCCCATTATCGTAAAATCTAGAGGGACTGAGAGGCTAAAATACATTTGGATATGTACTTGGATAAGTGCAGAGAAGTTTTATTAATGAAGCCCACTTTAAGGTTAGCTGATCAATAAAAGTTAGCATGACTTACTTGCTACAGCTGAAAACAAGGTCCTACAAAAACGTTGCATGCTAGATTTTGAAAGTAATATAAAATATGCTTGTTTACATCCCTCTTTGATTCTCAGTATTCTCCACCCCAAAGTAGCAAAGAATATGTGGTACAGACTACAAATAAGAAAGTCTGACAAACTATGCAGTAGTAAGAAAACATACATTCTTCAGTAGTGCATATAAAAGTTGTACAGTATATATTAAAATATTTTAAAATCCATTCTTGCAGAAATAAATGGACCATATAAAGTTATTTTATTCCTTAGTCCAGCTGATTTATTTCTGCATGTGGTGTCTACCACCCTGGATCACTAAAGGAACAGGAAGAATGATGTAGACAAGAATTTCAGTACTTAATCCTTATAACACTAAATTTTCTCTTTTGCACATATTTTACATTTCCTGTCCAGTTCTGATCTCTTGAGGTGTTATGATCTCTCTGTTCTCCTCAGCTTCTTTGAGAGAATAGCATTCAGCACCTTATCGTTGCCACAAAATGTATTGGGATGTCCACTAAATTCAGTGACAGTATTCCAATTCCATATGAGAAAGATAACATCTCTGTTGATAAAAGTCTTTGCTGTAGAAATAAAGTATTTATGGTACTTAGGCACACTGAATCGACATAGCCTGGAACCATGAGTCTATTTTTGAAGTTCCTCCTAGAAAACATGGTAGAGAAGCAGGAATATTTCAATACAAAACATGGAAATTATGATGAAACCTTTACAGAACAACTGAACTTAGACTTCCAGTGGAGATCAGAGTCACCATTATTTTGCATGGAGTTAATTTCTTTTCCTTTGAAATTATTGGTTTCTAATTAAAATTTCAAACAACCAAAACTGGAACTGCAGTGAGGTGGGTGAGATGATCTGAAGAGAAATGGAATTTTTTCTTAATATTTCCCAGAGTTCTCATCCCTGAAATACCAACAGGGACTCCTTGGTGACTTACAAGGTGGAATAAACTTTTATTCTTCAAATAAAAAGCTTAAAAAACTCTGTTTTTAAATTGCAAAAATGTGGTGGTAAAAGGGAACATCTTGAGCTGTCAGTTGTCTATTAGAATTGCTTTGTGTGTCTGACAGAATATCACAGCTGGCTATACAAACGGGAGGATTACTTCACAAGAAGGAAAATTCTATTAAATTTCTTGAGGTCATTTTTTTTAAAGTCTCTATGATGATGACAGAGGTGTGGTAACTAGATAGCTAGGGGAGGAAAGGGAAAAAGCCTGTTTCATATTTAGGTAAGTAAGTGTAATGAAAATCTGGAAGTGAACATGTCTGATAAGATGCTGAAATCCTGTACATTTATTTTTGATAAAGCACAACAGAAGTGAGAACTTCTAGTAATTTTGGAGTCACCCAGAACAGTACATCTGAAAATATTGCAAAAACTTTTGTAAACAAAATTGGACACTGCATATTGCATATTGCTTACATTATAACAGTAACTGTATACAATATACAATTATGGAATTGATGAATCTCTATATTTAAAAAGCAAATTACTTTGAAAAGCTGGTCTTAAAAGGAAACAGGATAGGTCTTTAGTTAACTCTTGATTGTAAAACAGTTAATTGTGGGAAGAGGAGAAAACCAGTTTTTTACTCTTTGTATGATTCTACCCCAAAATTCACAGAGTTCATGAACAGTTTCCATGTCTCACCTCCCTCTCAACTCATAAATTATCTAAAATCCGTAACTATCTGGTCATGTAAGATATAGTTACCTTAAAATATTTTTTGCTGTCAGGTACCTCATTAGATTTTCAAAGAACTATGATTAAATCCAGTTCTCCCACATAAATCTTGAGTAATTTAAATATATAAAACTCTGAGACAGATGAGTTCCACAGGGAAAAAGTAGCATCACTAGCAGGAGAGGAACAGGGCTAATATCTCTTTTTCCCTTAACATTTTCCCACTATTGAACCAGCCAGTAGGAGAAATACTTGCCCCTTTTTGCTTCATTTATGGTCTGATTCTATATAAATGTGCACCCTTTGGCCCATAGGGGCAAGCATGTGGTTCCACTGCTAGAAAAATGAAGATCACTCTCACAGAGATGAACCCATGGTCATGATATGAATCTTCTATGGGAGGCTAAATCTCAAGCAAGACATCCTATTCAGAGTGAAATTCATCTCTGAGTTTTCAGGCTGATTTCTAGTTACATATTTTTATTTATTTCTTTCATAAAAGACATAATTCACCCTAAGAAATGTGTCGTCATTCATCAGAGCAAATAAACTCTGGAACATCTTGAATGAAAGCCCTTAAGCTGCACCAGAAGTACTACCGAAAGGGATAAAATGAGAAATCAAAGAGGAAGCTAGTTGTGATGCCTGAGAATTTTTTTGTGTGTGCAGCTATTTTTCTTTTTGACACTTTCTTTATTTCTGGTCACTTGTTTCCTCTGATTTAATGCTGACTTGAGCAAAACCAAGCATTTCCTTGTTTTTCTTACTCACTGAGGAGTGCTTTAAGACGTATTCCAAGGCAGTAGTTCTGGACTTGGCACTAAGTTTTAGGCAGACAGACTTCCTCCTACGCACAATCCAGTCACTGGATCTGTACACCACATCTGGGCACCTGCATTCTGGTGCATGATCTGAAGATGTTGTGAGAATTGCAGGACTTGTGTAAGATGGGGTGCGTTACAGAATGAGTGACCATCTGTTTCCTTTCTCTGTCAGTTTGCCCTGCAAGTCAAGCTTACTTTAGCATGTTGTTTTTGCACTTAAGGCACTGCATTGCAGAGACAAAGTGAGGTGTATTCAACACCTGTGAGTGTGCTTCTAGAGCCTATGAAGCATATGAAACTCTCACCTCAGGGACTGGCATCTTAAATATATCCATGCATAAATACTGTGGTTCAAAAATCCATTTTAGTATCTATGCTGTATCCAAGTGTACGTTTTCATTTGACTTTGGCTTTCCATGCATAAAGTTACATGGCTACAAAGTGTGCAACTGAAAAGTTATGGCAATTATTCTAGAGGTACTACCTGTTGATCCAGATGCAAATAGTCCTCTGTTTTCCAGGGTTTGGGATGTAAGCACTAGCCAGACCACTGTCTTCTATATTGTTAGTGACAAAACTGCTCATACCATATGCATGCTGGCCTGATGTATCAGCTCAGAATGAATACAGCATTTCATCCTTTGGACCACCTACACAAACTGTGAGTGAAATAATGTAACCCCTGTCTTGCCCCTCTTTTAATCCATAGTCTTCAAAAATAAACATAGGAACACAAACGCAAAAATATGATTATGCACCATCAAATTTACAAATCTTAAAACTTCAAAAATTAAGAACTGTAACAGCTAAAATTTCACCAGCAATGTAAGTTTGGCCACAAGAATCATGCTAGTTTTTCTATTTGTGCATGTCTGTACACAAAAGAATTCTTTATTGACCTATGGAAAACATACATGACATATTCAAAATACTATATATAAACATGTGTGAGGGTGTCTGTACATGTGCAATATCACAAAGTTAGAAACACTGTGGAAAAATTAATAGAATATTTCTTTTGTCTTATGTGCAATGAATTACTGAAGCACTAGTTATTATTAATTGTCAGTAATTTGATTAGTTGGTTGTGCACAGTACAGTGGGCAAACATTTGTTCCATGCAACATGCGGCAGCCACAGGCCAGCAATTCTTTGTTCATTCTGTTTCTCTCACTTGCATGACTATTTCTTGGCCTTGATCACGTGCTTGGACTTTTTTTCCTCGGCAGAGACCCAGCATGTTTATGGCATATTTTAGGAGCAAAGTTCTGGAGAAAAAACCACTGGAGTCAATTTTGCTGAGTATTGTAAAATTTTTACTGACTGAATATGTACTGTTTTGAAGAAAGAAAATCATAACAATTTCTTATGTTTCCATTAAGTTGCATTAATGGAGAATTTGCAATGGCTAGTTCTCTTCTTAGGCTTGTTTCTATTAGCAGTCCTCTCTGTCACAGAGGGCATGAAATTCTGCTTCTTTCAAAGTCATCATCACAACCACAACCAACATTCTTCATTCCAGGACTGAACCCATGAGGGTTAGCAAAGCCATTTCCATGACACAGAATCTCCATACTGAAGTAGACGTTCTTGTAAATGCCCTCTTTGAATAATGGTCATTCTTCACCATAACTGCACTGAAATTTAAGTTCACTGAAGTCAGAATTAACCCTTAGGTTGCCTTTATACATTTACAAGTTTTTGTAAATTAATCCGTTTCATGCAGAATGAGAACCATTATTTTCACTCCATGGGCATTTAATTTTTACTCAAAACTGGTATTTCAAGTTATAAGCAATTAGATGATATTTTCCCTCATTGAGTACAGAGGTAACATCTAAAAATTTCTCAAATACCCACATATTATGCTACTTAGGTAATTAGATTAGCAAATACAGAAAGTTAAGACAAGCTGTGGCTCAGAGCAAAAATAAAAACCCAAAGATACTTAATTTAGAATGTTTTAAGTTGCGAGAGGCACCTCATGTTGGCTTTTATTTAAAATTTGAGTCTTTCCACTGAGTTCAGTAAGCTGCAGTTCAAGTCCATATGGAAAAAATGTCCCTCTAAATAAAACTATTCCACTTCTGTCATGACATTGTAATAGTTACAGTAATTTTTTCAGACACTGTTTAGTAAATCTCGCTATAATATTTCTGTCTAAGTTAGTTCCCATTTTAGTCTAATATTTAGAGAATCTTCTCTTTTTCTATTTGCAATGTATCACATAAACATGTATTATGCTAGGATACAGGCTTAAAGGGTCAGCAGTGTTTTAAAAACAGTTGTCAGTCTCAAGTAAAACACCTGGTCTAAAGCCCTGTTTCCCTCCCTTGCTCCCTTCCCCCTCCTTTTTTTACTAAAATACTTTCAACATCAGTACCACATGCAGACTATGGTTTTTATTCTTCTGCCTTTAAAATGTTGCTATGCAAGAATATAGTATTTTAAAACTGGGATTTAGAAATAAAAACTGGATTATCTTTCCAAGTTACAATTCCATTTCTAACTACTCTAACATCTAGGAGAAATAAACATACAGAAAATAAAGCAGAGGTAGCTTTAAGGACTGTAAAAGTATTTACACTATATTAATACAACTTCAAGGATAGTTTAGAAAGCAAAAATACAATAATAACTAGAGCTTTATAGCTCTAGAACTGTAACTGGAGCTGCAGTGAACAGTTCAGGAGAGCTCTGCAACTTTAGTAAGCTTTAAAAGTCAAGAGCGAAAAAGCACTTTCTCATGAACAGTTACATTAAAAACCCCATACTGTTTACCTATCAAGCTATCAGAAAATTTTGCAAGCTAATTTGGATCTTAGAATGAGCAGAGCTTCTAAAACAATGTAATTATCTTCAGAAAACCTAATGAGAGAGCTCTTTCAAATCTCATTCAAACATTTGCTGTGTGAACTGGAAGAAAGCGTAAAAGAATCTTAAACTGCTGAGAGAAAAAGTGTTTTTATTTTCTTCCCTGTTGGATGAGAAAAAAACAGGAAGGAAACAATGAAGAGATGGCAAGATCCTAATAGAGTTTAAAATTCCAGGTAGTGGACCATCTGTTCATAACCTGTATTTGCTGAGTCAGTAGAGGCAATTCTAAAATGAAGCTGCTGAAAACATGCCGTCCCATCAAGAATATAAGTCAATTAGGTCATAAAACATAAAGTGATTGTAACAGTAGCAGTTCCTGAGTTATACAGTAAATGCTCAGAAGATATTTGGGTTACTTCAGATGGAGTTTAATGTGACAGAAAAGACTTTATTGACAATACAGTGACTACCCATCCTTTTATCCACAGAGCAAATCATCCTCTGAGCCAACTTGCAAAGCAGTAATCTCAGAAATAATGTCAGAATACAGAAGTAGTTTGATGGCATGACAGGTAAAATTTCTTCATTATCATAAATGCTCATTAAGAGAGGAAATATGAGGGACTTTCTTCATAAGATTTTATAGTCATGTTATTCAGAAAGTGAACTCTCCAAGAGCAGTCAAGAAAGTCATTACAAGGCATAAAATCCATTTTACCAAACTTGTGGTAGTGTTACAAGGCAGCCAGTAGACTTTTCTGGTAGGAGTGCACTCTGAAACCTATCATTTTAGTTATGCTAAGTCCCTTAAGATAAAGAAAATGGAAGAGATTTAATATATACATGACTCACTTCAAGAACAAAACAGGTAGGAAAAATGATCTGTGTAACCGATGGAATGTAAATGACGTATTAGCTAACAATTTCCTATGAAAATAAAAACAGAAGAGATGGAAAAAAACATTATATTGGAAAAGAAGCATTGTCTGACACTGATCAACTGGTTAAATATATACTTTCACTGGTGGGGGAAAAAAAAGAAAAGGGAAAACAGAAAACGTTTGTAAAATCTATGTGAATTGCACAGACACACACACACACACAAAAAGGATGTTTACTGCATTTGTGGAAAACAGTTATGCCAGCTTTTGAACACTTCTTGCGAAATGTTCATTCTGGTAGGTTTTTAAACCACTCGCTGCATTAGAAATATACTAACAAAAAAGAAAAGAAACAAGAAGATAAAGGAGATATAAAGTAGGGATCTGTTTAAGGTAAAGTTATTCTGTCAGAATGTTTTGTGTCAAGAACAACAAATCTGTAGTTAATAATTTTACTGCTCTAGTGACAAAAGGTGTATGTCTCCTATAAGAAGTAGCTATGGCCATAGTGTTCTTACATTAAAAATACACCCACACAGATGAAGCTTTTTTAAAAGCAATATAATGCTTTATTGGTTTTATTAAATGGCACTTCAAAAAGTTCATACCAGCTGTTATACTTGCTTATTATCCATTATATTGGCAAAATTATACTGACTTGTGCTGGAAGAGAAACCCCTTTGTTATTTAGAAGATATTTATGTATATAATAGTTGATAGACTGTGTCCTCACAAGTCAATGTTACTATCATTCAATCAGTGATGAATCAGAACTGTGCTGCATTAATACTATTAAGGCTGTAAATTATAGCTTAAAAACTATTCATGCAATGAAATTTAAAAAGCCCTTGAATAAGATACAGTCACTAGTTGCAACTATAATTTCATTTAAAAAGTATTTAATCTGGAAAAAAACTATAAATACCACTCTATAAGGACTCTCTTTTCCTCCCTTCTCTTGTCTCTTCACTGTTTTGTATTTTAGAATATGGTGTGTGTACTTCCAAGACATGCATCTGTATTAATTCAAGACCAAAAAAGCATTTCTCTCTCCCCCCTTCCCACCCCTAGCTATACAGTTTATATATTATACTATATACAGTTGGCAGAACTATAAACTCAATCTGAAGAGTGAAATTCAGGAGTATAAGAATAATTTTTTTTCACACCATAGTTAAATTTTCCTGCACTGACTGAATCCTTTTACTTCCTTCTCAGCAAAAGGGGGACACAATGGCCAATACAAGCTTTTAAATGGCTTCTGTTTCAGTTTGACAGGTATATAATTTTTTTTCAGTTAGGAGTGGAGCTAAATTTTAGATGCTGCATTCAATGACTTCTGGATTATAAATCACTATTGTATGGTAGAAGAACATAACTTTTTAAGACTTTGGGTAGTATTAAATGTCTTTCAGCACTGCTTGTAAAATTTGCTTTTCTTCTAGTTCCTAGAAGCCTGTACTCTTTCAGGGAAAAAGCAGATTATGAACAAGTTCTAGTACTAATATATGACTTCAAGTTGTGGGGGTTTTTGGTCTGTTCTTCAAATCTTGTTTTTATTAGCAGTGATTATACTTATATAACATCAGCAAAAGCTGGTAAAATAAGATCATTTTTATGAGAGAACCATTGCATATGTTAGTAAATATTGTTTTGGTTGTCATGTGTGCCTTCTGAAATGCCTGTCTGAGAGAGGGCCAAGATTTTCACGTTTAATAGGTTTTGAGGCTTGTAAGTCTGTGCAGAAGTTTCACCATGAGTTTAAAAATATGATAATGAATTTAAAATTTAACTATGTTCTTTACAGAAACTGCATGGGAATTTTCTTCAGGAAAAGAGCCATCTATGGCATATTAAGATGGACTTGGCTGTAATTCTTTAGCCTAAATAGAAAACCCATAAATTGGGATTATGCAATAAAATACCGATATTGCTTGCCAAGTGCTGTGTGAAAACCTGTTTATTTGAATTTCTACACCTATGTCATGTATTTTCATTCCAACTCACCAATCACAGATGGAGTGGCTTTTTGGAGGAGGAATTCTTTTGGTTCATTTAGGATTTCAAATCTCTCTGAACTTTAAGAAAGAAGAAGGGTTTTTGCGGTTGACTGACATTGAATTGTACAAAAAGATGCTTAATAATTTCTGCATACACTGACGTGTTTTATCAGTTGAATAATACATGACTACATATGCCACAATCACAGCAATGGGACCCTGGCCAAGAAAGGGCTGGACTTCCCAGCCCAAACCACATGTGAAGGAAAGCAAAGGAAGAGCTACGTGATGAAGTGACATGGCAGTTTGATTTCCAGATGAGGGTGCAGGGACCTGAGAATTCACTGGAGAGGTTTTACAAACCAGTTTAAGAACTAGTGATCTAGCTGTCCATGAAATCAAATCCATCTAGCAAACCTTGTGGATATTCCAAAGGGTTCTTTAAAACTATTTCCTTTTTTGAGTGGTGATGTTCTTTCTCTTTAGCAGTCATTTAAGACAGAAACTACACTTAATCTGTATATTATTTTAATCCTTCAGTTACACCACTGTGTATCTGAGGCAGCTGTCTGCCCCACTCTGACACTTAATTCTGATACACTTGTAGGATCTGAACATCTCTGTTCTCCGCTAGGCCCTTGTTTTCCTAGATAAAACAAAGGAACTTTTGGCATCTCAATGCAAAGTAGATTGTCCATCATTTAATCTGCCCATTTTAGAGTCAAGGTTGGAAGCGGACCCTTTTGCTATGAGAATGTGTTAGCTCTGGAGAGATCAGAACTGGAACTGGATGCAGAGATGTGGGCTGTCTGCTAAGGAGCTGGAATGTTGAGCTGATGTGCCAGTGAAACAGTGAGATTTTCGTGGTCGCCACACCTCTTCTTCCTTTGACTGACTGAAGGAATTGGAATATTGGCTGATAGTTTCCTACCCAATAACTGTATAGCGTGCTAATAGGAGCTAAACACAAGTAAAATAGAATACACAAAGTGGCTTAAAAAGTCTGGTAAAGACATTAGATACAAGGATGTAATTTCTGGCTCCCAAAGCTGGAATGATGCAATCAGAACATATTCTCACACTTCTGTCACAGATGCTGACTATGAAGAAGTTGACAGTTGAAGACAGTTGTGAAGATGGATCTACTTTTTGTCCAAACCTGTATGGTAATTCCTATGCTATGGCAGCCTTCCATAACTGGGCAGTAAGCTTCACACTGGTGAGTACTTAACAATTGAAACTTTTATACTGCAGAACAGCTTGAAATGAGACAAACAGAATATTGAGTTACAGAAACATTGTTCTCCCTCTACTGATTTTCTTGCTATTGTTCAGAAAAGCAGGGTAGATGTGACCTTATATGTCAGCAATATTACTGTCAAATAGCTCCCTGATAATTAATAAAATTATAACCACCTTAGCGCATATTCCCAGGTACTGATTATCTTTATGTGCCGTACAATGCAGTTTTAATAGAAGGAATCTCATTACTTACATGAGAGAAGAAACTACTACCTGCAGTCTACAAAGGTGAAAAACGTGACATACACATTTCAAGAAATCTGCCCTAGCCCTGAGAAACTGTCCATCTTACAGCCGTACTGGAGCACAGGTCACTATGGCCCTGGGACAGCCAGCCCCCTGTCCCCAAACTGTTTCCTGGTCTTCCATCAGCACATTCCTCCCTTAGCTCAAATTGACACAACATTTCTGTCTGACAGAGACGACAGCACAGGGTTTGCTGAGGTAGCATCACCATTATAAATACTGATATAATTACTGGATTAATAGTTACTACAGGGGTTTTTGCAGCTGTTCAGATAGAATAAAATTATATTAATTCCTCATGAAATCCTTTGAAGGATTTGTATGTCTAAATACTACTCAGCAAGAGTTACAATATTAATAATTTATTATTATAGCCAGATAATTTCTGCAGAAGATTCATAATAACATCCATACTGGTTCATTAACTTTTAATGGTAAAATTCTAGGGAAGGTGATTTGGGTATGTAGTCTTTAACAAGGCTTAATATAAACACTTGACATCTGTTTCTTTCACCTTCCCTGCCTCTCATGCTAAATTATCTGTTATAGCAATTCCTGATTCAGGCTCTTCATAGGGCTTTACCCTTGTTTCCATTTGAAAACCTTCATTTCAATGGGTGGGTTGAAAATTCCTGTACTTCTAAAATTACCACTTATGAAGCCTAGTTAATGGCATCTCTCTCCACTTTCATTATTCAGCTTAGCAACTATCAATAAGCACAAAAGAAATTACACAAGAATGTAAAAAACAGAGTATTTTTATTACTTCAAAAGAATATTCATTTAGCTGATAAGAAAAAAAGTTGTGGGTTTGTTTTATTTTAACTTTGTGTTCCAGTTGCTGCTATGAAACTCTTCCTTTGGCTCTGGTGAATAACAGAGATCAAGTTTTTAGTTACAGGACCAGGAGCCATGATATAATTATTAAGAACAAACTATAGAAAATTTATTGCAGAAAGCAAAATCTCAGGTCAAAATATAGCACTAAATCCACAGCATTTAAAAGTATGGAAATAAAAAAAAGAGAGGAAGAAATATTAAAATGGGAATACATAGAAAAAAACAACGAGGGCAAGTCACAGCAATGAATTTAACAGTAAAGGGCACCTTTTATTGGATTATCTTTAAACATATTTTTAGATACTTGTTAAAGTTTTGTTTATTGGGGGGTCAGTTTTGTTTTTATCAATAATTATTCATTTTTTCATTGAAAAGTCATCTTCTGTTTTCAGCTTTGGACTTGAATGTACATACTCCCTAAGGCAGTGTTGAATCTAAAAGCTTTTCTAAGGACTCTCTAAACTTTGACAAGCTAAGAATGCCAGAGGAATACCTGTCAGGGTGAATAGGGGAATAAGAAATATTTTGTTTGTCTTTCTGTAATTTACTTCTATAGGAAGATCTGCAAACCTAAACTGTTAAGTTTAAGTAGGGATCTAAGTAAAAGTGGTCTAATTTTACCTGGAGGGTAGTCACAAACAGATCATGTTTGTTGTTAATAAAAATTATATCAGCTCAGGCCTCTAAAATGAAAGCAACTTTATTAGAAAAACCTCTCAAAGGATTTCACAGACTCAAGATTCACAGAACCCCTGAGGTCAGAAGGGACTTCTGGAGGTCTTCTAGTTTGATCCCTCCCTTCTCAGACAGAGTTGTCTTGAGCCAATTATTAAAAAATTAATATAGAAATATTTTTTTTACATTTACCCTTCATTTATGCACATTTCAGGATTCAGTATCTATTGCTTATTACATGGTTTGAACAAAATATTGAGGCATAATTAAATTTTACAGCAACCCAAACGTAATTCTGAGATCCAAAATATAATTTAATAGATGTTATCTTCAGACAGTGCATCAAATTTTGTGTCTATATTGGAATATGATGTTTTGTTACTTTTTTTCATTTGTCTAGAAAGATTTTCTGAGAGTTTTCTACTTCAACTTAGTAAATATGGCAATATTGTTTATTTTGAAGCTGTTTCTGTACACACATCAAGTATTGCAGTGGCAGAGATATCACTATGAAATAAATACCTCAACTTTTACTTTAAAATCTGAAAAGGTCTCAGTAGCAGTTCAGGGAATGGCCTTGAATCATAAAAACTTCTTACTGTGAGAAGCAAAGAGGATGTGGAACACGATCACACAATCACGTGTTTTGCAATGGACGAGAGTGGGAAGAGCACAGCAACTTATCAGTTTGATTGAGATTATATCTATATATACCATAAACTATTGATCCTGCCAAACCCTTAGCTCCTCTTTTTTATCAATCTGGGGTCTTAAATTGGGTCTGACTGACTATACAAAATTATAATCTATGTATTTAAATAAATTAATTTGAACATCTTGTCTGCAGTTTTCTTGTGATTTTCAGAATAATGCAATTTACAAATAATTTCAGAATAAAATACTTAATATGACCTTCACAAATGTTCCAAATTAAATTCCTAATCTCTTCTTTTCTATATAAGAAAGTTTGTGTCATTTTTGAAAGTAGGGTTGTAAAGCATTTTAAGAATTTTAATTGTAGCCATTTTTCACAGAAAGTATAAAGTAAAACTGCTCTTCTTTTTCCCTCTGAACTTTCAGAAACATGATATGGCAGTTTTATTATCCAATTTTTGAGCATCCTGTAATTTCTAATAATCAACAGGAAAAGCGTTACAAAAGCCTGGTCAAGGAAGCCTTCAATTTTTGTAAGTCAAAGTATTGATTTGATCTGTTGGACATTGTTTATTCAGCTAACACCTTTCACATAAATATTAATGTAAAAAAAAAAAAGAAAAGCAGTGATTTTTATTTAGTCAAGTACTGTTGTAGTTTGTTCCCATCAAAGAAGTCTAGTGTTCACTTTTTTTTCCCCACTACTAAATACCTTGTCCTCTTCCTTCTGTATACATTTAACTGCAGTTGAGCAAGGTAAAATAATTAGAAGCACAATGTTATTGTTCTCCCGTCTATGTACACTTCTGCAAGGAAACTCATTAAAACTTATGACTGTTCAATGAATTATCATAAAATCATTCAAGACATTATTCCATGGACAAAGTTTTAAGGGTCTGAGAAGCATTGTTGTACCTTCAATTTCCTGGCTTCATGTAGGGGTCTTGTGGCAGCTTATGAGACAAGAGCACACGGTTCACTGTGATATGCATTCGTATGTTCTGTTCCATGCACATAAGAGATTGAGGAATGTATAACTGAGCACACATATTCACCTTTATATCACTCCCTTTTATCATTTCTGTGCATCATAGTAATTCTTTTTGGTAGGGATTATTCCAAATAAATAACGAAGATTCTAAAGGAACAATATTATAATACAAAGCCATAATACAATAATTTAACTGACACTCTTAAAATTCATACCAGAGCAATGTTTTATTTTATTTTAAAACCTTGAAAGCTTATTTTTCAAACCAGCTCAATCTTTGTAAATTCAAATATTTCAATTCTGCTTTGATACAGCATAGATAAAGATGTTATAAAGTGATAAAATCCCTTCCAAAAAATCAGGAAATACAAAATACCTTCTTGAGGAGACTGTGCCTAATACTTTCTGGACTACATGAGTGAACTGGTAGTCTTTGAAAGTAGGTAAGAAGTGAAAGCTTAGTATGGCTGAGATAACAAGTTGGGGAGTGCATTGTTTGTCTACTGGCGCCAAGCAGTGTTCTTAAGATTAATGGTCCTAAATCTTTCATTCATGACATTACAAACTGACCATCATAATCCATTCATTAAAGCCATACCAAAGAAAAGGATAAGAAACTACACAGCTATGTTTAAAAACCACAAAACCTTAAAATGACAATTTAAGTATTTAAATGTGCACAAAGTCATATTAAGTAAACCTTAGGATGTTTTGGACTAGAAAGACTTTTGCAAGCTCAAATCACTTTGTAAATTACCATCTCCCTCTTTCCCGCTCCTCCCTCCTCTCATGATACACTCACAATAACAAAAGGGATTAGCTAAGCAATCTAAAGTGAATTCACTTTAAGGGTATAGTTAAAATCAGAGTAACTAGCAGTCAGTGTCAGGGCATGTCAACTATTAAGTTTGAAGCTGCTCCTTATAAATGAATTGATTCTCGATTTTCTGTCTTCTGTTATGAAGTGGTATTACTTAATAGGAGGAAAACATTCCTGTAATGTAAGATCATATGGAGCCTGCCATACTTTTTGTGTTCTCTTATCAATTTCTGAACTGAAATCACTCCCCAAACATAATGAAATGGGGTCCTCTGTTATACCCCCATAAGTGTGAGCATGCCAGTTTCCCAAATACACTTGTATCTAGAGGTTTGTCTACAGCTGTGCATAGATTTTCCTAAGGAAGGCGTACACCTTGTCTAACCTACGAGGGGTACCTGTGACTGTGCTTAGTTCCAGTGTTCTTGGTACCAATGGCTGCCTAAATAATTAAACAGACTTACAGGTCCTCACATGGCATTATACATTCTCCAGAGAAGATGCAGTGTTGCCTACCATCCCTACACCAGGAGGCTGACAGTAATGTGTTCAGAATGGGTGCCTGGGCTCTTTGTAAAGATTTTCAATGACCTCCCTAGATGACCTGTGATCAGATGGGTTATGCAGACAGGCAGGCATTCCTAGATCAGATTTTGGCGAACTGTGTATTTATAACATGCGAGAATTAATGCTCAGCTCCCAGTGACCTCTTGTCTTTGAAAATTCTAGCCCAATATTTTGAAAGCAGAATACATTTTTCAAGGAGGCTTTTTCTAGAAACAGTGTTAGAACATCTTAGTACTAACAAAAGCCTGTTATGAACAGGTTTATTTCCTGGTATCAGATAGAGGAACATGAAACCATAATTCTCTAAGAAACGTATTTTAACTTTTCTCCAGATCAAGAAGTAGTGCAATCCCTGCAAAAGTAACTGATAAAAGAGTTCTTGAGCTGGGAGTTATTAGAGTAACTGAATGGAATACGGTCTCCTGGCAGCATAGTTTCATCATCTTTCTTAGTTCTCTGTGTCATACCCTTTAGAGGTCAGACTTCTAACTCTTTAAATGTCCATCTACTTAATTCTGTTTCCATTTACCCATGACAGGTCTGCATGCTCCACAATGAGAAAGAAATAAACTGAAATTAAATACTTAGATTTAGAATTTTACTGTAGTTTACTAAATACTCGTGCAAGTCAATAAGCATATTTTCATTGTAGATCACAACTATATGAGTTTGGATGAGATTTCTACTAATTTTTTTTACTTTTACCTAAGGTTGCATACAAAGTTCTCTGAAAGTAGGCTGTTTCCTTGATTTTGAAATGGAAGAAAAACAGTAGTGGTGAAATATTCTATTACTTTGAACGTAAAAAAATAAATTATTTTCATTTTGGATAGCTTTTACTTTGAAATGGTGCTGCTTCCAGTATTTAACTTTAAAAAATGAGTGAATATTGAATATAACAAAATATTTTTCAGATACTTGGAAAATTTTTTGAGATTTTGATAACCTGGTCGAGCTTGATTATTAAAGATAGTCCCACTGTCTGTAGATAGTTAATAAACAACATTTTAAATTCAAACTATGAAACAGAGTTCATAAACATTTCAATTTTTTCTGCAGCACTGTTTTAGAAATCCTTTTAGAAAAGACTACATTTCCCAAATCATCTCAGTACTAGCTCCTGCTGTGTAATTGTGCTCATTCAATTAGATGTTTTTCAGTTCTAGTCTTTCTAACTGAACTATTGTCTTAAAAGATTTCAGACTAACGACTTGACTGGCTTTAGTGATTTCTAAGCATGATAGTAACTAAAAGTTATTATGCAGTTATCCTGTTACTTAGAGCAGACAGAGATTTGAGACCCAGGAGAAGATTAGCATAAGAAAGAGTAGACACGTATTTACAAGCTTATGTCTTTTCCTGTGATTCATCCTATCTTTCTGGATATACAAGCAGTGTAGCCAGATCCTGGGACAAGATGGATGGACAGATATCGTGTATGTACGGATGATAGCTGCATGATAAATTGTGGAACTATCCCATTTATTTATATCCACCTTTGACCATCTCATGTGCCCTTTGCCTACCAATACATCTTCACCATGATGACTTATAAAATCCCAACTCCTTGAAACATTTCAGTCCTTTCTATCCTGCCTCCTTTGTTTTCACTCATGTTCATTCAGCAAAATGAGAGATTTCCACAGTCTGAAAAAACAATTCTTCATTAATATAGAAATGACAAGAAAATCAGTAAATTTTCACAAATGTGAAAACTGAGTTCTGTCTACCTATCTTTATTTATTTTAGAGATCTTTTCAATTATAATAAAAAATTAAAGTTGATAAATGTACTGTATTTTAATTAGTTTTAAGTATTATTAATTCTAGAGCTAGACATTTTTATTTCCTCTGTTACCGGAAGAGAGAGGAAGAGTAACCTATGGAAAAATTAATATCATCTGGTTCAGACTGTTATTTTGAAACAAGAAAAACAAGAAAGAAAATCAGAAAGCAAAATACTTGCATACGCACAGTTCATGAATTTTGTGGGGTTTTTTTAACTTGTTCTTTGGGGGCAGAATTTTCAATAAAATGAACCAGTTGTGAATTTGTCCAGTGCTACTGAGACCTATTTTCTGACACTTGAAAGGTCATAAAATTCTTTGATTCTGTCTGGTCTGACAGCAGTATTTGGAATACGAAATTAATACTATTTTTTTATGTTACCTATTTAAGATCATACTCAATTAAAAAATCAAAAATTTTGTAACTTATTAATAAAGATTATAGGTAGCAAGATGTTCTGGTAGAGGTTTCTTCTAGCAATCCAAACCTTTTTTTCAAGAAAGAATGAAAAATTTCAGGCCTGTGAGTTTCCAGGATCACTCAGTGGTGGCCACTAAGGCAAAAATGATGCCTCTGATTCAGTGGCTGTCACGACCTTAGACTTGGTTTCACATTTTGTGTCTCAGTTGCTGCTTGCTCTGTTATTAGAGGATTCCAGCAATGAAATAACACTGTCTTGAAAGGTACGTGGAGAACTCAGCATCGAGATATTTTCTTGCTCTTGAATGCATCTTGGAATACTTGCACTATGCTTTCTAAGGAAAATTATGTCAAATTGTTTGTAGATTTTTGATAAAAGTACAACCTAAAAATACTTTTAAAAAATGAATTTGTAGAGCATGGGAACATACACTTTTGAATATAATCCATTAATATTTCAATCCAAACTTGTAAGTCACGAAAGACACGTGAGTATTTTCAAGGAATTTTGTCAGTAATATTGGTGTATTTATGGCTTTTCAATTGGACGTCCTTATTCCAAATTTGAGTGAACATTTTTGTATTTCTTTATTTAGGTTAAATATTTTTGAAAGTGATATTGTCTAAAGAGAAAAAATCCTATATCTTCATATTAGAATAGTCTGTTCACAAAAAGACATGTACTGGTCAAAATATATGGCTTTAAATTCAGAGGACTGTCAACTCATACTAGTTTAACTATGAAGGTACAATATATAAGCAAGTTCCACTTTACACAGTCCCTGAAAAGCTAGTTTTCTTCAAAAACTTCTTCAGTATGCTCTAACAGTACTCCTGTTGGGAAAGGTCATGCTAATTTAGATCTTAATTGTTAACAATCAAAAATTAAAATCCCCAGCTGAGTAACACAGTTTTGTTCACATCAAAATAGGAAATTAGTTAAACAGAGCTGGTTATTCTATTGAGACACAAGAAAATAAACATATTAAAACTTCATCTGAAGCACTTCAGACTGCCTTTATGTCCACACAAGTAAAGAAAGAAACATACATTTGCATGTGCTTCTGTTAGGGATGTCAAAGAGTTAATTTTGATCTAAAAGGTCCCTTCCACCCCAAGCCATTTTATGATTCTGTGATGACATAAGGCTGTCAAAAGCAAACTTACTGAATATGTAAAGCACCATTCAGAAGGCTGGCTGGCTGCTGAATGCCAACAAACCTGCGGCAATTGCATTTCCCTCATGAAGGTGTTTACTCCATGTCTATAAGTAAACATTGATGTGAAAATGTCTTTATGTTTTCCTGATCACATCTGAATCACAAACGCTCTAGAGATTGATCACAGAATCACTAGTCCTGTGAGGGAAGAGGCATCCTCTCAGTCTGGGCCAGTGGCCACCTGGGCCAATACATTACGTTTGAACTAGAACATTCAGAATCAAACAGGATGATATGTTGTCACTTGAACTAAATGCATTACGTCTGCATTTGAAGTAGATTTTCTCTGTGAATTGGGTAAAATGAAGCCTGTCATATGAGACCCAATAAGATACAGTATGACATAACTCTATCTTAAAGACATTAGTCCTTAAAACAATATCTTTTTTTAACCTAAAGTAATTTTTGACATTTTAACTAACTATTGGAACATAGAAAGATCAAGAAATAATGCAAAAACTCATTATGGTCTGTGCAGCAGTCATTATGCTAGAATGTGTAGGACAGCTTACTTTATTAGGCCAGGGAAATCAGACAGCATTTTGGGATTACTGTACCTCTTATTCATTTAGAGTATGTCATGAGTTCTTCACCATCCCCTTGGGCAAGCCATGCAGACAGACAAAAGCTGCTTCCTTCTTAAGTTTCAACTTTTTCTGACATCACTGATAAGAAACTTCTTTGAATAAATTCTGAAATATAGGGCAGATGCTTTTTAGTCCATCTTCTCTCCACTGAGAAGCCAAAGCCAGAGCTGTGGGCCCATCAGTATATGTAAGTGGGAAAAATGGAGTACTTGCAAGGGCAATTAAGTGCATGTACAATTATAAATGTGTCTAAAACACAAGACTAGTTTTGCTTTTTTATACTCCCCAGACATTTCAGAGTAAAAGTGCTTCACTCAGTTTGTAACATAACTATTTCAAATGTAATAATGCAACTTCAGCTACACAGAAAAACTGTTTCTTTCCACTGGCAAGAGACAGAAAGATGAAGCTGACACTCAAACATTTGTTTAAAGTATTTGTCTTAAAGCCTCTTATTTAGGAGATAGAAATGTTTAATTCAGGTACCTACCATATATTCCAAACAAACAGTGGTCCAAGCTCTTACCACTGTCGATAGTATTTCCAGGGATGTCTGAAAGAACTATAAGAAAAAACTAAATTCAACTCCTGAACTGATAAACCTGGTGTTTCCGCTTTTCAGCTGGGGTAGAGCCAGTGCAGCTGGACAAAGATGGAGGTGTGACTGAGAGCTCCTGGGGCAGCTAAGCCTTTTGTTTGAATTAGGAAGGATGGCTTGAGGCCACCTACCCCAGCAAAGCCACTGTTCCTCCTGCCCAGACTCCTCCTAGATACCAGTCCGTTCCAATACACAGGAAAAATGAGAGTCCAAGGCATGGCTTTCCCACTGTCGCAGAGTCTAAGCAAGCATCTGTTCACTTGTGCCAACAACACAAATATGCTGGGCCACATCCCCATCTGGATTACATTTGTAAAATTCTATAAATCAGTGTAAAGACCCTGCATACAACCCAGAACCTTATACGCCATCCCCATAATTATATTACTCCAAATCTTTTTAAACTAAAATTCAGACAGCAAAAATTGTGATTGTTTCCAGTTATAAAACACAGTTTCAACTGCAATAATTCAGGTCAAATGCTAAGTTCTTCAAAAGTCTTGTTTGCAACTGATTTTTCAAAGAGAAAAGTCTGTATCATATATAGATTTTAGATGATGTAACTGATCAGCTGTACTCATAAGAGGATAAACCATTTCCATTAATGAGTATTCATCATTAAAAAACAATTTTTATGTATTTATCTGTTTGCTTTTCCTCCATTTGAAAGTATAAAAATGAAACCCAAGACAAAAGTCAGCTTTTTGGATATAACATAGACCTCCCAAGGTATGTATTTTATTCAGAGTGAGTTTTATCAGAGGAAAATAATAACGGTAAATTCTAAGAATATCAGGGTTGCTTTCGCTGTGAATATCATTGTGCAAATTAGTTCAAATATTTCAATATCACAAATAAAGGTTCTGCTAGTTACCAAAATTTTAAAAACCTGGTAATAACATTAATGAAATGAATAAGTACAGGAAATAATAAATTCATTCGTGTATTTCTCAGTGAAACAAAGAGTGTTAGTTTTTAGTTTTCATTAAAGAATGTAGCTTTGTCTTTCAAAGAGTTTCTCTCACCAAAAGAAAGGATGTCATATGCTTAAGAGCAGACATGATATCAAAACTGACTGAAAATTTATTTTCTTGTGTGTGGAGGAACTTTCTGTTTAGATTAGTGAACAGGTGAACAAAAGAAGCAAGGCAAAAACATATCTGGTATATTTTTTCACATCGTACATGTAAATTAAAAGTGGGAACACTGATTTGCAAATGCTTGCAAGCCATACTGCTGTATAGTTTAAAATTTTGTCTGGAAATGAAGAAATCTGTATGAGTCAAAATTAATTATATCGCTAACTATAAAAGCAGACCTCAGTGCTATGTCCATAGCATTATTTCCTCAGTTTCCTAACAGTTTTTATTATTTCCAATAAAAGAGGACATCTATTTCCCTCATGGCCTTTCCCTCTAGCTGCAAATCAGGTTCTAGCCAAATTCAGCTGTACATATGAACAAGTAAATAAATGAATAAAACATTTCAGGTTTTGAGCTGTCAGATTTTCTGCAACCTTTACACTCCTGGAAAGATAACTGCAACTAACCTTTATAAACAAGAGACTCTTCTCACAGTTCATGTGCTGTTATTAAGCTAGCCTTTTCCAGCTGCCTTTCTGTAGTGAGTAGCTGCTCTTAACACTTGTTGGAAGCATTCTGGGAGACGGCCAATACCTTCACGCACTTCTAGAGCAGGTTTGCTGAGTGGTGATCACAACTTCCCTGAAATAAGCTTTCCTGTTGGCCGAGCAGGAGAAATGTTATCCTTCTAAATGCTGGGCAATGATAATGACATTAATAATTATTTTGCCTTTTCTTATATTCAGGAGTAGATAATGCTGGGTCTTCACTTAACTATTTGCAAATATTATTCCTGACCAGGCTGAGAATTTGGAGATCTGATTTAAAATGTCCACATTTATGTATCCTAAAATGCCCATTAAGATACATAAGCTGTTTTCCAGACTGATCATTTAAGAGATGGCCCATTCATTTATGCCAGAGGCAATTTGTGACGCTCATCAGCTCAGGATGCCAGGGTGGGGCAGGTGGCAGCACTCCTGACACAACAGCTGAGCATTAGCTGACTTGGGATGTGTGCAAAATGGCCGGGGTTAAGAGATAGCACAACTAGATTAAGGGAAAGGCATTCTGCTGAGCTCCCCAGTTCCTTGAATCATTTGATCCTGCCATAATCTCTGCCTGCAAGAAAGCTGAGCAACAACAGTTGCAAAGCAGAGCTGGTAAAAAGTAGTCAGAAGATACAAAGCAGCACTAGCCAACGCCTGAGTGTGCAGGCAGCCCAGTGCATGCAAAAAGATGGAGTAGGCATTTGTTTCTACAGAATAGTACATCTGGCACCTATTGGTCCTCAAGAGAGCTGAAAGTGAATACCAACACCCTCCTGCAAACAAGGAATGTGATGGACACGTAGTGTAAGCCCTTCTGTACCCCTGGAGAGAGCCCACAACTGCAGAAGGCCCAGCTTGTGTCTGGAATAGAAGAAGACTGGGTTGCTGCTGCAGGAGATGAGCTGAAGAAGACAGAGCTATCAGAGTGTTGCTCAGGCCAAGTGGAGATAATTTTTGACTTTGAAGAATTTATCATGTTACCAGCTAGTAACTAAGCGTGATGCAGCCACTCGGTCACTTGCCCACCAGTGGAGTGGAGGAGAGAGTAAAAGTGAGAAAACTCATGGGTTGAGATACAGACAGTTATATAGGGAAAGAAAAGTCACACATGCAAGAAAAACAAAGCAAGGAATTCATTCACCACTTGCCAACAGCAGGCAGGTGTTCAGCCATCTCCAGGAAGTCAGGGCTCCATCATGCATAAGGCTGACTTGAGAAGACAAATGCCATCACTCCAAACATCTCTTTCCCTTCCTGCTTCTTCTCCCAGCTTTATATACTGACTGTTATACCATATGAGACAAAATATCCCTCATGTCTGTTGGGGTCAGTTGTCCTGGCTATGTCCTGTCCCAACTTCCCATGCAGTCCCAGTCTTCTCACTACTGATGTGGAGTGAGGAGAGGACGGAACCTTGACATCGTGTGAGCACTGCTCAGGAGTAGCTAAAACATCCCAGTAACTAAAACACTGCATCAACACTGCTTCCAGCACAAATCCAAAACACAGCTCCATGCCAGCTACTGTGAAGAGAATTAATTTTTCCGCTGTCAAACCAGCACACATGTCCAAAATAGTGAAGAGCTCTAACAGACTTTCCAAAGCAAGAGACAGTACCTTGCAATTCTTCTTTTCCTTGTTGGTCATAGAACCATGTTCGCAGTACAACATGGCCAAAGACCAGCACAGGCTCCAAGCAATACAGCTTTACTGAAGCTATAAACAATCCATTTTAAAGAAATTAATAGCCAGCTCTACCACATTCTGCCACTGTTTTAGCATTTATAATTGAAAATAGCTTTCCAGGAGAGTGGTTTTTGGTTTTTAATTAAAGCCATGAGTAGTATATTGTAGAAAACACACATTTACCAGTCATTTCAAAAGCAACTTCATAGAATCACACAAAACAGAACAACTTACTTTTGTGAACATTGGCACCAGTCCTCAGTCTTTAGTTTCACTGCTGGGAGAGAAACTCCCAGAGAGCCTAAACTTCTGCCAAGAGTAATGCAGAAAAAATCGTTAACAGCAACAGACTTGTAAATCACAACATTAAAGATTAGCTACTGTGTATGGTTGCGCAGTTAAAGCCAGGTAGGCCAAAGACTGCTCACAAAAATGAGCAAACTCTCCACTCACATATTCTACCAGGCTTGCATGAAAGGCCACCTGAACATGAACACCAGAATGCAGAGCTGGAGGCAACACTTTTTGCCAACTGATCTGGAACAGTTCCCAAAGGTCTTTGCCTCCAATTTCAACTGAGCATCAACTGTGCCACAGGTGACCAGAGCTCAGATCTTCCAGGCCTGAGCCCAGCATAGAGACTTCGTAGCACAGATGACTGCAGGAGCAGCTGGTTTGTGTCATTTGACTTTCAAATAGTGTCCAATGTAGGGCCTGAGGTTTGGCCTTGAGCAACATTGGTGAGAAATTGAGGAAAGTGTTGGGAAAATAGTTTCCAGGTAGCTGTTAGCTTTGCAAAGTAATTAACTCATCCCTTACATTTATAAATACAGTGTGACTATAGGAAATACGAAACATAAGAAATTTAACTTTTAGAAGTTGTTCAGTCTTCTGTATTTCAGACACATAAGTATCTGCATCTTCTAGTGAAGTGCAGACACATTTCTGCAAAAAAGTTCTCAGTGATCATACAGATGGCTTACATTTCTTAACTATCTTTCAAAGACCTCTAAAAATTGATGGGTAGAAGAAAATCTGCAGCAAAATTCCTAGCTTCTTACCACTGCATTAAGTGTTCAGTTTGAATATTTTTACACGGATATATTAAATGTATTTTCTGGAAAGCACAAAAAAAAGTGGTCAGCTATCAAACAGCTCTGGTAACTACTCTAACATAGCTTTCACTTTCAGCAGTTCTACTTTGTAGTTAGTCAGCTACTTCAGCTCATCAGCACAGGGATGCTTGGCCTTCTCTTGACTTCACCAGGGCTTCAGTGAACTGACAATCATACACCTCTTCCAAGGAATGCATTTACATTCACCATCAATAGTATATAATATAGTCACTGAGACAAATTTCTCGTGTGTGTTTTAAATAAAGTTTAAATGAGTTATTTTTGGATTATCTTGTACACATCTGAAAGGTTCCAGAGACTTTCAGGAAATACAATGTTGTGGGTTGGGAATTAACATGCAAGAGGTTTATCATTTATGCTTTTGCAAGAGGCTTAGAAATATAAAATCAAGATTTTAAATCTCTTCAAGAGTTATTAAAGAAAAAAGAAATAACTTCATACACAAATTAAATTTAGAACAGAACCAGAACAATTTAAATGTAGATATGAAAACAATGTTTTCATTATTTTAAGGAGCGTGACCTAAAAAGGACAAATTTTTCCAATTTCTTGACTCTGTTTTGCAGATCTTTTGGGATAGTAAATTTCAATGATTAGCATGGACACTTTATGAACAGTTGCACATGTGACTAATGGGGAGAAAGGAAGGAAGCTGGCTATCTAAATACATTTACTCACATGTTAATGCTAGTGTAACTATACCTAAATTTAAAAACCTGATGCTAAGTCAATATGAAAATATTATAAGGTCAGTCTCCAACAGAAAAACCACATAAACACATCCCAACCCCAAAACAAACCCCAAAATACCACCCATCAAATAAGAGAAAGGCAAAGTTGCTATAAATTCAACATATGTAGTAGCATTTTGTAATATTTGGTAGAACCTGTTAGGTGAGGTCACTGAAAGTCTCCATGTTACTGCCAATTTGTTTTTTTTTTTTAAAGGCAACTTACAGTTTCATTAATTTAATGTGCCTATAGTTTCAGGAAGACTGTCTTAAAAGTTGTTACGCTTTCAGATGCATATCATTCCTATCAAAAGTGTCCATAATACTGAGAAGATTACTGTAAATTACCCTGTACATTCTTACTTTTCCAGATTTTGAATGCTATTTCTAAGGGAACTACACAATATAAGCATTGATTAACAATGTCTTTTTACCTACCACGGAGGCTAAGCATGGATAAGGCTACTTGAAAAGAGGAGTAAAGAACACTAGACGAAGCTGAGACCTCATGTAACAACCTAAATGTTAAGAATCAAACTTTTGTCCAGATCTTCAGAAAATGAAGTTAAAACTTTCCACTGACATATGTTGTAGTAAATTTTAATAAAGCATTTGCAGCTATCATGTAAAATCAAGCAGTAGCAATTTTTTGAACTTTCATTACTACTTTTTTACTCAGTAGGAAATAAGTGGCTTAATTCTTCCTAGGTGAGATAGGTGAAATACTGGAATTGTATGTAAGCAGGGGATATGATGTTCCAAAAGGTCATATTCTGTTCAGGTTTTGATTGTTACTACTTACAGTCAAAGGTCATTGAGGCTTCTACTTGTGAGGGATTGTCTTAAAATTCTTATTTTGCTTGGCAGGTCCAAGAAGTTCAATTCTGTTTTTTTTAAAAAGGTGGGAAAATTGCTGTAAAACTTTTGTTCCAGGCTGTACAGAACAAGTGGGTTATCCAGCTAGTGCAAAGCAAAGATTTATCCTAAACAGGCATTTAGTAATTCACGTCTTTAATATTTTCCTACTGGCTGGTTTACATGACATCCTCCACAGCAAGACAGCTCCCATGAAACCTGTTAAGAGACTTTGCCTTCCCCAAACTTCAAACAGTGAGTATTGATTACATCCATACTGGGATCTAGTGCTCAAAACATGACACTGCAATGTTTACTTCTGCAGATTTTAATCTCTTTTTTTACTCTGGCCCAAGACAGTGTCCTCATAAGGCACCCAGGCAGTTCAAGTAATTTTTATACTTCATATTTTATCATCAGACATCTTGAAATCCTTATATTCTGTCCACTTCTTCCGGTTTTAGATACAGGATATTCTCAAATTATGTAAGATATTAAAAATAAGAGACACAATCTTTCCATATCACTTGGGTCAAATATATAAAACATAAAATGTAATCTTCATATATATATTCAATGTAAAAAGCTGTGAAGTGTTTCTATGTTACAATTCCAGGAGAAATCTTATTTACAATTACCAACTATCCCTAAAGTTCTGATTTTATAAAATCACAAAATGGTTACTAATTGGGCAAAATAAGAATTCTTTATGTAGCCTGAACCAATTTTAAACTTCTGTGATGAGTAAGCCACTATTCTTCCAAAGTCTTGTTTGTTTTTGGTTGCTAGAGTAAAATATATATGTCAATAAATAGCCAGATGGGTATCAGTGATGAACTGATAATATCAGACCCCATAGCAGTTGACCTTCTCTAAAGGTGTCATGTAGCTATTAAACAGCCTGAGGGAAGGAACAAAATCACTAGTCTGTTGCAAGGTGCAACTCTAAGTGTGGATCCAACATTATTTATTACCATTTCTGATTTTCTGGCTTTCAAATATAACCTGAACAACTGCAGACCTTTTCTAGAAATGCAAACATTTCTTAACCTTGACCCTTGACAGTATAAAATAATTTTATTTCTTATGGCCAAATGCATCCAAATTAAATATTAATTGATTGAGAGAGGTTCTGCTTCATTATTTGTCAAAGTCAGGTAAGATATCATGTGAGAGAAAGATTATTAGCTGAGAATGCCAGAGCTGCATAACTAAAAACATGTCTAATGAGGAGACAAATGGATTATCAGGGTTCTTATTCAAAGCAACAGTGACTGAAGAACTTTGCAGATTTGTACCATACAGTCATTTTTAACTGCTGCAACTTATTCGCAATATGCCAAAAAAAACTCAACTAGGAGTCTTTTAAAAGTAACAATATTTGATTTTTTTCCTTCTCTTTGTATTATGATCTGTTGACAATGGTTTTGTTGTTGCAGGTGTATTAAAATGCTTCCCATGTGAAATGTTCCTGCTTAATTTGTATGTATTACACATTTTAGTTAATAAATATAAACTTTCTCAGTAATACGGAGTATTACAGTAGACACAATGTCATCCATAGCTTTATCAGTAATTTCTTGCATTTGCTATTAAATACTTGATAAGACACAGTTTATAATTACTGTTTAAGAAATTAATTACAAGGACAAGAGACACTAGTTTTGGTCAACCAATGTTGGGTTGCAATGAGTTAACTGGGATCATTGTTTCTGGGGCTGTTCATATCCCCAGACTTTTCACAGCCCTGGCAGAGGCTGACTCTGTAATAAGTCTCACATTACACGTGGATTAGATTTGTAGAAATCCTGTAACTCAATAGGTACCTGCCTATTCTCTCCTGGCGTCAGGCTGCCTGCACTACTTTGCTCTGTAGACATACCTGGCATTCCACCCATGCCTCCTCGCTGGCTAAGTGGGCTGGAGCCTGCCTACCAAAACATTGGGGTATTGTTGGGAAGGGGAGACCCCCTTGACAGACGAGCGAAGTGTGAAGTTAGTCTTGCAATGCCTTATTACCTTCCTATGAAGTATACACGCAGCTCTTTTAAACTTCCTTTATGCTGCAGTAATGTGGGAAATGAGATCTACAGAAGCGTTTGGGAGTAGCAAGGGGGTGGAGATGTGCTGTAGTCAAGGACAAAGCCAGTCCGACCCTAAGACCTTTCGCCTTCCCCTCAGCCACCACCACAATGTTTGTTTACACTGACTGAGGAAAAAACCAAAAACATATTTGTCAGTGCATCAAGGATGTGAAATGGCTTGATTTCTGGGAATTGTGCCAGGTATTATAAACCATTTTATTTTAACACCCATTCTTCATTGCGTTGCATACCATTTGCTTAGCAATTAGTGAGAATTAGGATTTTCAAAACATTTGAATAAGATTAGAACACCCATTTGCAGTGTTTAGGACTTTTAAAGTGAAACAGCTATAACACTAATGAAAACTAAGTCATGTGATGTTTAAATAGCAAAAGGAAAATTCTCAGTTTGTCACTAAGCATTTATGGTTTGTACCTTGCAAATCTTGAAATCAATTACATTGAAGCTCACATAAAAGCTTATAGAAGTATTATCTGACCATGAGATCAGCCAACCTACTAACTTTTCATTGGGTGTTTTATATATTTGATGGTGAGATTTTTTTTTTTTCTTTTTTCCTTTTTTTTTTTGTGCGTGTGAAATTTGAGATCCATAACAACTCTTTCCTCCTCTTTCAGCAGTTCATCATCTCATCCTGGAAGATAATGAAAAGACTCCTAGTGATTTCATGCAGATGTATATGTGATTCTAACCACCTAATAGCAGCATCTAACTCTAAATGTTAATAAAGTCTATGGCTTATGTTAGCATTAAAAAGTCCTATTTTTTGAAAGAAGAGGGAAAATTTTTGTAATGGATTGCCATCACAGAGTATATGGTAACAATTTATGCATAGAAATATCTGCTTCAGAGTTTTGGCAAATGTTTATATTCAGGTCTTGAAGCTAAAACTTCTGAGATTCTACCTCAGTCATCAGAGAGAACAGTTGGAAGATAGCTGGGGACATAGTTTTGTTTCCTAATGAGCTGCCAAATATCTTAGTTAAGTATTCAAGATGACTGCAGGCATGTCCTTTCCAAATGCTGTAATGGAGGTAAATTCCTACCGTCCAACTAGTCCCTCCTGTCTTGCCAAGTGTCAGTGAACTCCAATGATTTTGCCTAAGTGATGTGCCCAAATAGCCTCCATGGGAGGCAACGACTCTGCAGGAAAAAGGTTTGCAAGGAATAGTTGCTAACATTAGACTATTCAAGGGTGTTGCCTGTGTAGGTTTTTATCTGTGTCCTCTAAGTGCATTTCAATCCCCCATATTTCTAAAAAGGAAAACATTTTGGCTTCACAGTAGTATTTTTTATTTTGTATTTTATAGGTTATATTTTATATTATTTTATATTTAAAATACTTCTAAGCTGTGTACTGTGCTGATTATCTATTATCTTAGTAGTGATAGGTTAAGACTGAATTTTATCTATGAGGCTTTGAAACACTTTTAGAAATAATACCTGTGTATAGAAATTATTTGTAACACAAATGAATATTTTTCTCTTAAAATAATTATATGTCTTATTGCTCACTGTTCACCCAGCAAATCATAAACTATAGCATAAAGGCAACAAGCTTCAAAAGAAAATAATAACCTTCAGTGCATTTTGTTTCTCTTTTCCTTTTAATTGAACACACTATCCTAGAAATAGAGAGAGATTTGGGTGGTTTTCTCTTCCCCTATTTCTGCTGTATCCAAGATATTTCTGTTTTCACATTCCTTTTATTACAGTGTATAACTTCCTTGTACTATAAAGCATTTAAGACTAGTTGAAGCTGTTGGGGAGCAAGACAATTAACAAAGCCCGATTCCTGCCGTTTGTCCCACAAACCCCTTCAGTTCCATCCTCAAACCACGGCAGCTCCTTTCCCTGCCCAGCCCCTCTCATGCCTTCACCCGCAGGCAGCAGTGTTGCAGCTGGTCCCCAATCCCCGTGCTGCCTGATTAGCCGGCCAGCATTGCTGTCACATTTGGCAAACAGCCTGCTGCCAAGCACAGGCTGCCCCTCAATAGGAGCAAGTGATTTGGATCTTTCCTCTCTTTACATTGATTTCCATGAAATTTACAGACACATATTTTTCTACTATTCCTGCCTTTTGAATTTGCTTGAATATAGCCAATAACAAAGAAAAAGGTACTATAATAGGGCAACCAGGCAGCAAACAACAGAGTTGCATAAACCAGATTTCTAAGTTCCAGCTAAAAACCACATATGCAGTAATGAAGGTCATGCAGTGGTCTCAGTCTGAACAGTTAACGTGAGGGTGTCCAAAATTTGACCAGGTTCAAGGAGTTTTTCTTTCTTCTTAGTTCTGTGGCACAATTTTCATGCCAGTTTCCTGCCAAGCAAATTGCAGAGGGCTTGTACAACTAAAAGAGCTTGAGTCTGAGCCTCTGGTGACAAGCTTGCTGCAGCACCAATCAGGGCTTTATAGCTTCCTAAAAAAGTAACAATGCTGCCAATTGTAACAAATGTGAAGTGTCTCTTTGACATGAAACCACTGCCTATTAAGATGAGCCAAAAATATGACAGTTTCACAGAAGACTCTTTTTTATCAGCTGAACACTTCTCAGCACATCACTTGGGTCAAATTCAAATGTAAAATCATGGTACCTGAAGGAAACAAACTGTCAAGAGTCTTGTATAACACTCACTGAGTCCTCTTCTTTTAAACAAGGCTAGTACTTATGTAGTTTTCTTGATACTAAAATGTAAAGAATCTCAACAATGGCAGGGAATGCAGGATGAAAAGTCCCTTTTTCCATTGCAATATTTCTGCTGAAATAGCTCTGTAACAGTTTATGAATTCCTTTAAATAAAAAAGTCTATGAGCAGTATTTTGAATGAAATATTTTTTCAAGGTTGAATGCTAGCTGTAGCCCCACTCAAATAGGAGAAATTACTTCCCAGCGGTATGCCAAATTACTTGTTAACTGTTTCAGCAGCAGGATACAATGATTCCTTATACTAGGCTTGTCGTAGCTTTGTTAGACACTTTCATGCCTGTAATATCTGAAATATACATTATCACAAGAAGTTCTCTGTTACTGAATTCAGTTCAAAAGCCAAGAATTCAACTAAATTAGTACAGCTGAGTATGTTTCTCAAGCCTATAGAAACAATTTCCAGACATCTAGTGTGTTTGGATAAAAATAGTTAAAAATAAATATACACATGTATTTAATTTTTGCCTAGATAACACCATTGGGAGACAATTATTGGAACTAAGTAGGTATATTAAAGTGACTTCAGGTCCTGGGCTTTCCCAGAAATTCTACAAGAAAATCTAACTCTAGCCATGAATGCACTAAATTCTTCATTTTTAATGGGTCCTTGTACATGGTTTGAATTAAACTGTATTAGGTTAGTAACAATGATCTTAAAGAGTCTTGTTTAAAAATGCTACAGGTGACTAAATTTCTACAGATATCTATTTTTATTCTCTCTTTTCTGATTATCCAGTTTTGTACTTTTACATTACTGACAATCTGTATGAGCAGCTTGAAGCCACAGTTATGCCAAGTCTAATGGGAGTGAAATTACCGTGCATTAGCTACATACCAGAAATCTCCACCTGACTCTCATCCTGCATCCTCTTCACACTTCTAAATTGCAACTTTATGTTACAAGGCTTCCAGTTTGACTTTTCCTAGGAAACTCTAGGGCCACATTTTGACAGCCTGGGTTGTCTCACTTCTTCGAGATAGGAAGAATTAGGGCAAATTAGACTTGACCAGTACTCCTCTGTTATGAGCTGCTGCCTCTCAGTCATTACTGTTATCAGGGAAATGAAGGAAGGATGGAGGGAAAACCCATTCCCCTGCCTGCCCCCCTTCTCCCACCTCTGTTTGCTGGCTTCCAGAATCCTTTCAGTGAACAGAGTCTGACTCAAAATAAGTTATTCTTTAGCTTATGTTTCAGCATAGTTTTAGTCTCCATTCTTATACAGCCCATGCAGCAGATATTGTCAGATTCAATGTTCAGATGAAAAGCAAGCTGTATCTAGCTAGTTTTTTAAAAAGTGTTGTCTATTAATCACTAGTTTACATGACAGGAAAAAAAACATTCCCACCCCATTGTTGTAAGACTGAACAGCACAACCTTCCCTCCTTTTTAAAATTAATGTAAGAGAACCAGGGAAGAAAGTGTCAATGAATCACGGAAAGAACAATACTGTTTTCATTAAAAATAACTGTGAGGATTAGCAGAAATTTGCAGAGAAAGCCTTTCACAGAACAGTGATGAGTAAAAACTCCCTTGAAAGATCTACAATACTGTCAGACTTGGGGTATTTCATGCAAACATTGTTCCACTGAAACTGTGAAGATAGCTGTTCTTTCATGTTTTACCACATGTTTTTGACCCTAATCTAATGGTTAATCAGGCTAAATCGACATGTTAAATTCAAGAGCAAAACACAACAGTACTGAGTCTGGAGCAATCACTTTATCACAGTCCTTATTTCATTTAGTTTTTTTGGGAGAAAAGAAAGTATTCACATTGTCTAAAGACCTGACTTTGTTCATTATGATGGAGGGAGTAGCAACCAGGAGAGAGATGAGTGTTGTGAACCACCTTCTGCACTGAGAGTATCCTTATTTTTAATGGTGAAGCAGTGGACCAGACCCTGAGGTGCAAATACGTGTCATCTTGATTGCTTTTTTTTTAACCTTCACTCCAGATCTCTTGCATGATGAAGATATGAATGATAGATATATATGATAGATAGATAGATAGATAGATAGATAGATAGATAGATAGATAGATAGATAGATATAGATAGATAGATATGATATATGTATATACATATAGATAGATACATATGAATGAAAGATATATGCATATGGGAGATATGAATAATCAAGTCATAGGATCCATACAAAAAACATGGCAAAAGCAGCTCAATAGTGTAGGTAAATTTATTGATATTTTGCTTTATTCTCTCATACAGATACTTCTGCAATTACTTATTTCTGAATCTTGATTTTTTTTTTCCTCCATGGAGAATCATTACCTCTCTCTAGAGGTAAAACATCTTAGGGACTCTGTACAACAGTGCCATTTTTGCTATCAAGTCAGCACTTTCCATTTTCACAGAATGTGCTGTTTCCTGTAGCTTCTATTTTCTGAAATGGACATGGCATAACACTCTATTACTGATGAATATTTTATTCATAAAATGGAGCTAAAAATGTATTTGTGCCACTCTAGGGCCAAAGAAGTATCTCCATTTGTGATTTTATTGTATTGCTGTAACATCTGGAAGACCTAAGCAGGATTACAACTTCACCATTGGCAAAGAACACTGAGTTATTTTCTTCCCCAGGAGCATTAAAAAGATAACCAGGGGAGCAGAAATGCATAAAGGATCTTTGTGGCATTACTGGAAAAAAAACCTTTAAATATGTATAAATAGATAGACAGACAGACATATATTCACAGCTCCGTTTGGATTTTCAGCAACAATTTAGAAAAGAACGGGGAATAACATGAGCAAAGCAGGAAAAACAGGGAGAAAAAAACCATAAAAGGGATCATGTTTTAACTCATTCAAAATTTTATTAGTTTATTACATTATAAACTATTTGCCCTAGACATACTTTATATAATCTCTTACTTAATGTTTTGTGACAGCTTTAATACAACAAAATTAGATATGCTGCTGCAATAGCCCTGACAGCTACCTGGTTTCCATGCATTAACACCATTGGCTTTTTGCCCAATACAAATAAACTTGAAAGGCTAGAGAGCACATCCAGTGAAATCAAGTAGCCTAAAACTAAAAGGTAGAGCTCAGCATTGTGGAATAAAATATCATTGCAGGGAAAACCTTTCATGATATCATTAATTGAAGTATTAGGAATCTATCTATCTATCTATCTATCTATCTATCTATCTATCTATCTATCTATCTAACTATATCCCCTGAAACAAAGGCATTTAAATTCTGCCTGCACAGAGGGGACTGTCATGAAAATGGTAGATAGCAATTAGAACTCACACAAACATTTTTTATTTTTTTATGTAATCATATTTGAACATCATATTCCATCCTCAGAAGAAGTGCACGTAGCCTTCAAGCCTTACTGTGTCCTCTACTGGAGGATGGACCTCTGAGAGTTGCAGCCATACTGGTAAAGCAGTAAAGCTACTACAAAGAGTTCCACTTCTTGTCAGAGGTTGATGTCTTTGCTTAGATCTGAGAGTTGTGCTTTCATAGCTGAGTTCATATAATTGGAAATGAGAAGAAGTATTGAAAAGATTTCCCAGTAAAAATTTAGGACTTACCTGGTTAATGTTTCATAGTGACAATGTGAGTGTGTATAGAGGAAAAAAGTTATTAGAAACTGGAACACTTTTACTGGTTAGAAAAAATATAAAAAGAAGAAGGTAAAAACTAATGTTCAGCTAGCCTCATGGGGTAATACCTTACCCTTCTTCATTTTTCTTCTCCATTAATTAGTGAGTATGAATGATGCATATTTCAGTAGAGTAACCCTACTTGCCTCTTGAAGCTTTCCTGAAACAATGGAAGGTCTGGCACTAATTGAAAAGCTATGGATCCTGATGGAATGCAACTTCTCTGTAACCTGTTTACTGACTCTGTGGAAAGGGCATAAAGTGCCAATATTGCTAATAGTTCTGAATTTCTGGTCTATAACTTCAGCTCATTATCTCTCTCACCTTTATCTCTTTATGGAACCACAAGGCTTTTACAGAATAGAACAAAAAAAATGCAATATGCACCAAACAGGTGGTACTGGCATTAGGACAAATTGCCTACCCGTTCAAAAATTTTCTCATTTATTCTGATGAAATGATGATGAAGGGGACTGATCTGAGGTTGAGACATAAAAAACCTTAAAGAACAGAGATTCTCATAAGCTGTTTTATTTTCTCATCAGGTTCAAAGTATGTTTATTTATGCTGCCTTCTCTAATATAAGCATATAACCTCAGCTAGTGGAGAGATAGAATTATAAAATATGTTACCTTGCCCCTTCTCCTAACAAAGCAGTTCTCTATGTATTTCACTCCCTTGGGTGTTCACATGAGTGAACAAACCAAATGTGGCAGATGTTATTCACATTCCTAATTGCACAACTGGAAGCTGATCTCATCCTGTAACAATGCATACAGAGTACTCAAAAAGAATCTGAAGCAAAAAGAAGTGCTCATCAAATAATGTTACACCAGTTGGGAATTTTTTGATCCCCAAAGCAAGTTGCAGTAGCATCTGGAAGGAAATCTCTCCACTAAAGACTTTTAGGCTACATCATTCTCTGTTCTTTCCTTCCCTAATGCTTAAAAAGTGCAAAGAGATTCCATTTAGCCAGGAATTATTACTATCCACTGCTTGAAAATGCCTTGCAACTTGAGTAAGAGCTACATATATGGTTTGTGTTTTATATCAATATCGTATTGCCCTAATGTATCATGTTAAAATGAGATTCTGCTTCCTCAGCTACTTAAGTGCTTTGCTTCTTTTAATCTAGCAGTTTATATAATATGTTTTACCTTACATCGGCATATCTGGGTGAGTTCTTTGGTTTATTACAGAGCAGGTTGGACTGTGTGCTCGAGTGGCTCATTTTGGCTTTAAAATTGATGTGTTTTATAGAGGCATGAATAAAGATTTTACATTTGATTGAATAAATCTCAGAAAGAGTTAAATTCAGGAAACAACATAAGAGTCCAAATCCTGTTCAATTCAGGAAAACTTAAATACTTTTCTAAAAGGAATACTGCAAATTGTAGCACATGTATAAACATAAGCACAGTACTAACCGCTTAGAAAAAAATACTGGTTGCCTCAATTTTCTAAAGGGCTGTAGCAAATTTTTCAGAGCGGAAGAAAACTTATTACATTGAATTTTTATTTATAGAAATAACTGAAGTACAGGAAGTCAACAAAAACAGTGAGAGATCACTATTTGCAGAGTACAGGAATACCAGGCCAATAACTGAAAATGGACTTTCATTTCTTGGAAATGTTTCTTCCAAGCAAAATGTTATTAGTTTCAGTTTATATACCACTGATTTCCAGCACACTGAGATTTTGGGTCAGTCAAGATGTCTCAGGACAATCTCAGTTGCGCATTCTCTGTTCTCAATCATTATAGTCGTGCATAGGTTGTACATTTTTCATTACTCTGCAATATCATCTGTGTGCATAGTCTTTTAATGCAGTAAACTGAAGTTATGAGGAATAGTTTCGCAGTCCATGGAAAAAAGGTAACCTACTGATCATTTTCTCTGGGAAAATAGTGCACATGTACAGTTAACATAAAATAATTGATGTGCAGCAAGCTAAAAATACTTGGGTTTGTGCCCATGCTCTACCTTTTCAGTCAGATACGAGATGTTCTCTTCTCTCTACAGAAAATTGGCCCTGAGTTCATCTTAGCTTTTATTTTCTCTGAAGTGCTTTATTTTTACTGTGTCAGAAGTCTTGTCATGTCTCATAAGTGCATTATGATTGCAATCTCCTTCAGGTAGGAACAGGACAAACATGCAAAAACACTCTTGTTGTATGTTCCCCATCTGCCAGCCTGCAGTATGAGTTCCGCAAATGTGAAACCCTGCCCCAATACCCATGCAAAGTCCTTCAACTGTATCTTGAGTTTTTGCCAACCACTACTCGTACACATTTATGTACATACACCTACACACACATATAGTACATACACGTATATGTACTGACTATATACATATATGTGTGTATACATATATATGTATAGTGTCAGTAAATGACCTTAAAGGGTCAATTCAGTCTCTTAACTCAGGTTTCTAGTCTCACTTGGAATTCTTGGCCTGTATCTCCTAGTCTCCAGGTGCCATTCCATAAGGGTATCATCTCCACTGTGTCCTGTGTCTAATATCCCAGTTTCTGCGGACATCTCTGATGCCCTAAATAATTGAATGACCACGGCTTCTATGTTTCTGATGCTAACTTCCACCCTAAATGCAATCACTGAGGGGATGTATGTGCTCTATCCTTTCCATCTATTGACTTTCTGCTTCCCTGCCCTATGCAGCTGGTCACCAATTAGCCCCCGTCACATGCGACTGCACAGCTCACTCAGGCTGAAGATCCCAATCTCTCATACTTCTGTCTGGGCCAAAAATCACACCAGTTACTAGCTAATGTAACCACAATAAAATGTACAACTGTGAGATAGGGAGCAAAAAGATATGCTTAATAAAAACTATTTTAAAGGCATCAAATAGGGTCCACAGGTGTCAAAGGGACAACCAAAAGTAGAGAGTATGTGACATGGCTGTACACATTGGGCCTATGTAGGCTAGAGAGTATTCTAGCCTGTGTGCCAATGGAATGTAGAAGTAAGATTGTCCAAAGGTAAAAGTGATTGTGAGGAGGGTAAATTGAAAGGGTCTGCGATCTCCAGAAACAGAAAATATAATTTCTTTTCTTGTAAATTGAAATTTGCCAGCATAAGATATTCTCAAAATATCAGTTATTTATGAGTGAGGGGAACTAAATGTAGGCAATAAATGAAAGGTGTTGACTTCGAATGCAGATTTTGCATCTTAATTATGTGTGTGATTTATACAGAATACTTTTGTACATATATAGGTAGCATTTATAAGTATACATACACACACACACACACACACACACACACACACACATATATATATATATTAGACCATACATATTCTGAAATTAGTTTTACTTTTGGTCTGTAAGTATTGCTATAGTAGAACAGACCTGTATTCCACTTCAGCCTGAGTTCTAACACTGCTTAGGGAATTAGTATATGACACAGAGAAAGGGACCCTTCTTCTTGCAACACTCCCACCAACATTATTCCTATCTTTATTCAATTACCATTATTGTTAGAGAGGATTTTGCACACAATGACACAGCTTGAACCTTGACATTTTTTGGTCTTCTACTTTTCTTCCTTTCCCATTCCTATTATGAATAATTCAAGACTGATTTTGAGCAGAGAAAATAATTTAAACAAGGAATTTTTGTGTTTCTCAACCTGTCCCTTCCAAATCTACACTTATTATTGTGGGAAAAACAAGAGCCAAACCCTAAACAAATAAACAACAACAATAGAAAAAAAACCCTCAAAACCAAAAAACCCTCAGTAAAAGCATACCAGCCAATATAAACAATATTCATGAAATAAATTCTTTTAAAAATTGGGAAAATGGACCCTGTTATGTGATTTAACCATTCCCCTGTACTAGCCCCTAATGTCTAACTTGAATCTTCTCTTTTTACTTAAAACTGAAATCTGCTTCCCTATGTTTTATTTTTCCTGTAGCTGTTTCATATTCTCTGACTGATATAACTACTTACAGCACAGATTTGTCTCAGGCACCTAAATTATGAATCCCAGTGACTATTTTAAATGAAAAGTGTCCTGATGCTCAGCTTCCTTGAATGTCCCTTATTGTCATGCTGTCCAGAGCACAGAGACTGACAAAAAGGAAAATAAATCACTTTTGTTACTAAACCTTTGCATTCTAATTAAGCACTTCTTACTGAATATCCATCTTTTGCCTCACACCTGGTCACTAGATGTTTTAAGAGTTTTACATCAAGAGAAATCCAGTCTGCCCTGCCAGATGTCAGGACAAGGCCATTTCTGCAGAGATTGCTCCTGTATCTCATGGTCCCCTTCCACTGCCTGGCAGATGGTTCACTCATGGGGTGACAAGGGTGATTTCCCAGTCTGGAAAACTTTTTTCATTCTCTTCAGTTTCCTGAGGGCAAAAGGCTAAAACAATGTTGAGGTCCTAGTCACTTTAACTGAATTTCATCTGTCTTGGAAAGGTCTTGCATTTCTAAGAGATAATTTAAATCTATAATTACAATAATAGGTTGTCCTTGGCCAATATGCCTAGAAAAACCTTACAAAACGGACAGTTCAAAAAGTATAAAAATACATAACAAAAGTATTAATTAAGACATTGTAGCCCTGCCTTCAAGTGAAATATTTATGTGGAAAAGACAAGGGGGACCTATTTTCTCCCACCTTAGAGAACAAGGAGGAATGGAATTATTTTCTCCTATCTCAGAAAACGGTAAGTAGTTGCAGTATTCTCGGTGGACTTCTGTTCTGCTTCATTGTGATCATAACAGTAAATTCCTGGGGAGAGAAAATTAAAGTTGTATGGAGAAAGGTCTGTGCTCAAATATGAGGTCAAAGGTCTGTGACATTATACAGAGCTAGATCATCTAGGTTGATGATCAGAATAAGTCCACACTGATTTCAAAAAAATTCATATTGAATGGAGCTGATCAAATTATACTCAAACAATTTACCTGAGACACAAATCTTGATGCAAAAAACCCGACAGACTTTGTGATGGAATAATTTATTCCTCTGAGACAAAGTAATTGTATTGTAGATGTTTGGAATAAAAGAGATAAGAAAGGCAGGGAATAGTAGGAGAGATGTTAAAAGTCATGCATCTATTGGAGCAAATCCAGAGGAGGGTCACAAAAATGATCAGAGGGCTGGAACATCTCTCCTATGGGTGCAGGCTGGGAGTTGGTTTTGTTCCACCTGGAGGAAAGAAGGCTCTGGGGAGACCTTATTGCAAACTTTCAATACTTGAGGGAGGCTTATAAGAAAAATGAGGACAGACCTATTGGTGGGACCTCTAGAAATAAGACAAGGGGAAATGGTTTTAAACTAAAGGAGGGCAGATTCCACCTACCTTTAAAGAAAAAATTTTTATGAGGATGGTGGTGAAACACCCGAACAGGTTTCCCAGAGAGGAATAGATGTGTCTCATTTGGGGAAACATTCAACATCAAGGTGGACAAGGCTCTGAGCAACCTGCTCTAGGTGGAAGGTGTCCCTGTTAATTAGAAGAGAGTTGTACCAGATGACCTTTAAAGATTGTTTCCAACTCAAAACATTCTGTGATTCTACTCTATGAGTCTGGTTTTTATACCTGCATACCTTGTATCCCTCTACAGTAGCAGCTTAGTTACAAATAGAAATGCCTGGCCTTGTGGTGTTGATCTATGTTCTTCATGGTGTAAGCAGAATATATGTAACAGGATGTGTCTCTGCTTGTTGCATTGGGAGGCTAAAGATGTATCTACAAACTGTCCCTGAAAAGACAGATGAGCTCCCCACTACATATCACGACCCATTTTCTTGTTGATGCTAATGTTACAGGAGGAGTCTGAGGATATACCTTAGGTAAATTTAGTAACTTTTCTGTGTAACTGCAGAGCTTGTGTTGAGAAAACAACACAAAAATAATTACAAGTAGGACTGCGACTGCAAACTGACTCTTTCTAATGGGACTTAAAGTCACAAATTCAGTGAGGACACACAATGCAGGATAATTTGTAGGTATATACTTGCTCTTTCTCTTTGTCTGTGCATGAAGTGGTTAGCAACAACACAGAGACATTCATCCCTGTCTCTGTACAAACAGCACGAAGGAAGAATGCCTCCCAGTTCCCAGTTCCGGTCTTTCACCAAGTTCCCATTCTTTGCATGGACAATGCCTGACAAGTTCTATTCCTTTCTTCTACTGCTGTAAGACATCATGTGCAAGTCAGAAGGGATCCCAGCCAGGGCCGCCACAAGGACAAACCAAACCTGGGAAACTCAGACTGTAAACTGCAACATTAGAGGGTAGCTGCCTCCAAGTCTAGACAAAGTTCAGCCAAAATTTATAGAGTGATCAGAGCTATGCAACTAGTAGCTTTCAGTATTCAACGAGCATAATTTCAATTCCTTTTACTTTTTTATTAATTCAATCCTTAAACTTTAAACTTTGTGTGGTTTTGATATTAATTTGGCAAAAGAAAAAAATATTTATTTTCCCTCACTGTGCTTGTCAAATCAAAATTAAAATCAAAAGTTATTAATTTTGAAAATCTTGAAACAAAATAGTTAGAAAATTTCTCATTTTCTTGTTCTTGCCTCTGCAGAGTTGTGGTGTTTTGTTTTTTTTTTTTTTTTTGCACAGAACTAGCCTTCAAATTTGTGAAAAGTCTACTGAAGCTGGAATCACTAATATGTATTTGTGATGACTGAAGAATACCATTTTACATATACGAAGTAGCATATGCAATACTAGATGAACAAGCTACACTCAGCCCTGTTCACTGCTGAAAGCAGACACTGCTGGTGTGAGATATGTTGATCCTGTTCCCCCAAGGAAGATGTGATTGAAATCTGCAAAGCCCATGAGTATCACACCTGAAGAATGCTCTCATGCTTCCCACTTTATGGGATGCACCTGTCTTGTTTCAGAGACCTGAGATATTAAAAATAGCTCAGTCACTATGATTTATTATCACAAAGAGCTGATGTCTGTAGTTTGCAGCAAGCCTGTAACCTGGAACATAAGTGTGTTTTAGGGAATGTCATTTAACTGCATGAAATGAGCCCAAGTTTGAGAAGATAAGCCTACTGGAGACAAGTCCAGGAAAAACACAGCATTTATAATGCATCTTGAGTGTTTGTATATACACAACCTAATGATGCCTCAATTTATATTCCAAAATAACTTATTTTTGCTTGCTCCATTAATTGTTCTAATAATCTAAAGCAAATGGTCAAGAATTAAAGGAAGACATTTATAGTCTCCTGTTTATAGTGGACCCTGTAAGTTCAGCATTATCTCCATATTTTTCTAAAATGTTTATGTGCAAATGATTTTCACTCCAGTAACTTCATCATGCATGAATAAAAATATATGCTTAGTTATCAAAAGATAATTAGGTGAGACATGTATGTTTTGTCATAATTAATATTCTGTCAATAGGCTAGATAAGAAAGCTCCAAGGGTTAATGCTTTCCTGCTCTGTATCTAACATTGCCAGAGAATTTCTCTAGCTCACTCCATTAATCCAGTCAGCACAATGGATCAGGTTAGAGATGTGTCTCAATAAATCACTCTCAAGTGCTGGGGGTAGGAGTACCTAATTAATCAGCACTGTCATTATGTTTGACTTGTAGCTGCCTTACTGTGTATGGGATGAGGATTCAGTGTATTTAACCTGCACACACTCTTAAACAGATCTCCAGTAGTGATGTAAATTTTAACCCTTGTATGGAAAAAAACAACCCATGATTCTATAAATGGCAGATGAAATGTTTCTTACTAATAAACTAATCTACAGGTAATTTATTCTCCTCTCCACATGCCCACACCCCCTTCTTTCCCTAGGGGCCATTAATATCCTGTAGCATTTTATCTGTTTTAACACTAAACTTCTGAAGTTAAATGCAACACTAGAGTTCATCACAACCCCAGTTGTACCTGATAGCTTTCCCCCTCCCACTTCCCCATTCATCTCCTTATTCCCACTGTCCCTTGCTTTTAGGCCATTTATCCCCAGAGGAAGACTCCCAGTCCATCCTCTCTGTCACTCTGGGCAAACTCCCCTGTCCTGACATACAAGAGGCCTGTTGCACCACTTGCACCAGTAGTCGCAAGTCTCTCTAGCCACTCTTACTCCTTAGCTTCTTTATTCCACAGGCATGCCTGGAACCTAAACACATCCTTCCTGGCTCACTCTTTTCACTCTCCTCTAGGTTTAAATAATGGTTTGCTACCAAAGCTTTTACTTTACTTTTTCAAGTTTTGAACTGCAGTTTAGTATTGTCTTTCCAAGTGGACATTTTTATATATTCCCTAACAAAATAATTGCTCTGATATGACTTTTTCCTTTCTGAATATATTGATCTTGACACTTGCCCTTTTGTTCAGAACTCAATGAATATGTACTTGTCAGTTTTTCATTATTTTAAGGTCCAGGTGGTAGCTGCCTCACTTGCCCAAGTGGAAAGTACTCTTTACAGGTATCAGTTCTGCCTGCCCAGAACAAACATGCACAGTGACCTGGTGTAGAGCTCAGAGTAAATTCCTGACCATGTGATTTCTGGTCTATACTGGTATTCAAGGCACAGCATGAAGAGTATAGGGCCATGAGAGGAAGACAGCAGAGAAAATACTGTTTCTGATGGTAGCAGGGCTGGCCCCTGGCAGCCTTCAGGAAGAAGATGCTGTGAAGTCAATTACTTGTGGTAATAAGGAAACCGAGAAGATGGTCCCTAGAGTAGAAACTCTAGGCTAGAGTATAAAGAAATGCAATAAGGAAACACAAACTTATATCAGTGTCTCCAACTTCGTTTACATGTACATTGAGAAAGTCACAAGCAGATCTGTGAATTTACTTCTGCTTGTAACATAAACTTAGTTTATTTGATTCTGGTGCAAGGAGACAATTCTTGTGGCCTTCAGAAGGAATCCATGTGTGCAAACCAGCCTGAATCTTTATCCATTTTCTACATCATAAAGAAAATAGCATCCACTTTGAGAACACCTACACTAACAATAATATTTTTAAAGGGATTTATTTTGTATATGTGGCTGCCTTACCACCTACTTCTGATGTGATGATGAACTGTATTAACTCCATCTTGTACTAACTCAGTATATCTTGTCATTGTTGAGATGGAGACACTTATGTGACAAAAAAATATGAACCATTCTGAAAGTACAGACCCTAATATTTTTATACTAGATATGGCTAAATTATATGAAGTGACATTAACATTTTTCTGTCTCAGTTTCCCTCTCCTTTCAGAAAATTTGTGTAATCATTTCACTTTAAAGTGATTTTGAACAATTATTCATTAATGTCTGTGGTTACTTCCTGCCAAAGTCTGATCATTGAAGAGAAACATAAGAGGGAACCCCTGTTCTGAACTAGCTGCATGATGAACACTAAATGGTAAAATGTACTGGATGGTGGAGATAATCTGACACTACATACAGGACTTCCTGCCCATACCAGAGCAGCCCAAAGCTTGTGTTTTATGAAAACTGCTTGTTTCTGCAATGAACACTGGTATCGTACACAAGCTTGTGTTCAGATTGAAGAACTACTTTAGTTTTTTGCATTGCCTAAGTTTTGAATGCTTGACTTCTACAATCACAATAATCTATAGTGTAAGTGTGAAGTGACAAACACAAAGTAATATTGGCATATTATTCATCACTTATTTATAACATGTTTCATGCCACATCAGCTGCAGCAACTTTCATACCATGCTGCAACAAATGCATCAGCCAGATGCAGGCCACCCTCCAGAGCCCAGGGCCCAGACCCAGCCCTCCATCTCCATCCTCTCTTCCCCATGTGCTGGCAGCAGGGTGCTGGCACAGATTGCACAGACAGAGGGGCACATCTGTGGTGCAAAAGCTTCTACAGTTTCTAGAGCAGCTCACAGACACAGTGCAATAGCTCAGGCTGCTGACACTGATGATACTGGTGACAATTAGAAAAGTGAGATTAGAATGGAGATGAGGAGAAGGTTCATCTGTTACACTGTCCATCATCTGTTACACTGTCCATCATCTGTGTGTTGCCCCAGGCAATGTGAGCAGGCTGCTGTTTTCAGTGGAGCTGCCATTACTATGGACCAGCTTTAGCCTTCCCGTGGGGCAAAGCTGCTTCAGGAACTTTTTCCAGTAGGGTTTGGGAACATAATTTTTTTGCTTTCTGTGTTTCTCACAGTATGACTGAATGCCTGTGCAGGTAGACCAGTAAGCCAATTTTTGGACTTGTACTTTCATACAAAAGTCTATTTCATATAAGTCAGTGCTAAACTATGGTAAATTCAAAGTATCAATTCAAACAAACAAACAAAAAGGTTTAATTCCTAACACACTTCAAAGCACACAAGTACAAACACACACAAGCACAAAGAGGATAAACAATTAAAAACAAGCTTATCTGTTTTCCCCCTGTAAGGATATCACTTTCATAGTACAGCCTTTGGTTTTACATTTGGGGTTTTTTTCAATGAGTATTTGCATCACTTCCTTACCATATATAGGGGTATCCTTTTACCTGCTAGTCTGGAAAAATTCTCATTCTCTTATATTTCAGCTTTATATCATCATGAGCCACCAGTTCCTGTTTTAATGCCCATGTACAGTTCTCCAGAAGAAAAGTAACACGCTTTGTTCATTGTAGACTATGTTTATAGATACATCATTTATGGCATGTACACATATCTGTAATGATGGGTACAGAACTCATGTCACATATTTTTATGACGTTACTGTAGGAGAACGTTAGTTTCAGGTTCAGTAGAAAATCTCCTTTTAGTATTATTTAGTATTATTTCCCCCTTGTACCCAAGAGCCAGAACCAGAGCCCAGGAGTATTTTCTCTGAATTATTGGCTACCCTACAGACTTTATTTATGGCTGGGATTCCCGTGGAATCTCTGTGGAAGACTGGAGAACTTAATTTCTGTTAGTCTGTACATGGGTCTGTCACTAATTTGTAAATGAGTTTTAACTAGAGAATCAGTTGGTTTGTGACTGTTAGATGAATTATTCTTAAATATATTTGAATACCTAGATTGCAAAAGTTTTACAAATCTCATTTTCACAGACTGTGTAGGGCTTTTCAGTTCATTAGCTAAATACTAGCTCGAGAGGTTATCAGCCACCACCTCCACCGTGCAGTATCTGGTATCACTAGAGAATTCACTTACTAATTCACTTAGATTAGATAGCACTAGAATTGTGAATTTATCAGAGGGAGCAGGCCAAAACTGTGTTCCTTAAAGGCAAAAACATGCAACTTAACTTGACTATAGCTGATTGTCAGAAAACTGGTGTATGCTAAGGGATCGCTATGTATTCTAATAAAAGATTACCGCTAAAAGACAAACAGAAAAGGTGCTTTCTGACAAGGCAAGCTAATTTTCTTCCTTATGATATTGTAAAACTTAAGAAACCCCACTGGAATTAAATACCTTAGATTTACACTACACTTTTGTATTTCTTTTCTAGTTCTAGGTCATACACCTACCCTAAAACCAGTTCTCGTACTCATCTTCCACTTTAAGTTCACCAAAAGAGAAAGAGAAAGCTTGCATAAACCTTTTGTTATCACAGAATCATAGAATCTGCTGCTCTATGGAAGAGACCCATCAAGATCTTTGAGTGCAACTCCTGTCCCTGCACAGGACAGCCCAGGAGTAACACCAAGTGCCTGAGAGCATTGTCCAAATCCTTCTTGAACTCTTACAGGCTTGGTATTGTGACCACTGCCCTGGGGAGCCTGTTTCAGTGCCCAAGCTCCCTTTGAGTGAAGAATCTTTTAATAACATCCAACCTAAACCTCCCCTCACACAACTTCATGCTATTCCCTCGGGTCCTGTCACTGGTCACCACAGAGAAGAGATCAGTGTCTGCCCCTCATCTTCTCCTCACAAGGAAGTTGTAACTGCAATGAGATGTCCCCTCCATCTCCTCTTCTCCAGGCCGAACAGGCCAGCTCGGTTCCTCACTGACCTCAGCTGCTCCTCATACAGCTTCCCCTCAAGGCCCTTCACTATCCTCATGACCCTCCTTTGGATAATCTCTAATAGTTTAATGCCTTTCTTACATTGTGGCAGCCAAAACTGCCCCCAGCAGTGGAGGTGAGGCTGCCTCAGTACAGAGCAGAGTGGGACAATTCCCTCCCTTGCCCGGCTGGCGAGGCTGTGCCTGATGCCCCCAGGACACACTTGGCCTTCCTGGCTGCCAGGGCACTGCTGGCTCGTGTTCAACTTGCCACTGACCAGGAGCCCCAGGGCCCTTTCCATGGCACTGCTCTCCAGCCTCTCATTCCCCAGTCCACCCATACATCCAGGGTTGCCCCATCCCAGGTGCAGAATCCAGCATTTTCCCTTGTTAAACTTTATATGGTTGGTGATTGCCCATCTGTCTAGTTTATTGAGGTCTCTCTGCAGGGATTCTCTGCTCTTGAGGGATTTGACAGCTCCTCCCAATTCAGTGTCTAATCACACCAGGAAAAGGCAATATTTCAGCTAAATACCCACTGATTTTCAGTTCTGAAAAATTGGTGCCCAAAGAAAGGAAAGCCATCAGGCAATAGGGAATGGAGTCAACATTCTTAGTACCATGCTAGATGAAATGAATATTTTTTTTACATATATTTTCTAAATTTTATTTTTGTGTTACTAATTACAGAAAAGTAAATATATTCTAGAAGCATTTATCTAATTCATATCTTTTGGTGTATATTATTGCTATATCCCTCCCTCCCTCCCTCCTTCCCTCCCTCCTGCCTTCCTGCCTTCCTGCCTTCCTTCCTGCCTTCCTGCCTTCCTGCTTGCCTGCCTTCCTGCCTGCCTGCCTTCCTGCCTTCCTTCTTTCCTGCCTCCCTCCCTACCTCCCTACT
>VZTJ01000624.1:40164-125507 GCA_013397795.1 Orthonyx spaldingii | reverse complement strand
CTCCCTACCTTCCTCCTCCCATCCTCTTTCCCTTCCCCTTCCTCTTCCCCTTCCTCTCCTCTTCCTCTTCTGCTTCCTCTTCCTCGTCCTCTTCCGCCTCCTCTTCCTCTTCCTCTTCCTCTCTCCTTCTCCTTCTCCTTCTCCTTCTCCTTCTCCTTCTCCTTCTCCTTCTCCTTCTCCTTCTCCTTCTCCTTCTCCTTCTCCTTCTCCTTCTCCTTCTCCTTCTCCTTTTTGTCACTTTAATTCTTTTTTCTTTCCATCCTAACATAAACAATTTGATTGTTGACATTACATAACTGATGTATTGGAGTCCTAAATACACATAGGAAACTCACAACCATATTCTAACAAAAACCCGGTTTAGACCAATGAAATATTGCAGCTCAGTAATAAGAAACAGAGTGAATGCCTTTCGTTCCAGCTTTTTTATACTCTTTACAGCTGTTCCACTTATAAACAAGAACCTCAGTACATAAACAGAGACTAAGAATAATAGAATGACAAATTAGATCCCTCAGAACTGATGATGTTTATTTTTCTTATTCATTTTTATTAGTGTTGAATATTGCATGTCTAATCCATACTGAAAGAACTATGTGAAGTGGCTGGCCTCAACCATTTATCTGGCAAAAATTGTTCAACATATAGAGCCCACAGAAAACCTTAATTTGCTAATAATTCTCAGTGAAAAGGTTAGGAATAGAGGAGAAGCAAGTCCAACTTTAACTTATTGAATTGCAGCTGGAACAAAACTCTTTCGTATTCAAGCAGCTAATTGCAGGGAATACAGTCTATTTCACTCTTTAAAATTTGATGTCTTCATTTTCCAAATATTTATTTGTTCTGCCCATGAGAGGCTTTATGAAGGAAAGTGTTCTAAAAGCTAGAGGAGACATTCAGGCTGAACAGTAGTTTACTTATAATTTACAGACTTGTAGTACTTAATATATAATGCAATAATCTATGCTGTGCCATTTGTCATTTGGACTAGGCCACAGATTATAGCTTAGGGCAGTGCATCTGTGCACAAATCAGGCAGGAAATGGCCTAAAATCTTGAACAGCTGAGCATGATGTCTCAGTGTAGTTGCAAAATTCAACCTCTGCTCCAGAGGTCACTGCATGCTTCAGTCATGACAGCCCAAATTGTTAAGCATGTGACTAATATGCATACAGAACACAGGCTGCCTAGTGTCTGCTGCAAGCTTGATGGCTGGTTAGCGGCTAGTCTTAATTTTATGTGACAATCCTGTGTAGGAAGTGCCGGGTGGGTGACTAAATGGAGCATATTGATGTCCCACTGGGTGTAGCCCCTGTTGTTTTGACAAATTCTCCTTAGCATTTATCAATCAGGCCTACAATGGGGAGTGTGCTGAATATCTAATTCAGACATGCTAGTCAGGACTAATAGAGCAAGATAGCATGTTATTCAATTTGTACTTGTTAGTGATGTCCCACTGTCACTGGGCAATTTACCTTCACACTTCACAAATGAAAAGAGAAATTTGCTGGGCTTCAAACACTTACATGAGTTACAAGCAAAATTTTAATTAGCATGTCATTACAGCAATAATTTATTGCCTCTTTCTAGTGTCCTAACACCCAGATTGCACTTTTCCTTTTTTTTCCTTTAAGGAGAGACGTGCTTTAAAATTTATGGGGCAGGTACTTGAAACAAAAATAAAAACCAACCCTGCAGCAACTGAAAAACTACATGGTAAGATACATATCAAAAAACATTGTTTTTTGAAGCCTAAAAGAGATTTAGACATTTATGACTTAAAGAAACTTTTTGAGCTCTGCCCTTGCCAAGTATTAAGAGATCCTGTGAACAGTGTCATTTAAAATTGTTCTTATTTTAATTAATTTTATAACTACTTGGAAGTGTAATTTTCATCTATTTCCAAATGAAGTATAAAGAAAGTTGGGGAAAGACAAGAAACAAAGTGTGTCATGTAGAAAACAGTAAAGCAAAACCACATTTTTGTTTATTGTACATAAACATGAGTAGTGAATTTTCAGTAAACACCCATGTCAAAAACTAAAGAAAGCCTAATTTTGGTAAATAGAGGCGAGATGGATTCTTTAGTTAAAGTTAATGAAAAGAACAGATTAGTCTCTAGAAGTGTTTGGCAAGTTCAGAGCATCTTATATTGCCATTGAAGTTGAAAAGGGCCTGCTCTGCACTTTGAAGAGTTGGTTATGGTGGCCTTTGATGTTATTGTATTTATTTGTATATACTGGTTCACATACTTATTTTTCTATATTGCATCCCACAATTGATAGAACACAAAGATACTCAGTGCTCTAAGAGAATTAGAGGATGAAATGCAAGCAATCTACACGGAGCAGAGGGAGCTCAGGGATACTTTAAATTCCTCAGACAAAAAGCAGTGTGATTTAGTCAGGGTGAACACCATGCTCTACATTGCAGGATGCAGGGGAGTTCTTCACATGCCAACCCACTGTCTTTGTGTCACATTGCTCAGACACACAGTAATGCTCTCATGAGCTATCTCGTAGCAGGTTCTCTAATAAACTGATGAATAAGCAATTAAAAGAAATGTGAGCAAATAGATCACCTTGGAAGGTTTGTAGAGATGGCTGCACATAAGACACTCTTCCAGATTCTCAGGGAAGCAAGATTAATTCGTTTCCAGGACATCAGTGATACCAGCTATTAAAGTAAATTTTTTTATTATTATTTTTATACAAACATGCTCTGGAAGTAAACATGAAAGCAGAGTATTGATCAACAAAAGGGCCTGCAAGATCAGGCCTACTGTTTGATATGTAGGAACACCTTAAAGAAAAGTTAATGAATTGAGGAGTTTAAATACACCAAGAAATGCAAATTTCTGCTACTAGAAGTTACAGTATTTCATTGCTTTCAACACTCTGAAAGAAAACAATGTGATTTCACAAAGAGCCCATAAAATATAAGGAAAATTTTGCCTTGAGATATTTTGTAAGAGGCAATTCTTTTTCTCCTTGGCAGGTCCTTTCAGAGTAAGAATATATTTTGGCCTCAGTTTTGGTCTCATTTAAGTTGGTTCAAAGGCAAAATTACTTTATGGAGTCTGACTTAAACTCATGTGGAAACATTAGAATTTGACTTACAGATGTTACTCATGGATCAAAATACCACTGCTCTAGAGCAAGCAGTATATTGCACATGGCAGAGATACCAAACCATTGGTAATGGCTGCTTAAGCATGAGGTGACTCCTACAAGCACCACTTGGACTCCTGCAGCAGCAACGAGATGCCAGAAAAGACTTTACTAAACAGAGAAAAGTCTGACTATTTTATTTCCATGCCCTAGTGTTTATTCTGCAACAGCTGAGAGGGCAACAGAGACACACACACTGTGGAGTGTTGTATCAATGTCATCAATATGGGTAACTCTAAGGCCTTGAGAATCCACTAGAAAACTATAACCATGGCCACAGCAAAAACTGGGGTGGCAGTTGCTACCACCTTTTGATAGTTTAATCGCTTTTTCCTCACTGACAAGGGTTTTTTCCTATCTCTTGGCATATCCAGACATTTCAGAATGCAGCTGCTAGAAGCAATTTATATGCAGATTTAGAAAAAAATGCAGGTTTTCTCAAATTTCCTAGGGCAATTTTTTCATTTTTTTTTTTTTTAAATTCTATTTATTGTATACAAGTCACAATAAAAGGCAAACGGTCAATATGCTTGTAACCTTATTTTCTATTGTCTTTTTTCTATCTGCCTCTTTTCCCACTCCCAGTGTGTCTATGTCTGTTGTCCACAGAGAGGTCTTTTTCTCTGGTGCTTCACATTTTTCCCAAAGATTTACTGTTCTAGAAGGCTCACAGACACAACTCTTGCCAAGATGATATTTATTATTATTAGGGAGTAGTTTATATATTTTACAAATCAGCATTTTTTCTCTACTGTTCTGTTGTTTTTCCTTTTTTTTTTAATAGTGGAGCACCACCAAGGCCTAACCCAAGTATTTAATTATATAATTATTCTTAAAAATGTTATCTCTTTCCTAAGTATGCATTTAGTTCAAGTGTCATCCTCCTAAATTTGAAACAATTGCAGAATTCCAATATATTTTGTTGCTTTTTATTTAAATTTGCATACAGGTAGCCGTAAGCACAATTTTCCCTGATAGTAGTGAGGGGAGGTAGATTTTCTCTATCTAGACTACAGGATTCTGAAAATTACTTCCAGTTACAATAGATAGCTAAAGATGTCAATAAAGAGGAGATACTTTCTTTTCTTCTGAAAAAATCTTTTCACTGAAAGGAGTACTGAGTACTCTGTTTAAGGGACTGTACACAGTCAAGGGCTTAAATACAGAAAATGCAGCACTTTGGATCCTAATGTCACGCATTTGATGAGATATTATTTAGAGCATTAATCACAGAACAAACGAAACCAGTGACTTCTCCAGTGATTCAGCAGTGTTAAGTGATAATTTTCTAGCATCTGAAAACATTTCCCAGGACAGTTTAATTTACTGGAATTGCTGCACTCTTCCTACCCTAGATACTTGATACAGTTCTTAGCAGTGCTCAAAAATCTAGAAGAAAAGAGACTCAAAACAATTTGCTTTGCCATTTAAGTTAAGAGCAAAGGTTTTGATATAGAATAAGATATCACACAAGAGAAGATATGGACTAGAAGAGGGAAAGACTTTAATTCCATGACCATGTTATTCATGAAAGTAAAGCCAGTTGTTACGAATTCTTTTCTTGACTTCATATATAGTGTTTCTTCTAATGAATTATATGTTACATGAACAGCATCCATCTTCAGCATTTCTTAAGAAACTTAGTCTAATCCCTTTAATGTCATTCTGCAACAGCAATGTGAATGGTCACCTAGTGGTTTTAGAAGAAATTTATTTAGCTTGTTAAATAAATTAAATCCATATCTAAAAATTGAGAACCTTGCACTTTCCTTAAACCCTATTTATGATTAGAAAAGATCACTGTAGATTTTTCCTCATCGTCATTAGACATACTTATACTCTACATTAGATTTTCATCTGAATTAACTACTATCCAAATAAATGGACTTGGTGTTACTCACTGAAAACTTTCAGACTTATTCATTTTTTTACAAGTGGAGGTGAGTATCTTTAATATATCAGCTTATGGATACCATGCAGGTATCTTGCATTAAGGGACATCTGAGTTCTGGAACTGTAAAGCGGAAATAAAAAAAGATCAAAATATGTAAGTAGTAGGCTTTGGGGGAAACATTTATGAAAAAAAAATGATTACAACTTCAGGCAATCCCTTATTTTTTCTATATATATTTTTTCATAGAAAAATCTTACTCAAATTGAAAGACATTGCTATGAAATAAAATACTAAACCTCTTTGTGTTCTAGCATAATATATCGCAACAATGAGAAGTACAGAAATATATGTTCATAAATCTTCATAAAAATATTCTGAAGTCTGCTATCATATCACTAGTTTTCACATGGTCTGGTTAATCCCCTCTTTTTATCTAGAGTTTTGATTGAGCTTAACTATTAAGTTAGCTAAAAATGTGGATGGATTCATCAAGACCAGGGTTTACCTAACCAAGCAACACTAACACTAAATTCAGTGCAAGGCACTGGGCAATGCAAAAAAAAAGCCCCCGTCAAATCAACAAAGAAATTATTGACTTACACTTTCTTGGGTTTCTCTTTCTCTGTGTTTTTCCCTCTACCCAGATGAACATGTTCGCCTTTTATCTCCAGGTCAAATCTAACTCTGTAACAAACTGTTGTCTTTATGACTTCTCAGTTTTTCTACATGACATCTGAATATCTCAATACTTCTCACGCTAAAAGCATTCTTTTATTTGTACTGGGCTTAACATCTTCAAACCTATCTATCTAAAAAAAAAAAAAAACCTGAATAAAAAAAAGAAAACAAGCTAGAAAAATTCAGGTATTCTGACAATTCCTAAAGTGACACACCTAGTCACTGAAAATAAAAACAATTTTGTCAATATTAGACTAAGGATGTATTCCCCAGTCTAGAAAGAAAAACCCAGACGAAATATTTCTGCAAAGAACCATGTGGAAAGGAGCTATCAGCAACTCTTCTCTTTACTTCTATAACATCATCATTAGAGCATCTATCTCACATATTTTTCTTTTGAAAAGTGCAAACATTCCTATGAGTAACAGTCAGAGTCACTCCAGACTAGTAGGGACTGTCTCCATGTTCTATGATGACTTCAGAATGCCCAAAGTAAGGATGGTCTGCTTACATTTTATCAGGAAGTGGTGGATGCCCTCAGGGTTGCCCTGCTCAGTATCCTCCTGCAGTTGCCTGTTCTTGTGTACAACCCTTCTACCTCTTCCTTTTCCTGTTCTTTCATTAGTCCTAATTACATACCTGCTAAGAGGGGACTTATAGATACTGCAGCTGCTGTGGCTGATTTCCTTAGCAGAAGAGCAAGTGAGCATCAGGCAACATGGGCAATAAGAACTTCCAGTAACAAAATGCTAGAAAGTATGTATCTTAGTATTTGCATAGAATGCCTTTCCAAAGACTTGTCTCACAGACTTCCTGAGCCACTGGTACTGTCTTTCTTTACAAAAATCATCTTATTTATTTATTTATTTATTTATTTTTTTATTTATTTTTATATATCACTTCCCAACAGCTTCATGCTTTAATCAACTTTTAACCAGAAGGTAGGTCTTCATGTGCATGTCTCATTCTCAGTAAAAATTGAGTCTGACCAGAGATATTAAGGATAACAGGAAAAGCTTCTATGCATATTACAAGCAGGGGAAACACTACAGAAAATGCAGGCCATTCCAGAAGGAGATTGGAGACCTGCTGACCCTACAAACTTGCAAGGAAAAGGCTGAGGTTCTCAATAGTTTCTATGCAGAGAACATGTACTCCAGCCTTGTCACACAAGCCAAGAAAGGCAAAAGCAGAAATAGGGAGAATGAAGACCCTAAGCCCACTGTAGGAGAGGATCAGGGCCAAGATGGTCTAAGGAATCTGAATGTGCACAAGTCCATGGGAACTTGTCAGATTCATCTGTGTGTCCTGAGAGAGATGGCAAATGAAACTGCAAATCCACTCTCCATGATTTTGTCAAAATCATGGCAGTCAGGTGAAGTTCTTGGTGACTGCAAAAAGGTAAATATAATCCCCTTTTTTTAAAAGGGGTATGCAGAAGACCTGAGGAACTACAGACCAGTCAGTCTCACTTTTGTGAACAGGCAAGATCGTGGAGCAGATTCCCCTGGAAACTACTCTAAAGCACATGGAAAACCAAGAGGTGATTGCTGACAACCAATATGGCTTTACTAAGGGCAAACCATGTTTGACAGATTTGGTAGCCTTCTGTGATGGGGCTACAGCTTTGGTGGAATTAATGAGTGAATTTTCACTTCATTACTTTGTGGGGTTGAGAAACAACCACCACTCTATTAGAAGAGAAGGAAGGGATGATGAAGGAAAAGACATTCACAGCCTGTTTCATCTGCATATCATCTCAATAAAAAGGAGAGGAAAGCTCCTTGTCAATACCAAGAAGATAAGACACCTGTCTAAAGTCACCTTCAGGGATTTTATTTAGGTACAACTTTACCAAATGCAAAAAATAAAGTGTTGGAGTTTCTGCATGGAACTGAACTATGTTTCTCAACAGTTCTGGACCCTTTTTTTTCCACTTCATTATTTTTATGACTGTTTCCCCAATAAGTTTTCCCATGATGTGTGAAAAGGGGGCTTTCTAGCACTCTATGGTGCCAGATCAGCCTATCTCAGAGAGTACATGATTTCATAGTACCACAACAGTGGACCTTTCAGACGCCCTGTGATTTAGAGGTTTTCACAACACTGTGAAAACTGTGCTTTACAAAGACTCATCTAGACAAACCAAAGATCATAGGAAACTAAACTGAAAAAATCAAAATATGAAAAAGAAGAAAGTGAATGTCAGAGTAGATGGAGAATTTAGACATTACCCTGCAACAGTTTGCATTTTAAAGTGGACTGAGATGTGCTGGATAAGATTCATGTATAAGTCTTATTTGAATTAAATTAATTATTACGTCCTTACATCTAAGTAAATAAGCACTAGTAATTACTGTGAGTCTTTAGGGATTGGGAATATGATATAAACTTTTTGCATTAGTCCATCCTTCATATCTATGTGTGAATTTTGACATAAGGTGTATTGTAATTGTTTGCAATTTGCTAGAAAGCAAGCATTTGTGAGATATAGCAGTTCACTGTGATCAAGAACATGTGATTTTTATGTGCAAAAATATATTCATATACATGAACTGTCTGGTTCAGAGGCATTACTGGGAATTATATGCATAAATGCCTCTAATAACCTAATCAGTCACCTATCATTTGAGAAGCTATATGGCAGAATGGAAACAAGGTGGGAAGTTATCAGTACAGTTCTTGTTTTTCTTTGACTTCCCTGAAGACCTGGGTTAAAGCCTCAAGTATTGGTGTTTGAATAATGCTAAGTTGTTTTCTGTATTTCTTGATTACCCAGCTTATCTATATATAATTTAAGAATTTATAAAGTAAATGTATACATTTTCTTGGTGGGGAGACTGAAATCGGAATCTGAAAGTTTCATGGCAGTCACCTTTCAAGAGGAAGGATCAGCTTCATTCTAATACTGAGATCCATGTGAATCTTCACATATGTAAAATTAGATTTTAAATACTTTGCTGTAGTTCTTCCCCAGCAATTATCTCTTCATTCTTTGTGAAAAATTAAATACTCCAGCTCTTCCTTCAGGAGCTCTTTCCATAATAAAGGTTACATTATTTGATGAGGAACTAGAAATACTGTTAAGCAGTCTATGTCTGTGGTAATCACATGCTACTAAGAGATTCTAAGAGAAACTGAGTGGCTGGTATTCTCCAGACTATTTATCCCTCTTCCTAACTAAGTTATGCTTTTCAGCAATCTTCTCAAAGTCTTTCTCGAATCTTTAAGACTAGTGAGAGAAAATGACTAAAACAACAATCCATTCGTGGAAAATGTTAGTCAGAAAAGTATCAGATTCAAGATATAAATTGTTCACAGTCATGACAAGCTCTTTTAATGACTGGAGGGAAGGCATTATGAAGGTCTTTCATGGTCAGGGTGTTTCAGTGCTGAGGCTGATACATCAGCAACTGATACCTATTTGCCATGCAGACTAGTAAGTAACTTGGCACTACTGCCCTTTGTCTGACTTTTGTTCTGTGGAAAAAGGAGAGGAAAGAGATATCAATGAATATTTATCCCAGTCTAACAAAGATATGTTTATCTATTACTGTGATGGAATCCACACACACATCTTGAGCACAGATAGGATTTTATAACTGTGATTTCACACCATCAATACTTGATGTAAAGGGTGTTATAAAAAAGTAAAAGGTACCTTTCACCATAGCACATTATATTTTTATTCATTTCAGCTTCCAGCAAAAACTAATTAGTCTTTATAAATCAAATTTTAAAAACAGATCAATCTCCCTTCTGCCTGTACCACTTTTCTTGGAGCTGTATTCACAATGTGATTTTAATTTGCATTTGTGGTCTCTGTACGCAGAAAGCTTGCTCCTTTACAGCTTTTTCCATGAGACACAGACTTTTATGCACTTGAATCTATTTTAGATGACCATAAGGACATGGTTGGTGTCTTGTTGAAAGGTCAGGGCTGATACTTTCTTAAGTGTTTGGTCAGAATTGTGGAACAGTGACTGCAAGCAAAGAAGATGGTAACATCACATTGAACTTCAGGCCCATCTCACTTAGGTAACTCAAGATCAAAAGACATTTTGTTATCTCATTTTTATTTTTCTTACAGATTTACTAAATAGTAACAACAACTTGTTGTATAATTTTAAAAACACTTTATTTGAAAATTTGCAGTTTACTCACACATTGATCACAAATTCAGGGGCTGTATTGCAACATAAGCAAGGCTAAAATATATTCAAGTTTACTTCTATTGAGATGTCACTTGATGTACAATTTCCTCAAAACAAATAAACCACTTCTAAAGAAATGACAGCAGTATCCAGGCCTTCAGGGTTTGTAGTTTTAAAACTATTAAATACATTTGCTTATATTTCTCTTTACTCATGTCTCTATTTGCTTCTTGTTTGAAATATGTCTGTGCTGTCTGCTTGACCTTCTTTCAAAATTAAATATATGGGTATAAACTTTGATTTTTAAATAGCAGAAAACTTCTTTTGTTTTGCTGCTTTTGTATTAATAAAAATATTTTTTAGTGTTTTTCTTAAAGCGTAGCTTGTACATCTGCAGTGCAAATCTGAATGATGAAATAAAGGCAATTTTCTTCTAGTGCATCATTCTAGTGCCTTTTCCTAAAAAATAAACCTGAAAACAAAACAAAACAAACCCCTCCCCCACAAAAAAACCCACCCAACTCTTTACAAGATACAAGACAAATGACACAAAAGTGAAAGGGCATGGATACAAACTGGATAGGCTTACAACATAATTGAATTAAGTCCTGTGTGCCACATATGATCACAAAGCAAGGCCATGTCTTGAGCACTCTGAATGTAGGGAGGCTGCCAGTCAATAAAAAGACCCTTTAAACTGTTTAAATGCATCATGAGCATGTGCAGAACACTCCTAGCTAACAGGTGGCTGAATAAAACTCAGCTGGTGTTGCACAGGGCTATAGCATTGACCTTCTTTAGGATAATTTCAACCCTCTTAAAAAAAAAAAAAAAACAACTGTTACTGTACTTGGTGTAGTGGAAACAATTTAAGGATGAATAATTTCTTTTAGCCCCTTGAGGCACCGGTGGCTTGCTCTCTGCTCTCCGCTCTCTCTCCCTTTCTGTGTCTCTCAAGTGAATTAACATAAAGGAACAGTGACAACAGCAAGCTGAAAAGCGTAGCTGGTGGGAGGATTAAGTATATCATTGAAAGGAATTATGTTGTAAATGACTGGGAGGGGTAGGGGCTTCTGTTCCTTGGTCCCATCTGGTCTTTAAAGAATACCTTGTTGTAATTACCCCCAGATGGCTTTGTGCTACACTGGGTCTGGACAGCCAGGTGCCACTGTACCCTGCTGGGTGTGATATTCATTGCTACATGCAGTGACAAAAATGGACTTCATTGCAACCTAATTTCTTCCAGGGTATTACACAAATATGGAATGAACGTAGCTTATCAAACAACAGCTTAGTGTGCCAGGAGCTGAAACTGTCATATGTAAGGCAAGACTGCCTTGTTGTTTCACTTTTAACAATTGTCTTGAAATGTGGAAATATCAACAATTTACAGTGTTTGTCTGCTAATAAATATATATTATATCATGTTAGCTATTTTTCCAGAAGCTGAAATGCTCAAATTACCCTAAGGCAATTGCTGGAAATGGTAGAATAACAAACGTCTCTTACAAAGTCAGTTTTTCAACAAAATTTGCAGTAGGCTAAGTTTGGGCCCAATCCTGGAAGGTATCAGCACAGAAAACTCTTTCTCTTCACTCCCAGCCTCAGGCCTGTACTTCTACCCCACATGAAATTTTTTTCTGCTTTCTCTCATCTCTTTTTATTGATATTGCTTCCCTTATTTCATGTAGTTCCTTGCAATTTTACTTTCAAAATCATGCCAGTCTTATATTTTCAAATCCTCCTCAAAAGAGAAGTTATGAAGCTATTCTAAAAGAATCATTATTACTACACAAAACTAGGCCTTTTCCACAAAAGGGAAAACAGAAGAGAAGTTTGAGGAAAAACAGAAATACAGTATTCAAAATGCTGGCTTGCTGTGAAACAACTAACTTTATTTTGAAAAGTGGGTGGTCAGTACTTCTTTCCTCACTGAAAATGCACAAATGAACCTTGAGTGAAATACCACAAAGAGTAAACGTCTTCCCAGTTCATCTGCTTCTCTGCTTTGCCACACACCTGCCCACATTCCCCATGTCTGTATAAACCCACGCATGCAGCTTCCTCATCATGTTTTGTATGGCTCATGCACAATTCCCTATTCTCCTGCTACACTGCCAGTGGCACCCTGAATGACTAAGACATGGAACGGCTATCCCAGCAATGTTTGGTCACCACAACGCCAACAATAGCCCCAGCTTCTTTTCTGAGGTCTGAAGGGAATGAAATGGTGACTGCCTACTTTTTGTATCTCTATATAACCTTAACAATGCCAAAACTGTCTTTCTCCAGCCTTTCTGTGCTTTCCACCATGTTGCATAGGCGGAGGAGAGGTAAGTCTGTGGCAACTGGTTTTCGACTGCAAGTTACGTACATGTTCAACATATATTAGTAATTTGTGAAAAAGATGCTCTTTATGTCTTTAATCTACCTGGGAAAATGTATAACCACACTGATGACTGAGTCCCTAGTCTCCTTCATTACTATCATCTAGTTAGTAATGCACTTCTGAGAGAAGAGCCTGGTTGGCTTTTGTTCTAAGTCTCTTTTTTCTGTTCAGACAATGCACATTTTAAAACTGTGATATTTTCTGAGAAGGAAAAGGAGTCTTAAAGTACAGAAAAATCAGATGTTCAAAACATAATGACATAGTAGTTTTGGGTTTTTAAAACTGTCTCCAATTAAAACCTATATCAAAATATGACTACTCTACCTTAAATCACCAGCTAAATTTTTAGTCTCGGAATTATTAGCAGGTAATTATGGTCTCCCATTTTCATAATTCAACCTTCTTCTTTTTTTACAGGGTACCTTTGATTTTACTAATTGCTAGTTACTCATATTTCAAATCAGTCATATCAAAAATAGAATTTCTCTGCAAGGTAAAATAGATTTTTCACCCATTCTCTGCAACTTGAACAACATAATTTTATGAAATGTCCCTGGTTAGCTTTTATTCACCTTTTCCAGGAAGTTCAAATTCATCTATAAAGCCTCAATGTCATCTTCCATCACCATTATGAATACTTTCGAAAGAAATAGAAGTGTTGTCCCAGAAACAAGTGCATTAGTCAATCCAATCCTTTGCTATGAAAAACGATGGGACAAATTTTGACATTAGAGACAAGGTCAGACTTATGTTGACTTAGTACTGTGTAGTGGCAAGTTTCTACATGTTGATCAAGAGAGTAAGATATGTTCTCTCTTTCTCTGTCTCTCCCTCCCTGTCTCTCTTTCTTCTGCTTCTTTGTGTTTGCATATACATGTATATAACTGAGGGAGATAATGCCAAATATTAGGCAACTAGAACTATAATATCCATCCTGCTAAAATTAACAAAATTATAGTTTGTGTGTTCTTCAAAGGCTAAGCCAAATCTGAGATATTTTTCAAAGACAGTTTGTTTTTATATAAGAAAATGATGTGCATGCTTTAATGAAAATGGACTACATAAGAGTCAGACGTTTGTGAAAATTTATTTTAGTCCACATAAACTTCACTATGTGCATGATTTCCAATGCATGAATATAAATTAGCTACATAGAAATCAGGAAAATATTAGTGTTGGCTTTGAGAGTGAATTGTATTATTATGTAATTGGAGTTACTAATTGGAAGAATGAACTACCCAATCCTCTGTTCTGCCATCAATGAGACCCAACCAAAAATAAGAATTATCTGGAGTTTGCATGTGAAATACAAGGTCCAGTTTGAACTTAATTCTTCAGCTTTACTTTGTCACCACTGCCAGCTCTGTATTTCAAGTGTCTCCCATAAAAACAATACCCTTGACAAACCTCCATAGGACCGCAAAGCTCTCATTTCTCAGCTTCTTTCTTCAAACCTACTTTGGCTGATGAAGATATTTGATGAAGTATTGGTGCTTCATGTCCCACTGCAGAACCTGTGTGCAATTGAAGAGAAGCAAGAAAAACACTCCCAGTGCTTTATTACAAGTATTTTGCCCCTCCATCTTGTTCACATTTGGGGGTTTTTCAGACTAGGAAGATCTGGTAGAAAAACTGGTGGCTCCTCTGGCTTGTATTTTGTGACATTAATTATTAATAAAGCAACTAAAGAAATAAAGGCAGTATAATTTTAATGTGTATGATTTAATGACATCAGTCAACCTAACTTTTAAGCTTCACTTAGTCTTAAGAGATTATGCATTTCTAAGCACAGTTTACAGCCTATGATTAATGGTTATCTTCTGAATGTAGAACATTAATGCAGTCCCTCAGTAGGTATGTTCATCCAGGAGACTGAATGTTTACAGGCAAAGTAGAATCACAGAGCACAGGAGATGACATATTTATTGATGAATGCACTGTTTTGTCAATAACACTGAAGTGAAGCTGTGTCATATTGAATTGTTTAACCAGGAAGATCTTGTGTGGTGTGTTTCAAGAATTATGCTTGTTTTGTTTTGTGGTGTTTCATATTTGAGAAAATAAAATTTATTCTAAATGTAGCTAGTAGTGACAATTTTTGATGAGCATTTCTCAACCTTCTCAATGTTTCTGTTAACCAGGTTATGATCCTGGTTTACTACGTACCATTACAGGGTACATACTCAGAGTTAGAATGTCTTTAGTGCTGCATATTACCTTTCACTTTGTGTGGAAGTTCTGCATGCACCCAAGTAGAAACTAAACATGATAATAAACTTGCTATCACTTACTGAAAACAAGCAAACAAAACATTCTTGTCCCTCTTCTGCATTTTGGACAAGACTGAAATTCCTGAGAAACATCTTTGTTTCAGCCCCAAATGGAGAAAGTAAAGCTGCTTCGATGAAAATATGTAAGCATGGACATGATAATGCAGAAGAAAAAAGCATGTAACACCCGAAACTGTACATGTACACACATATATATACACACACACACATACACGGAGAAGAACATTGAAATATTTTATCTACAGGGCACATGAGAATACAATGACACAAACTTGGCTGGGAAACAATATCCATAGTCTCTGAATTCACTGATGTAGTATAGAAGAAGTTCCGTTTCCTTCCTGGGTTATATGGCTTCTGAAAAGCATCTTTCTCTTATTGTGAAAGTTTTAGGGTAAATCAATATTTATTGGAAATAATTTTTTTGTAATAAGGTTTGCTCTTACTTAGTTCTCACATTGGTTATCTTGAGTCACAGTGTAGCATTGCAGTGAAGTTTACGAGTGACAGCAGAAATGGAAAACCACCTCTGACAAAACAGCATGGTCTTAATGAGAAAAATATGATGCATTTCCAAGCTGGTGAGTAGAGTGCAAATTTTCAGTATTTGCTAAGCTGAAAGCCTTATTGTTTCATGGTTGGAATTTACAGATAATCAAAAATGGCTACATCCTAGTGTTGGGGATCTTCCACTCAAATTTCAGCTTTCAAACAGTCTTAAAATCAAGCCAGACCTCAAACCTCTAAAAGCTGAACCTTCTTCTGCACATGGACATATCTTTTTAATTACTATTAGCCTGAATCCCTAGATTTTACAGAGATTTATGGCCCTTTATGAGCTGGAGTCTTGCAGTGCGCTGTAGCTACCACAGGGAGAGTATGAGCCCCAGCAGGAAACATGCAGGTGGTGTAAAGCTCTGCTGACCCTGCTATGAAAACAGCAGGGTTCTGCATTTGCCAATGTTATGGTGCTTTAAAGGCGGCCATGGGGATGTGGCACGGGGATGCTCTCACCAATTGTCTATTTATAGACAGAGCAGAAACAGCTAGCCTTTGGAGTGGTGAGTGTGGGAGCTGAGAGAAAGAAGAAAGAGGGTGAGGATATGAGCAGCAGTGGGTTGTGGAATGTGAAATAGGGAGGGTGCAAGGATGACCTAGCAGTGAGATTCCTGGGAAAGCAGGAGGTGGCAAGCACTGGCAGTAGCCTTCACTTCTGCACAGCCACCTTTTACTGCCTCCAGCCCCCATCAACCACTTGTCTCATAGCTGTATACTGGGCATTTTAGGTATCACCTAACTCTAAATTCAGGTGACCCTTCTTACTGATTTCAGTGGGGAGACACACCCCTCTGATGACATTTGAGAACAGGTGTTTAAATACTGTGACCTTCATATCCTCTTTAAATTTTCCTTTTATGATAAAAACTTTTAAATTTTCCCTTACATGATAGAAGTATCATGCAATTGTCCAGTATTATTACTACTGTGTTATAAAATTTTATCTTTTAGTGTAACTATTAGTCTCCTTTTGAAATCTATGTAATAAATTAACAAATCCTTTTCTCTTTTTTTTTTTGTTGTTTGTTTTGTTTTTCATTTTTCCTTTTTTTGTTTTGTTTTCTTTTGTTTTTAATGTAATATTTCTCTTCCAGGCCTCAATTCTAAAGCGATGTGAGGGTGGTGCCTACGGTAATGCCATCACACAGAGTAAGTGGTCACTCTGCCTCTTTGTACTTGCTTACAAATTAAAAGAGCCAAATTTTACTTCCAGGTGGGATGTGAATGAGAAATCAAATTCTAAACTCTTCTGGAATATATGATAAGAGTTATGCCTTCAAAACCAATTTTTTTCAGGGTTTAAAAGAAAAACTTTATTGTTTTCAAATATAATGAGTACTCAATATAGCTCTTAATATATTTTTTCAATTAGTGGATTACTCAGTAAAAAACTTGTGAGGAATGAGAATGTTCTTGATTTTCTACTCCTCAGCTATTTGCAGTTGCTTAGTGAACAATACAGTTCTAAAGCAGCATCTTGAAAATGGAGCATATTACATGGATATTGTGTAGAAATCTACAACCACAATATTGTTAAAGGAAGCACTCATGATAGTCATCCCTTTCTTTAACATCTAAACTAAACAATACATTTTTATGAGCTACCTTATGCTTAAGGCAAAGAATAAACAGTTTGGAAGGCCCAGACAGATCATGAAAACATATTTGTGGCCAAGAAAATACTGCTATTGTTAACAGAAATTTAATATGGAAATCAGTAATATTTTTTCTTCATATGTGAAAACTGATTTTAGTTTTGAAGAAAGCACTGAAAGATGAGATGAAAAATGAAATGCTCACTATACAGAGTTTTCTAACAAAGAAGAAAAAGAAAATTATCTATTAAGCTAACTTGGAATATTATGTGATCTGCTACTAGTGGAAAATTCAATAAAAGATCTGAATATATTTTTAGGTGCATGCAGGCTTATATACTCCTACATGAGCATTTACACAATTCTGCAATCAACACAGAAAAGTTCTGTGAAATTATTCATTTCCATTTTGGAGAGAAACTGTTCATAAATTGTTTTCCCTGTTGTGACCTATTTTCTTATGTATGTTCAATCTTGGAAAAAAAAAGGATGTTTTAAAGAGCAGTAGAATTAAAAATATTTCTATCCCCACCATCTGCTATCTAATTAACCCTTTAGATTACACAACTCTCTTAGACTATAAACACCAATATGTGTAGACAAATATTCAATTTAGGACTTGCAAAGGCAAAGCAGACAAGGTACAGCTAAAACTATGTAAATTAATTTTCAGTAACTTATCTTCAAGTACTCCATTTGAGGAGTTTGTATGGACTTATGCAAGGGCAGGGCATAGACATAAACAAAATCTTGTAGATAAATGGCAATTCCAATCCATTTGTGACAACAGTCAGAACATGTCTTCACTCAAACCCTCTTCTCATCAGATATGATTGTAACCACAGTACTCTACAATTGTAAAGATAAGAGGATATTATTCTCTGGCATTTCATTTTTCTTCTCTAATTTTTTATTTTATTTCACCTCATATTTTATCCTTCAAATGCAAAACCCTAATAACCTGTCAGTCACATTCTACAGTGCAGTAAAATAGCAAATTGTAATGAGAAGGGGTGGCAAAGCATGTTGCCCATCTATTCTGTAATCAAGTACATCCCTAGGTCTAATCAGTAAGAGGACAAGTCGGCTGAAATGCTTGTGCACATCTTTACATGATATTCTCAGTGTCAGCTGAACCAAGCAAAAGACTATGTGGAGATTCACTCCTCTGAGGCCTACTGCAGTATTGATTCTTTATTAAGGTACTCAGTAACAAAAAGAAATTCAGCATGATTATTCAAACATGCTCCTGAAAACACTATGAAATGGCCTTTGTTTGGCAATACCTTCTCAGACAAATTTTAATCCACACTTTAGAAAATATTTCAGAAATAATTTTGAGGCAGACAACTGACTTAAGAGTCAAAAAAGTCATATCCCTGTTGAACAGCACTACAAATCATTGAAAATTTCTTATTCAGCTTCTTCTTGGATATTGATTATTTTCTGTCTAACAGGAAAGAAAGAAAATGCAATTACAGCAGCACTGTTCATGCTGCTAACACACGTACAGGTCTATCAGGTTTTCCAGTATTAACCCCTATTGTCACAGGTTTCTAAAGTCAGCAGTAGTCTGGCATGCATAAGCTCAGCTCTACTTCAGTGTCTGAATCTTAACAAGGATTATATATTTAAAACACTTGCATCCATATTCTGTTCACAACTATCCTCCTATAAATCTGAACTCATGCCATAATACCCAAGCACAATCTTTCCACTTTTTGCTATCTTATAGGAATGAGTCTCTTAAAAAATAATGCATGAAATTGCAACTTCTAGGCTCCTAATATGGTTTTAATAATCTGGAGATTTCAGAGAGGAAAAAAGTGTTGCAATGCCCCTTATCATAATAACGATTGATTATGTTTAAACCCAATTGGATAAACATAATGCACTTCAAAAATGTCTTGATCATTATCATGTCTGTAAGTACACCAGAGGAGTTTATATGATTCAAAAAATTTGACAGGTATTTCATACTGCATCATCATATAGAAGAGAACTGAGTGCTCTAGATCACTATTTCTTTATCTGCCAGATAATTTGCTCATATGACAGTGAAGACCTTGCTCTTGTGCAGAGGCACAGATGATACATGAAGTGGATGGAACTTGAACACCATATGGTATGGTTTCAGAGGAGGTGTATTTAGTTTCATTTTTCTAATTAGGAAATTATATTTCAAGGTTTAGAAACCCTTATTTTAGATAATGTTACAGTTCTAGGTAAATCTGCCTAGAGAAAGCTGCTTGAATATTGTGTGATAAAGATGAACTAACTGTTGAATCCCTTATTCAGTTACATGACATTTTTTTCTGACTAGAGTGAAAAATAAAATTTTAAATTACCTTAGTGCTGCTTAAAAAGTAAAGGATCAAGATACACTTATTTGTTTCACTTCATTTTGAATCCAGATCTAAACCTGGAGGATAATACTTTAACAGCTATTTAGTTTTGTTTTAGTTATGATTTAAGTGCACAGAAAATTAAACTGACTTTCCTAAAAGTATAACAGGTTCTTCACTTAATAGATTTTAGACCTTTGAGAAGGAAATCAGTGGAAAAAACCCCATTCTAACATACCATATCATCACACAACATACTTTAGGTTTTCCTAACCTGACTCAGTTAAACATCAGAAATAATGAGAAATGAATCCTAATAAAAGTTGACTATTTTGATGCTTTAAAAATGGGTTTATGTATTATTATTAGATTAGATTCCAGAAGATTATCTTAGAAACTTTCTGAGGATCAGCCATGATTACAGAAAAAAATAGAGGCAGGCCTGAAATGAAGAGCAGATGTAAGAGTCATTTGCTTGGAAAAACCTCGGTGCACACTTCAGAAATGGCACCTCTGCTGAAAACAGTCCTACAATACATCATTGCACCACAAATTGAAAAAGAAAAGCAACTCTCAGACAACTTCTGAGAGCTAATGCAGCCAGATGTTTCAGTCTAATTTTGTTGAATTAAGGAAAAAAAAGAGGACTTTATCATAGCCATTAATAAAATCTATTGCTATAGAAATGAATCACAAGTGAGATTTGAAATATCACCTATTTGCAAATTACATGTGTATTATTCAAAGCATTTAAAGCATATTAAGTGACCTATAAGGACCCATTTTTTTTCCTTCCTGTCCTCTCAGGTACAGGTCTGAAATTAGCATCAGAGGGCTTATTTTAAAGCAATACATATGATAATGTTCCTTTCACTCAATGCCACTGTGAAAAGGATTCAGTTAAGAGTGGGTTAACCACAGTTAGTGGGTTAAAGTGTACAGAGAATGGGCTAAAGTGTACTGAACCAAGTTTATTGAGAGAGACATGACAGTGCTGTGTCTTGTGGAGCACTGTGTTGTGGAGGGATGTTGCTGTCTCTCTAGGTGATAGAGGAGTCGGTGACAAAATGAGGTAGTGACCCACTCAGAGATGTCTAACATATGCTGGCACAGATGCTACCAGACATCTCCCACAGGGAAGGAGACAGGGAGTGATTATTGAATATTAGGGAAATTTGTACCAGAGAGGATTAAAGCTTCTTTCTTTTCTTTTCCTGTTTTGGGGGAGGGGATGAGAAAGGAGAGGGATCATTTCACTGCCCTGCTCTAGTGAAGAACAAAAGATAAGCAGCTGAAGTTCAACTTCATGAGCTGTCCCCCTCTTGATATATGTAAAGCCACATGTTCGAGCAACAGTAGATTAATGAGGAGTTCTTTCATCTCCGGAGATAATTTAAATCTAGGTCAGATCCCATTCTGAAATGAAATATAAAAATGTCCATGCTCCTTTTTGCTTCTAGAAGAAAATAAAATAGTTCACTTGTATATTTTGCATTTTATTTGGAAATTAGTTGATTTCAGCAGTTTTAAAGTTCGTGTAGAGGTTGAATGAATACATAATTAGTGAATTTGTTGGACATTTGTTTTTCTCTGTTGTCCCTATTAATGAGGTACATAAAGCAAGTTCAGCATATAGATAGACACAGACCTCTAAAAGGACAAAGAAACAATGGGTTAAATTTGGACTGAGTGAAATTGCCCATAGGGGGAATGCTGATAGTTCAGAGCAGAACCAACTATATGTATATATAATTAATAAAAAAATGCATGCACTAGGTTTGTGACACTTTGTGGAGTACATACATCAGGATTCACAGAATACATGACTTAATTTGTTAGAGTGGGGCAGATTATAATGCAACTTTTTGCATCAAAGCTTTTCATTGGTTCAAATTATTGAAATGGATAAAATATCTGAATAATAAAAATTATGTTCTACATACTGAGCTTTGAATTTTATCAAAATAGAAATGTACTTGACAATATTTCTTTTACTGATTCACCTTTCTGATTTTGATATTTCCTAGTAATATCTGTGCACACAAATGAAGTTCTTTCAAATGTAAAAATTGAGTATTTCATTGAGCCTTCCTTTTTCCCATGAAGTTTGTGGCTTTTAAGAGATGTGGACATAGTAAGAGGCAAGAGAATGCAAGGCTAAAGCTCTCCATCTGCCTGATATATCCAGAAGACAGACACCTGCTCAGTGGGAAAGAAGAGTGCTGCCGGCTGTACTTTCCCCATTCAGTTTTTGAAAATTTCTTTCCCAACAGACCAAGGACTACAAGAGAGATTTCATTTTCAGAGCTGTAATTTCAAAACTGACGTTGAAGAAAGGGTTTTCCCACAAAAATTCTATCTAAAAGTTGTAAATCAGTGCTTGGCTTTATAAGCTGTATTCATGCATCCAATTCCTATGTTATAACAAATCTTCCTGAGGTGACCAACAGACCATACCTGAGAACTGCTTGGCATGCAGACAGTTTTTTCAAAGAAAATAATTTTTAAAAAATAAATTTTTATAAGAGGTCTGGATGGAAGTATATTAACCAGTCACCAGCTCAACTATCTCAGTGCTTAATCTTTTAGACCAAGATTTCGCTTCTACATTCCTTTCTCAAGTGTTAATTCCCATGAAGATGTATTTTTCTGAAAAGAAACTTCAGGATTGGGACCAGCAAAGTTGTTTATAATACCCAATCCAGACCTCATCTACATGTCATGTTCTGCCTGTGTATGGTCTATGGCTTTAGCTGCATTTCCTATTGTTATAGATCCTAAAAATAGATTTTCCAAGTGTTCCTTAAAAGGGAAAATGGTGTTTCATTTTATCCCTTAAAACCTTTGTCTTGATAAGCAACAAACGCTGACATCAGAACATAAGGACAAGGTAGGTTTGTAAAAATTATTTTTTGACCTACTCCCAGCATTAGTGTACTTATGTGAAAGCATGTCTCACAAGAATGACACCAATGAAAAAAAATCTTTGGACACACTAACAGACTTCATACCTTTTTTTTCCTGCTTCAGAAGTGTCACCTTCTATCTCAGTGTACTTCAAGTGCCTCAGCTGTAGGAATCTGCACAATGTGACTGTTCTTCTTCTGAATTTCTGACTGAACTCTTTGACGTTTTCAGGCAGCAAATAGATCCCAGGCACAAAGACATTTCCAAAGAAAAATTTTTCAGAACAGAATTCAGATATACTGTTGCCCTATTTACATCTTTGTTGAAAGATTTTGAGGGAAAGTAACATGTTAATTTTTTAGATTCTGTGAAAAAATGAAGAGGATTTTAGTTAATATTTCAATGCCTTCTGTGAAAATTACTGTCAGTAATGATTAATATGCTTCTGGAGGTATTTATGGCACTTAGACATTTAACACATGAGGATTAGACTTTGTGCCCCTTAGTTCAGAAATCTGGATGGATAAATCATTTTTGCATGACTAAAGCAAGCAATATTGTCTGCTTAATTATATATCAAAGTCAAAAATACTTAAATAAAAGGAGTGGGGGAGTCTGTCTGAAGACAGTGGCTAAAACTCAAGAATACATATTTTTTTTTAAATGAGCTTTTAGAAATTAGCTTCTTTGTTCTCCTTGTTTTATTTATATCATTCCAGGCTTAATAACATTTTCTCTAATAGAAGAGAATGTAATAATGCAAGACTAATTCACAGAGATAAGTTGATGGGGGTTGTGAGATGGTTTGGCACACAGTATAAAAATGGATGAGAGAAAATCATGCAGCTAAATCAGTGCCAGAAAATGATGCCATCTCAGGAGTGAAAGCCACATAGTCAGCTACATAACAGTATGACTTTGATATAACCCTACAGGCAGTTCTACATCCACAAGCAGTCAGCGCTGAACACAGCCACATTGCTGGCAGTGAATCCACACAAAGGACTAGCCACAGGCCATGATGCCATTGCAGGAGGAATATATATTTCAACATTTGACATCTTGCTCTAACAGCTGCCAAGTTTGGCTGTAGCTATTGACCTGATTGCTCAAGGACAGAGAGGAAGAAGAAAAGAAACAATATAGGCAAGTGATAGGCAGAGATTTAAAGATCAGAAGCATCCTTGTAGATATGTGAACAGACACACTGCCCATAGGCATGGAAGATCATCTTCTGGGAAGTAAAAACTGTACAGTTACAGAAACAAATACAATGATGTTTAAAGATATTTAACACGGCGGAGATAAATGAAACAAAATTAGGATTTTTGGAAAGTACTTGGCCATTTGTTATATTCTGCAGGTTTCCAATGCTGCATGCTTAAGAGTATTATCAAAAGAGATTCTATATTAGAAAAATTTCGAGGAGGAAAGTCTTGCTCTCATAACTGGTGAGAAGTTTGCACCATTTCACTGCCAAAATCTGTTCCGTTTTAAAGGTAAAGAATTAAAAGCTGCTAATTTCCAGTGGGCTTCCCACATCTTACAACCAGAATCTCTGATGTATCATAACCTTCGCTGATACTGTCCCTGTTCACAACGTTCTTTTTCCTTTTCTTTTACTGTTGTGCTCAGTAACGAAATCTCCATGGCAAGGACAGTCATTTACTCCAGGGCAGATTTATCAGGGAAGCTAATGGGGTTGTCATGTCCCCTTAAATGCCCATTAACACTTCCCTCTGTGATGCGTATTACGTGTCACAACAAAAGCGTAACTGAACAGGTCCACTTTGCCATTGCCAGTCCACTGAGGCAAAATGCAATTTGTTTGGTTTTTGGGTCAAGTTATTAATGAAACTATTCATTTTTCTTTGAAAGTAAACACAAGCATTTTATTTTCTATTTATTTGTAAAACCAACTATCGGAATGGGCTACCACCCTTATCCTAAAGTTGTGTTTAAGGGCACAGAGGAGGAGAAAAGATTCATATATTTGTTATTTCTTTTTGGAAACAAGGCTGTGTAGCTCTCTAGTGATAGATGCTCTAATGCTTTGTGAACTGTAGAGCTAAGAAGGTGTTATAAATGGAAACTGCAAATGCTTTAGATGAAAGATAAGGAGTAAAGCTATTAATTCTCTGTTCTTGATATTATCTCTTTCCAAATTATTCTGATACTTTCCTTAATAACAGAAACAAGCAGTTATTTTTCTAATATAGTTTAGTTTTAGTTCTAAAACTAAAGGAGGAAAAGATTTAGGAAACTATTTTAATATTATACACTTCAAGATATGCTTAAAAGTGTAGGGTTTTTCCCTTCAATATTTCCTTGAAAGCCCTTTCAAATATATATATAGATATATATTCTGAAAAAAATATTTTTCCTTTTGCACTTATGGGGTGAATTTATGCATTTGTTTCTACACTTTAAGGGGTTTTTACAATTATTTGAACTGTGAAAAATGGTGGGTAGAAATCTATGTTCATGTATCCCAATACCTTGTGCAATTCTTATGAGTTCTGTGTGTTGTGGCATATTACTTTATGAAAAGTAATTACTGACTTTCCAGATGAGTCACACTTTGACAGCTACTTTAAAAGTGCATTCTCTCCAATTTGGGTAAAGCAAATGGACAAACAATGAATAACATGGGAATTGTAGAAATAGCTATAGCAATTCAGCATCACAAGTCACTTGTGAAATCTATAATATGTGAGGAGATTAGTAAGTGAATATAAGAACAATTCAGTACAAAAGGCAGCCTGAAGTTTCAAAGGTGACCTGCAAGGAATGCTGATTTGTTTATTTTTCCTGAAATGTGTCTCAAGGTTATTTATTTATTTATTTATTTATTTATTTATTTATTTATTTATTTATTTTCTCAGGTGTTTTTGAGATAATGAAAACGATTCCTTGATTTCTCTCTCTCTTGTTACTCTTTAAGATATAATGGACATGAAGCCTGTTACATATTTATTATCACTTTGTTAGAGGGAGAGAAAGGTGCAGACAGGATTTGTCAGAAATTGACAGGAAAGATATTGTGAAGGGAGGAGGATATTTTTTTACATGTCATCCTTTTAAAAATATTTAATTTGACCAGAGAGGTTTACTTGAAATCTTCTTCCTTTCCTTACATTCATCCTTAGTTTTGCAATTTTCTTCCCAAGCTTTGTTCACACAAACATTTTTACTTGATGTCCCCTTCAGATGTTGACACCTGATTCAGTGGTGAGAGGAGTCTGATGGGCTTCTTGGCACAGGTACAGTATCAATTTAGCCATATTCACCAAGAGTATGGGGTTTATCCAATGGAAGGAAAAAAGTCTGTGTTGACTCCACACCTTTCTTGGTAGAATTCAACTGTTTCTGTAGAATGGTAGGGATTTTCTCATTTTATTATGGGATAGAGCAGTCACGTCAGAAATGTTGTCTTGCAATCAGTATCTAAACTGGTCTGATACAATTAGATAATGGCAAGAAAATGCATCGGAAGCATAAGTGATCAAAAAACAGCCAAGAGTCCTTGAGTAAACTAAAGAAATCATCATTTCCTTTCCTTTCCTTTCCTTATTATATGTCATTCTATTCTATCCTTTTATTGTACCTCAATCTCGCACCCAGTGACTGGCAGAAGGGACTAAACACTATCTTTTTAAAGATGCTTTGACTGTACATCTTCCTGCTTTCATCTGTCCAGCCTCAGGCTTTCATCTGCATGCTCTAGTGAAGCACACTTGGGTCTACTGTCAATTAGAAAATTGAATTTTGCCATCCTCATAGACAGACACGTAATGGACCAGAGGTTAGTGCTTCTGCCATGTGGATTCATGCCAGCTGAGGAGCTGATTCTAGAGGTACAGCAAGACACTAGTTCTTGAGTGTTTGTTTTTTAAATATTGGATTATGTTTACATGTTCCTATTAATAGAGGCTGACATTTAGCTGGCTACACACTGTGGCAGTTGCTTGAGATTCCTGGATAAGAATAAAACAAACATCATGATTCATTTACTGAAGCTGTAGGAAAAACTCTTGCAAGAAGTGAAAGATTTAAGCTGGAGTCATTTCTCTTCCTCTTTTGCAGGAATGATGCTAAAGGTGAACTGTGATGTGTCGGACCCAGCCACAGTGATGTGCTTAGAAGAGGTAAATAGGAGTGCAATACAAACATACAGATAGGCAATTGCAGTAATACATAGTAGATGAGTCAAACAGTAAGCACAAAGAATTAACATCAATTTGAAAATATGTATATATGCATAAGTACCACACCAAAATGACTTTATCCATTATATGAAATAAAATATTTCACTTTTTCTGCATTCAATCTTTCTATCTTTACTTTGATGAAGCCATCTCTGAGGTCAATGACTACTCTTAGACAAGAAAAGCTCCAAAACAGAGTCTATGTTTGCTTGGCAGAAGTTAAAAATTGATGTTCATCCCATAGGTTGAGTCAATGCAATCAGACTGATTCTGATTTCAAGCAAACATAAATTAAAACTGACTGTCCTGAGGTGAGTGGAGATGCTGCGAAGTGAAACTCCTGTTAAATCTCAGTAAAACCTATGGATGCATTTTTAAGCAGGTAGATCTCCTCTTTTTTATTCTGAAACATGGAAGAATAGACACTGAGAGCCACCTGGGAAGTATTATATGAAGTGGAAAAGAATAGAATCAGTTGAGTTATGGGAGCAGAAGTTGATGTCTATGTCATTAAACAGTGCCTAATACTCATAGGCGTAAGAATTCAGCAGCACCTGTGCTAGCAATGTGTTGCAAGAGTCCCTCCTATGGCCTATGGCAACAAGGCCAACAATTCCCTGACACAGAAGCAATGGCCAGGCAACTTTCCCAGAAGTATGGATGTTACCTTTCCATTCTGGTGAACAGGAGGATTGAGCCTTGCAAGGGCTTACTATTCCACATCAGGTGGCATTAGTTCCAGAAAGAGGTTCTGGATGTTTTTAAACTAATAGTGTTGTTGTAGCCTTCTTTGTTGAACAGATTTAGCCATTGTATTTTATGCCTTTATGAAGAATTTCAGACATTTTTAAAAAAGAAGGAATAGGCATTAATCAATTTGCACACACCGCATAGCAGGTATTTACCAAAACAGAAACTCTTAACATAATCTTTAAAACAATGAGATTTAGTCTTAATAAAGATGCTGCCTCTTTCTCCAGAGCCTGATGTCTCTTTGCATTATTACATTCTTTTTCTCCTAAAAGTTTGTTGGAAAATGCAAGATTGGTGCTCCTTTTGCCTCCAGTCCACTTGATTTGCTAGGAAGAACTTACCCCTCTGCATTTCAGAAAGAGAGAACCAAATGGAAGTCACAGGGATTTTTGCCTTAGTCCTCTGGATAACGGGGTATCCACCCATCACCTCGCAGGCAGAAGGCATGACACTGTCCTGCCTGAATGAGGAGGCAGTATTTGGAGTGATGTAATTTGCCAAAGACAGAGCTAAAGGTTTTGTTACTGGTATAAATTCACATCTCAAAAAAGTGTCCAGGCCTTAGTGTTCTGAGGCAGGGTGAGCCCATGAGGATGCACAAGCACAGGACAAATATCAGGCAATTTCCTGGCAGCTATGTTGTTTTAGGACACTAACAGTGCAGGTTAACACCAATAACAGTGAGAAATAAAGATGTCTAATGGAAGAATTTGGAGCAGCAAGTCTGGAAATCAAGACAGCACCAGTTTGCCTGAGAGCATACCCCATTAGACATAAATTTTGAGGAAGATGGCTAAGCAGTGAGCAAAGGAGTGGTGGTAGCCAGTCCCTTATCAACTTTATGCAATGAAGTGTGCACTAGAGTGTGTGGCTAGAAAGAAGTGATGCCAAGGAAAACCTGCCTCCTTTTTCCTTTCATCTTTCCCTCCTTCGAGATCCTTGCAGCCTCCAGTATTGAACATGTCATGTTGTGAGTCTCAGAGTGAACTACCAATAAACCCAGGTTTTCCTTGGGTTGGAAAAGGCAGATGTAAATGTAAACCAAGATTCCTGAAAGAAATTATTAATTTTTACCAGTTGAGGTTTCATTTAAGAAACATACTTGTCATGCCGCATTTTGTATACCAGACTGGAGGATTATGGTATTTGTTTTAGTTGGCTGTGTAAGAGGGGAAAAGAAGAAACATCTTACTTACATAAAAGAGGATCCCATTGGCAAGATACATCCATTTCTGCTCCTGTTATAAAGTTGTACTGCAGCCTGTTAGCCTAACCTCTTTTAAAATAATTGCCATACACTGTAGGCTTTTTTTCCCAGAAGGAAGAATATTAATACATGTCAGAGAAGGGCTGTACATAGTAACAGTCTTAATGGCTTGGAGCTGTAATGTAACATATTGCTCTGCAAACGTGGGCTTCATAAAGATCATGTGCATATGGATACTATGATAAGATTAAGGGTAGTTTTTGGTTCATACAAATTTGTGTTACATTTATCTTGGGACAGAGTTCTCTGTCTCAGTGAAATGTGACGTTTCCCAGTGTTCTCTCAGTGTGGAGTACAGTTGATATAAAAGGTAAAAGTTTTTTTGTGGGCCACTGGTGTTTCACCCAGTATGTCACCCTTTGCTTTGTGGGCTTTGCAGGAGGGGGTTGAGTCTGGTAATCTTGGGCTAGATACAACTGCTAGAGGAATTGGAACAGCTAGCGTAATTTTGCCTCTGTTATCAAGCTGAGTTGTCTGAAGTGGCCTGAATTTCTTACATAATATGCTTTATCCCTTGTGTTTATATAGTAGTTCTATTTGAGAGAACAAGGTTTATGTGTTCAAAAATGCTGGAGTGTGGCAGAGGTCAAATGTACATACTGTACAGCAAACACACGAGTAATTTGTGCACCTGTATTTTTGGAAAATGCTTCTTTGTGAGTTACAGTAAAGTGCTTTCTGAAGCTGGGAATGTCTCATTTTTTGTTGACTTAAGTTTGCTTTCAGCTTGAAAACTTAAAATTCAAAGGTTAGGTTTAGAAAGTGAGTTTGAGTAGGTATTTTTAGGTTTGTGACTATGAGAAAGAAAATGTGTATTAGCTAAGTGCTGATTTTTTGGTAGACATCATACTTTCAGAACAATAAAAAAAGCATGTAAATTACAAGAGTTAGGACTTATTATGACATAATTACGTCTTTAAAACTATGCTAAGGAAAGCTATAGTGTCTAAATGTACCTGGATACGTAAGTATCAATTATGAGATAAATAGTTGTCATCCTCATTCATGTATGTTTCCTAAAGACTGAAATATAAATCTGTTATATAGACTTGGTCAGAATAGAAGAAATTGTATTGATAAAGGTGTAAACCTATTTAAAATTACAGTGACTCTGAAATGAATAAGTCTTGCAGAGGTAGATAAATACATGCAGAAATATTGATTACAAATGCAACTCAATTAAGTCTTTAGTTTCTCTGTGAATACATCATAATTTTGAACACCTGTAATTTCTGCAGATAAACTTTCAGACACAAATTAAGCTGCTTTTTATAACTTTTATTTATAATAATGCCACATACAGAAATGTATTTTTCTTTATATAGGATGACAAATATAAGCATAAATTCATTTAAATTTCACAACATAAACACTTAGAAATTAAGTAAATGTGACTACAGTTTTGCAAAATACTTGATGCTGTTGCAAGATTCTTCATACCAAGCAATAGAACCAAGACATGCATTTTTACTATTCTGAACAGTTTCATCTTCTTAAAAAAGAAAGAATAACAATAAACAGATGTAACACAGCATTCATAGCTAGTGCTTAATTCTACACTCTGACATTGGACTCATGTAGGGATTTCAGCAGTTTGAAGGACAAATTCACACAAGAAAATCTCTATTCCTCTGATCCAGCTGTATTGTAATTTAACATTGGTATTCTTGCATTTCTGCATGTTTAGATTTTTCTTCTCCTTTCCAAGGATGACTTTTCTAACATTATGTTTTTAAATCTGACAAGGTCATACAAGCTAAAAAAAAAGACGAAGAAGAAGGGTCATCAAAAGGGGAAAAATAACAGAACTACGGTGAAATGGCTCTCTGTTGGCCTTTGTATCGATTCAGAGTGTGTCAAAAGGGTCTTTTGTCGTGCCCCTACCACGGCATACTAATTTGCTAGATCAAGTCTGTCAGAATATCGACTGGAAGTAAAGAACTACAGTGGCAGCTTTTGTGTTTCATACAGCAGGGAGCCTGTGTGTGAAACAGGATTATCAGAGGGTCATGAAGAGAGTCAAGGGATGTCCATCACTTCCCTTCTGGTAATGTAATGGGGCGGGTGCCTGGATGTGATTAAGATGTAGGACACAGAAGGCATAGCGGTGAACAAATCAGACACACACACACACATGCAAATCAGGTTGGCTGCTGTTAACCACATTTTTAATGAAAAATCCAGAGGCAGACCAAACAAATATCTAAATAGCTGCATTCTGATTAAATTTCAAACTGCCTATTCAATGTCCGGTGCTTGTGCCTGTGCCTGCTTCCTTGTGTGTATGTCTAGAAAATGTACAACACATACAGGAAAGTGTTTAATCCTTTTTTTATTTTTTTTTTTTTAATGCAACATGCCAAACTACAAGTGTTTTTTCTATTTTTTTTTTCTTTTTTTTTTAACGTTGTATGTAGCATTGCTGGATGGTTACAGCAAACATCCAGAGGACGTACAAAGATAAAATGGTGCTTTGTGCTATGGCTATACATGTATGCCACATTCAGACAGGATGCTCATCACTCTGCTCTGGGTTTAGCCTTGAATTAGATGTCATTATCATTCTAATATAGCATGAGCAAAATATCTTTCTAAAAATCAAGAAAAAATAGAAGTATTTGTAGTGCCTGAACAATACGCAGACATGGTAAGTGCATCTCTTTTTAAAATTGTGGCAGGGAATGTCTGCTTTCTGGAGATTCAGGCTGCATCTCTTTAGCTTAAGTGAGAGCTGGAAGGAGCTTTCTGGCACACACTGACATGATTTGCAATCCTGTCATCTGTACAATCCATTTTTCCTAAGCTTTGTTCCTAATCTTTAATCCTCTATTTCTGAAAATTTGGCACTAAGTAGGAAATCAATGCAAGATGCCAAAACAACAATGGCTTTTACATATGTACCTTTTGAAGGCCTGATCCAAACCCCATGGACCAGGGGAGGAGTCTAGACAAGAATTTTGCAGCAGACAGCCTATACCTTAGACCAGCAATTGTTGTTTCGGTCAGCTTATTAATGAAACATCAAAACTTGGAAAAGTCTAAACCTCTTTCTTGTTCCCCTATTTACTACCAGGCATGACTAAGGCAGTGTCAAGAGCCAAGGGTTCCATTGAGGAAACCACTTGTTTTCCTCTTTTTTCTTTTCCTCTCCCTTTCCCTTTTCCTTTTTCAAGGACCAGGCAAAGTTTGTAACTTTTTATACAGAAAGTGTTGCTCTGGATGCATAGATAGTATTTTCTTTCTTTTGAAGGCAAAGCAAAATTCTTGTGGGGTGTAATATAAATAAAGTAGCACTCTGTTTTGCATGTAACTCTTTTATCTCCTCTAAAAATGGGATAATTATCTGAGAACTGTACAAATGATATCCAGCTCAGAGCCAAAGAGGTTTGTCAGAGGTAGTCAAACACTGCTTTGCCTGAAGTTAGGTAACAGAAGATGCCTAACAAAAAGGTCTTGTGGATGTAGCTATATCTAGAAATACTGATATTGATTTAGTGTTTTTTGCTGGAGTTAAGAACCAGTGGGGAGATATTAAGTAGCCACTGCACACAAAGGAAAGGGAGTTGCACAAGTGCATAACAAGTGAGCTTTAATTTCTTTTCGATGTCTTTGTTCAACAAGGTTGGTGCTGTGCAACACTCATTACAATAGGAGTTCATGGCAGGATGAAGGAATATTTATTAGAAAATAACTTTTCCGTGCATATATCAGATGGAAGCAACTGCTGTCATAGTTATCAACTATGTGGAGCTTCAAGGACAGAAGCATGTCATAAAGCATGAATATATGAAAGGAAGAGGTGAGCCCTGGGAGCTTCTCTGACAGGAAAGCCTGACTCATTTATTTCAAGACCTGCCATGTACCCATGCTCTGCCTCTGGAAACTACCCTTATTCCTGCCAACCCGTATTTTCCACTTAACCATTTCCCAGGACTTTTAGTTCAGTCAGAGATCAGACCCGAAGAAGGCATAATGGTAAGAGGACTATTCTGAAAAATTGAATTTTGCCATGTTTTTTTCTAAATCTCAGAACTTCTTTTCAGGGAGCAAAACCCATGATCCTGAAATGCCAAATGAACAGAAATTAACAGAGGCTGAGTGTTAAAAAAGATACTATCTAAGTGTATTAAGAAAGGAAAGCTACAGAAAATATGTAAGGCCCATTTTTATTTCTTGTGCGTCATGACAAAAGGCAGTATAATATGAGACAATTGTGCAGAGGAGACATTGCACAGTGTCTTGTTAATTCTATGTCAAGTCTCCAAAGATGGAGGTATGCATCACATGCAAAGGGGACCACAGAGTGCAAACCAGTAGGACTTCTGATCAGAATGACATAACATTCATGTCATTCTGTGGAAATAGTGGTAAGTGTGGCAATGGAAAATACTAGCACATACAACAGTGTTTGCCTGGGGAGGCAGAGCAATTCTTAGAAGCCTGATGGCTTTCATGTTTTGAAGTTAGAGCAGATGTCAGGGTGGGAAAGGATCGTGACACATTACTTACTGCCAAGGATGCGTAATGTGAAGGTCAAGATGTGACCTGATGCAATTGCATGCTCAGTATTTTTTCCTTCCATGTTACCCAGTGAAATCTGAAATGCAAGCCAAACATACTTGAAAAGCAAAAGAAACATCTTTTTACAAAATGAGGAAGTGCAGTAGAAATACATAACCAAGAAAAAATATTTTCTTTACAATGTCAAATTAATTCTTGTCATTTTGCAAAACAATTCTTTCCCTCTATTTTTTCCCAACCTCTCAAGACTCAGAATAAAAACCTGCAAATAACATAATGCTGAGTGTGAAATTTCACAATCGTTTTTTACCCTTAAGACTCTCCACCCCACCAAAGCCCTGTATTAGAGCCTATCGCTTGTCACCAAAGATAGTTACAGAATACCCACCAGGAAAAAATGCTCTGCATTAATAGTCAGGATTTTTTCCCTTTGTCCACGCCCAGTGCTGCAAAATGCTGGCAACGAGTTAAAAATAAACCTAGACAGAGCTCAAAGAGATGGTATAATGTGACCCATCTGCCTGATCTATACTTACTGGAAGTGGTATACCTTAGCACTGAGAGTGCAGTGTAGCTTTCTTTTTCACCACACAGCCATCTCTGCGCATGTTCATTTAGGTTTGAAGCAAAGGAGTGAACTCCTGTTTGCTGGCTGAACTCCAGAGCAAATAATTGTGCTCTGCCTACATAAAAGTCCCCATTACTTTTACATGTACATGATATCTAACAATTTCCTATTGTTACATAACATATGTTTTCAGGCAATTTTTTACTCACTTCTAGAGGTTTCTTTACTTCTATATGTGTTCATATACAGAGATGTATTTATATTCCAAAGGGCAGATATGTTAAGCAATCCTCACATATCCTTTACCTGTTTCACAAATGTCTTAGGATTCTGGCAAATGTCTTTAAATTATATTAATATATTTGTTATATTTTATTTCAGTCATTACAGTAAAAGATGCAAACAGTTTTAATGGTACTTGATAATTCTTTTTCTACCACTTTCATAGTTAAATGGACACCAAAGTTATTTTCTGCATTCTAGTAAAGCAGAACACTAGTTGCATTTTGGTTTACTTTTCCTCTACAAATTTTGGATGATGTATAAATATTTGGTAAACTGATAGAAAGAAAATTAAAGTGCTCACTTTGGAACAATTTCTGAATTAATACAAAGTGCTCTCATGACAGGGATTCCCTTCTGAGAAGGGACCATAGAAGTAGAACTTAGTTCCTTAATCTGAATCGTAAAGTATTAATAACATGTTTCAATGGTTCTCCACTATGTCAAGAATCTTTAATGGAAATGTGAAGTCCCCTACTCTTGGAAGGACTAGAATACTTTTGGCCAGTTATCTCTGCCTCAAGAAGAGCAACAGAGAGTTGCCAACAATAGATGATTACTCAAAGGTCATAATAAATCACTTTGTATGTACCATAATTTGAGGTGTTTCAAGATTTTAACTTGAAACAGCTCAGAAAAATCTGTTTTTATTAAATTCTAAAGCTGCCCTTGACCTGTGACAAAATGATGAACACATTTTTTTAGTTTTCCCCTGGTTAAAAGCACTATTTTTTTATGTTGACACCTAAAGTAAAGCATCTTAATGTCTTAATTTAAGTATATTTAAATACTGTTTATAAAACATCTAATTATCTAAATAAAAGAAAGTGTTTTCACAGGGCTTTTAGTTCCTTTGAACTGTATTGGAAATTATGTTCACTTAATCCAGCTTCCAAAACACATGGGAGTATCACACCAAGACAGAGAGCAGGGGTCTGTCTGTAGCTGTGGCTAGAAAACACGCCTTCCAGCAGGCATCCTGACATGGCTAACCCACCACACAGCACTGTAGTTTCTCTTCCAGATTAGTCAAGAGGACATCAGAGAACAGGAGGTGGTCACTATGCTGTGCTTTCAGTACATACATTCACATTCTGCCTGCCTGGATGTACACAGGAGACATATTTTGAGACCTGACTGGGCTGTGATGATTCAAACACCAGCATTTGAATCATGTAACTGTCACCACAAATTTCTATTTTATATTAGCATACAGTAGCCTAAACGTAATAGAAGACCCTTGCTTCAGAACAGGGAGAGACTGGTACACTGTTGAGCAATCCAGTAATGTCAGAACATGACAATGTCATACACAGTCCAGAGCAGGGCAACACAGCTGATGAAAGGACCAGACCACCTGCCTTATGAGTTGCAGGTGATGAAACAGGGAATATGTAGACACTACAAAATTAGGCTGAGGGGGAACTTATGTCTCTCTACAACTGCCTGAAAGGAGGCTGTAGCCAGGTGGGGGGTCACTTCCTTCTCAAAGGTAACAATTAACAGGACAAAAGAGCCTGAAGTTGTTCCAGGGGAGGTTTAGATAAGATATGAGGAAAAATGTCTTCACTGAAAAGGGGGTCAAACATTGGAACAGGTTCGTCAGGAAAGTGATCAAATCACTGTCCCTGGAGGTATTTAAAAGACATGTAAATGTGGAGCTTGGGAACATGGTTAATGGTGAACACAGCCGTGCTGGTTTAGTATTTGGATGTTTGGACTCAATTATCTTGAAGACCTTTTGCAACCTTCATGATTCTGTGATATTATTGTTACTGCTGCCACAGTGCAAAAAGACTACATAGCACAAATATACTAGTAGGTGTATAATAGGTAATGCAAAATTACTGTGGTTATATTAACGCTTCATTATTGTATTGTAACTACATCTTTCCTTTGAAACACACATGCTCTGTTCCTTTCCTGTTACTTTAACTTGTAACTTTCTTTTGATAGAGTTGTATCTGGGCTATTGAGGAAAGGGATACCTGTTCTCAGACCTGTCATATTTAGTACTAAGAGTAGTAATAATAGCTGTATTTCTAGAGATAGCAACAGTAGTACTAGGAGCTGTAGTGCTAGGATAACATTGCATAGGGGACCCAAAACATATGAACTGTGTGATTGCAGAACATAAAATTACTTCTTAGTCCACATATATTCTAGGACAGGAGAGAGGGAGGCAAAAAAATTTATAACCTAGACCACTAACCTAGCCCAGAGTCCAGTACTGTGATCTGCAGTTGTGTACAGAAAAGTAATTTAAGACCCACTGTGCTGGGAGTCATGCAGCTGAACTTCATGAAGTGTTGCCTCTGTAGCCTCTACAAGCTGCAGGTGAGAAGATGGTGCAGAGGGATACTGGTCTCAGAGGGAAACTACAAAAGTCAAGATGGAGCAAATCCTTAGAAGTAGTCAGAACAGAAACTTTCTGAAGGAGACTGAATCTTATTTCTCTCCAAGACTTAGTCCCCCTAACTATGAGATTCAGTCTCATAATCTGTTTCATCTCACTGGCTCAGGACTGCTGAGGGCAATTTCAAGGCATGAGGGGATGTGTCTATTCCTTTCTTTCTTTACTCCTTGTAGAGATTGGACCCTACCTACATCAACCTTGCAAACAAACAAAAACACAGCCAAAGAAAACAAGGATCATGCCATTATTGATAATTCTATTATTTAAGTGGCCAAGAGCTTAGAAAGTCATTCTCTCCTGTCTGAACAAATTAAAATTCACATTATCCACTTCCTGGTTTGAGGATGCTGGAAGCATTAGCTAACCCTTATAAAATTTATTGACGAAGTCAGATACTCACCAAGTGACATGGTGGAGCACTCTTGGTGACAAGGAAACTCAAAATGCTACCTCCCTGCTACCCATTGCAAACAACTACCAATAATCAAGAAGTGCTCTTAGTGGCTTTCACAGATTACAGTACTTCAGTGATGCTGAGTTCTTCTACCATTGTTTCAATATTTTTTAATATCATCTCTCTTTGCTTACAAGCATCCATGTACCACCTACAAATACACACAGTTGGCTAATGAATTATTTTCAATTTCTGTGTAATACAATTATCCATCTACACTCCTGTTTATCTGTTCATTCATCCATCCATCCATCCTTGCTTTGATATAGGTGGCATTACTCTAGTACTCAAAGACTTTAGAGGCCAGTGGATTTTCCTGCCAGTATTCAGAACAGGGAAGCAGTCTTACTCACATTTTGCAGTGTCACAGAAGTTGCATAAGTGACTGAAGAAAATTCTTTTCTCCAAATTTTAATGGAAATCTATTGTAGAAATTAGTTTCTTCCACTAATTCAATGTATTTTTCCAAAACTGGCAATGAAACTTTTCTTAGAACTCTTTTGTGGTCCTTGTGGTCTTTTATTTCTCACTTAAGCTAGATATTGTTCAGGCCTACCATGACCACTGCTGTCTGATACCACATTGACAGGCATCCTGAATCAACACTTATTCCTTGTTCTAAATTAGGAACTTGGAAAGAATTTCCCTGAAGACATTTATTCCAGGACTATTTTGGTTTCTGCTTTTAAAATGGTCTAGTATGGGCTATTTCTGTTTCTGTTCTGATTGAAAATGTCTGAATTCTTTAAACAGCATTTGTAATGAATGTCAAATTTCACTTCAAGTAGTGACGTCACCTGATGCCAACTTTTATTTTTCTGCTCTTCTGTTTAACTCTGCTTTGAAACATTCTCCTTAATTAGTGTTGTAATCTTTTGTTCTGAGATGGTTTGTATCTTCTTGAAACATCAAAATGACTTTTTCCTAAGATGACAGTGTTTTAGGTATTTTCCCATCCATATGATTTTTGTGTCAAGTCTACTAGTTAATTGACACAATTTTTAAATCTGTCACCTTGAATTTTCCCTCTGCCAATACTTTCAGTGAAGCTGGAATGGCTCCACCATTACACCCCAGACCTTCGGCATCTCCCTTAAGTTTATAAGATGAAAAGAGCTGTCAAATTACATTACTCCCATATCCAATCTCTCACTTCACCTGCCTGGATGACCATAATAACTACATCATAGAAGTAATCCTTGCACTTCTGGACTCTGACAACTGGGGAAGGCTTATTCACTTTCTGCTCAGGTGCAATCTTTGTCATATACAATAACAAGTTAGAGATGAACTACAGAAGAATGAGAAAAATGCTGAGAACATCAGCTGAGACCCTTCTTCTTGTGCAGAGACTAGCACTTCTACTAAAACATTGAAAAGATCAAGACATTTCTTAAAACAGAATCTTCACTTACAAGACCAGATTTAATCTTTACTAGACAGACAAGCTCTCATTTTCTCTTTCTCTTAGGACAATTTAGCTTACAACCAAACAAATGCTACATTGTATGGAAGGAAATAAATATGAACCCAAGCCAGAAACAGTCGTTACTCTCCAGAAACAGAATTTTTCTTCTATTGAAAAATGTTAAGATTATTCTCCATTAAAAAGTTATGGCCTATTTTTATTATTGATTTGGCCTGAAACTTCAAATCCAATTAGTTCAAGATTTTGGTACAAGTAATATAGGTAGTTACATTTTTTTAGTATGTCTTGGGAACACAACAGTTGGATTTATTAACAGTTTTATGATAAAAAGTAGAGAAATGTAAGAAAAATAAGAAAGATTCTAACTCTAGAAAATGAGAAAAGTTTCAGGGAAACCTACCAGTTTTGGGAAGGTATGATGCTTATACTATGGTTTCAAAGTCAGGATTAAGCAGTATTAAGAAATATTATTCTTTTGTGTGCATGTGCACTGTTCCTCAATGTTTGAATCATCCATAATGTGAATTTTGGAAATAGAATTAAGCAAGCAGGATTCTTGCACGATTTTAAGATTTCAATTATCATATTTTTATTTCAGTTTAGAAAGCTCAACTGAATTTCAAAGTTTCTGTCAAGAAAAGTTTTTGTATTCTAGGCAACAAAATACGTATGAATGAAAGTGGTGATATTTGCTGAAAATACAAAAATATAACCATGCATGCAAAGCCAGTTACAGATAATAAAAGATAAAGACCACTTTTTCCACACATCCTAATTTTAAAAAAACTTTAAAAAATTGTATGTATAGGGAAACAAAGAACAAGAGAACCTTTGTATACTTGCAAAGATGTAGCATCATGAAATATAGTGAACAGCATGCCCATTGATAGAGAGCCTTTTAGAAAAAGAAAAACTTCAGTCCAGTAAATTTGGCAATAGCTTGATATTTTATAAAATTCACATTGGAACATGTTGGCACAAGTATATCCCAGGCAGCTTAAATAAGATCTGCCAGCACAACCTGAGATAGTTCAAGTTTGTGTGCTAGTTTCAAGTTCATGAAACCATAAAAGTTTTGCTATTAAGTACAGGATCTGGTCCAGTAAAAAATAAAATATAAGCATTAAATATCATGAATCATAAGAAATAAGCCTCTCTAAAATGAAAAAGAGGGAAATTAGCAAATGAAAGAAACCAAGGTTTTGCAAAAGGGTACAGAAGGACAGTCATCCTTTTCTAAGGAACCCAGTGTTTTATGTGACTTCTTCCACTGAACTAGCAGTAAATTGAAGGAATTGCATGTTCGTATTTTTTCACATTGTAGAAGTAAGCTAGTGATCCAGTTAATCACTTTATGTTGTGGACATCTTATAAAAAACAAAAAAAATCACAATGTCTCAACACTCAAAGCTTTTTCTTCAAATATTCTAAAGCTTTTGTAAAAACTAAGCCACTGATGGTCTTTGTGATTTCTAGCCTATGATTTGTCAGTGAGAGCATAGCACACAAAATGTACACATGCACACACAGAGTTGTATATACCCACAGGCTGAGGTTGTTTCCTTTCTTTTCAGAAAATGGTAAAAATACGTATTTTAATCCATCAAAATTCAACTGTCCTCAATTGTAAGTGAACATCTGCTTTCATCTAGGAAACATTTTAAACTTCTTGACAGTTAAAAGAACTGTAATCCCTAGAGACAAACACTTTTCAGAGAAAATTCATATCATGGATGGCATTATGGTAGGGAACTGCGGTATGCTGGATGCAGTTGTAAGTGAACACACAGCATAGTTATCTCCATAAGCTCACTGGAACTTCAGCATTTGACTCAGTAGGAAAAAAAATAGGTGAAAAAGAATTCAAAATGCTAGCTAGGTTTCTATAAAGTCTCTAGCCAAATTATTAGCAGTATTTCCAAAAATATCAATGGGTAAAAGAAGCTATTTTGACTTTACAAACTGTGGTTTTAAATCTGTAGTTGCAATCTACTGCCACTTAGCATATCACTTGAGTTAAAACTTGTACTGTATTTTGAACTGAAACAGGATATAAGGTGTGGGTTCATTCTTGTTCGGGCACCCGGACCATGATCTTTTGTTCTTCCCAGAACACAATAAGTGTTCAGCACTTTCCTAGGAATCAGAAGCTCACTCTGCCTCTACAAACAAGTCCTAGCTCATCTTTAATATTGTCTTCAAATTATGCTTTCCTTTTGTCCTATAATATGGGAGTTTAAATTGCAGTGAAATTCTGTTGTAACAATACAAACCGAAAGTACTTTAATAATCATTCACATGTTGCGAGGCAGGATGCAAACACAGCAGCACTGAGTTAAAAGAAAGGTATTGCTTCATTGGCCTAAGTAATCACTAGCAAAAGAAGGATTCAAATAATAGCATAATAAGGTTTATTTTTGTAAGTTCCTGTGAGACAAGATGCTTGTTGATTGAGGTGCTATGCTCCTTTTCAAAGGTGTTTGGTACCCCCATTTCTTATTGCATTTAATTAGAAGAGAGCTTGTTCAAATTCTAGTAGTGTCTCATGTATCTTATGAGTAGTGCCAGCATATATGAGAATTACAGAATGTAATTAAGTTAATTTCTTTAAAATGTGCAGTAAATCAGGGTCGTTATTTCCATAAGGCAAAGAAATAAAAAGTTCTCTGGAACAAGTATATAAAAAATGTTGTGTTAAACTAGTCCATGCCTGTTTAAGTGCATCTTGTTATCTTTATTAGTAATTATTATCCTTGATAACAATGATTGCCCTGGAAGTAGATCTCTGTATGTATATTGATGCGTGACCAAATCCAAATGAAATGTGACAGTCATACAAGCCAGCTGAGATGCTGTGATACGGTTGACATAATGTACTAGTTTGGTTCGAAACCGGGCGGAAACACTAATTTCGTGTGGTGGTTTGAGTTTGTTCACCTGAGTTTTTTGGCTAAACGCTAGCACACTTACCAGATTTTATTTAATTTTGCTGTGAGATAAGGATTAGGAGTAGGTAAAGCAGGCTCAAACTTTAAAGAATATAAAGAAAGTTTATTAACAGACTTAAAAGGAAGAAAAAAAAATTAAGAACCAGAACAAACCCGTCAGAACATTTTTGCTCTTCCCACCTCTCCATTTGTTCAATGACAATACAAAAAACAACACTTTGACTTTCAGTCATTTTACCACTTTTAAATTAGTCTTTCTTCAGTCATTTAGGGAGAGGAGTTTTCTCCTGCTTTACCATGTTGACTTCTCCACAAGAAATACAGTTCTTATGGTTTTCAGCTTCACAACTAGCAGCCGCCCAGGAGAAAAAGATCTCTGCTTGTTGTGGAACGTCCCTCCCACACCAGTAGCTTTCCCACTGCTACTACGGTGGGTTATGACAGTTCATGGGGTGTTTTTTTAAGGATGAGTTGTTCTACTACTGCCGCAAAGAAATCCCCTTCTTCTATGACTGGCAATGTAAATTTCCTTTGACCATTCCCCGGGGCAAGGGATCTGGATTACAGCTTCTTCTCTTCTCTGCTCAAATTTCTCATCAGGCTGCAATTACTTCAATATCTACTTATCTTCACACAGGTGCCTTGATTCACTGGCTGCACTGGCTGCAGGTAGAACGTCACATCCCCCCTTAGACCATTTGTCATATATTACAGGGAATATTTTAGCTTGGTCTCAATCATGGTTTCACAGAAGAATTTTCAGCTTTTACTTTGTAGCACTCCTCATGCTCCTTCCCTCTAAGCTTCAGCTCTGCTTCTCTCACTGACTTTGAGTCTCTATGCTGTGTTTTTGTAAGTGTCCTCACTCTTCTTCTATCTGTGCAAGAGCAGATCAGTTTCTGCAAGTTTTATCTGGGTAACGAAAGGGTTAATTTCTTTCTCGGGCCTCTGCGACAGTCCCATGATTTTTCCCGGGTTGTTTAAAAAGTCTGAGCCGGGCTGCAGAAGCAGTTAAGAGTCTCAATAGCCTCGCTCTGCGAAGCTGGCCCGGCCTGGGGGGAGCCGGCCTGGCCTCTGCCCGGCCCAGAGCAAGGGCTGGGCTCTGCGAAGTTGACCCGGCCCGGAGGGAGCCGGCCTGGCTCTGCCCGCTGTAGTTAAAATGTTTTGCCCAGCAGCCGGAGATCTCAGGCCGGGTTCTCCCCCACGTTCAGCTGCACTGGTGCTGCAAACTCCCTTCCAAACCTCCCCCCCCTCCCCTCCTCAGAGCGGGGAGGGGGGGGAAAGGGCAAAAGCCCAGCCTTACCAGAGAGAGAAGCACAGGACTTGCTTCTCTCGCAGCAACAGGACAGGAAAAGAGGGGTTTTTTTCAGGTGTATCTCTCTTAAATATGGTTTTTTCCCTGGAGGCGGAACAACTTTTAATTGGATTATACACCCATCAATACTCAAAACTAGCTGGTCACTAGCTCTGTTTCCCAGGAAGCAAGGTGCACTGCTTCCTGCACCATAGGTCACTTGAAAGACTGACCCTTCCTGGGTAAACCCACGACACATAAAGATCCTAGTAGAAGATGTTAGGACTTTGACAGTTAAATACTTACCAAACAACTCTTGCAGTTTAGGATGCCACTTACTTCACCTTGTCTGTCATGTGTCCTCCAGAAATTACTCCACACCAGAGCTGCCAAAATAGAACCTGAGCATTTCAGTGTCTACCGGATTGGGCCTGACAGTTCAAACACTAGTTAAACCAAGACACTGGGCTTTTCACTGAAGCACCTGAGAACTGTCAACACATTTTGTTTTACCAAATGGTTCTGGTTGTTGACTACAAATGTTAGTTAGCTACTGGTTCCTTCCCATATCTGAATTTCAAGGTAATGAGTTTTGTCTTATGACTGGGATGGATAGGAACATACATGTAGAGAGTTGTCAGCTGAGTTCAGCTTAAAAGCTGTTTTCTGAGTTATTTGTTTATGTTAGATGTTCTTCTCACAGCCCCAAACAGCCAGACGTTTTTACCATACCTGAAATAGAGAAACAAATCTGGCAAGTTAGCAACTAAAGTTAATGATTCTGCACAGACAGTATGATGGATTTTGCAGTTATGTCAGAATTCTTTAATTTTCTTCCTGCCTTTTTAGGTGTTATTATGTCATTTCAAACAATCCTCTTGGTAACATAGAGAATTTTTCTCATGGGTTTTCTGTTCTTCCACTGCCATATGTCCATAACAAATTGTTTTACATGGGCAATTGCATCTTACAAAGCAAGTATGTACAAGAACAGTTCTAAAGCAGATAATTTCCTGAATTTCCCTTCCTTTAACCCCTATTTTTTTTGCTTTTTCATGTGAATGAAAAAATCAGAAATTATTCTTCATATCCCTGTTTCTAATTTCAGTTTGTCATTATAAACTTATATTCTATCATATATTTTTAAGATTAAATTTCTGCTAATGTCTGCAAATTTTTTCCTTCAAGTATACACACAGATAATTCTTATTAAGGGAAAAATGCAAATGCCAGAATAAGAGACATGTCTCTCTCCTCATATGTTTTCTCTGACAAGAATTGCAGGAAATACAGTTTACTGTGTTTTGCAAAATTCAAGGCTATATGCTGGGCATAGCTATTAATGAAAGACAGTTATAATGCAGACTGAATGACTGAGACCAAGTGCAAGCATAGATAACAGACAAATGCAGAAAGGCAGTATTTGCAACTTGACTATCAAGAGTTAGTTCTGTAAATAAAATTAGCTTGCTTCACTCTCTATATCATTTCAAAAACACGTGCAAGAGCCCCCAAGTTTTATGTGTGGCAGTTCACTTGGTGTCTGTCTGAACTACCATTTCCTTCTTTGCTGTCTCGCTGACTCACCCCAAGCAACATCAGTAAGCTGGAAGACAAGGAAAGGTGTGCCTGCTGAGCTAGCTCTACATGACTGCATACCTCCATCCTCAGCAGGAATAGACAAGAAATTGCATCAAAATAAAAACAGTCTTAGAAAAATACATCTAAATTATCCAAAACTAGCCAAATGAGCAGCACGTTGCACATTACTGCAGAATAACCTTGTACACTTATTTATTCTAATGAAGTGTGTTCATCTTCCACACACAATTTGCAAGTGGTCATAAAGCTCCATTAACCACAGACATGTTTCTGCCAAGTAGTCCCCTTTCATTCTTCTTGCTTTTAGTTCAACATTTTATCTAAACAGTCCATCACAGGAGAAATGTTATTGAAAATAATGTTCACCATATTATAGTGTCATATTTTTCTTCTTTTTTTAAAAAAACAGAAGATATGTCTTGACTGCCTACCAGAAATCATTTGAAATCTCTGGACATTATTCTCTGTTCACGGTTCTCTCAAGCTGGCCACTGCAGTGAAAGATAATAAATAGTGTTTTTATACATATATCAACAATCAAAGTAGCGCCAAGGAAAATCTCCATCCTTTATTGGATGTAGGGGAGAACTTTGTCACCAAGGATGAGGAAAATATTGAGGTACTTGATGCCTTCTTTGCCTCAGTCTTTAACAGAAAGGTTGGTGATCATCAGGGCAACTGGCCACTTGAGGTCTTTGACAGGGATAAGGAGCAGACTAGACGCCCTGCAATCCAAGAGGAAGTAGTCAGTGACTTCTTGTGTCACTTAGGCACCCACAAGTCTATGGGATCCGATGGGATTCACCCAAGGGTACTGAGGGAACAGGCAGAAGAATTTGCCAAGCCACCCTCCATCATTCATCATCAGTCCAGTCTGACTGGGGAGGCTGGCAAATGCGATACCCATCCACAAGAAGGGTCTGAATGAGGATCTGGGGAACCACAGGTCTGTCAGCCTGACCTCACTGCCCAAGAAGGTTACGGAACAGATCATCTTGAGTGTGATTGCAAAAGGCACACGGGACAACTAAATGATGAGGCCAAGCCACTGCAGGTTAACGGAAGACAGATCCTATCTGACCAACCTGACCTCCTTTTATGACCAGGCGACCCACCTAATGGATGAGAGGAATACTCTGAATGTTGTCTACCTGGACTTCAGTAAAGCCTTTGACACTGTTTCTCACATAATTCTCTTGGAAAAGCTGGCAGTCCATGACTTGGACAGGTGCACTCCTCACTGGATAAAAACCACCTGGATGGCAGCACCCAGAGAGTGGTGGTGAATGGTGACACAATCATCTCGGGCCAGTCACCAGTGGGATTCTGCAGAGCTCAGTGTTGTGAACAGTCATATTTAATATCTTTATTGATGATCTGGATGAGGGCATCAAGTGCACCCTCAGTCAGTCTGCAAATGATACTAAGTTGAGCAGGAGTCCTGATCTGCAGGAGGGCAGGAAGGCTCTACAGAGGGATCTGGACAGGCTGGATTGATAGGCTGAGGCAAATGGTGTCAAGTTCAACAAGACCAAGTGGTGGGTCCTGCCCTCGGGTCGCAAGAAAACCCCAGGCAGCTCCACAGGCTGAGAGTGGCTGGAAAGCTGCATGATAGAGAAGGACCTGGGGGTGCTGGTGACAGCAGTTGAACATGAGCCAGTGTGTGCCCAGGTGGCCAAGAAGGCAATGACATCAATAGTGTGGCCAGCAGCATCAAGGTGATCATCTTCCCCCTATGCTGGGTACTGGTGAGGTCACATGTCAAATCTTGTGTCCAGTTTTGTGCCCTTCACTCCAAGAAAGACATTGAGTAGTGAGCCCAGAGAAGGATAAGGCAGCTGTGGAAGGGTCTAGAGAATAAGTCCTATGAGAAGCAGCTGAGGAAGCTGGGGGTGTTTAGCCTAGAAAAAATGAGGTAAGGAGGCTCAGGAGTGGCCTTATCACTCTACAACTGCCTGAAAGGAGATTGTGGCCAGGTGGATGTTGGTCTCATCTTTCAGGCAACCAGAGACAGGACAAAGAGAATTGGCCTCAAGCTGTGCCAGAGGAGATTTAGGTTGACCTCAGGAAGAATTTCTTCACTAAAAAGGTTGTCAGGCATTGGAACAGACTGCTCAGGAGGTGATGGAATCACCATTTCTGGAGATGTTTAAGAAACTTGATGTGGCACTTCGTGCCATAATCTGGTTCACAAGGTGGTGAGTGGCCAACAGTTGGACTCAATGATCTCAGGTCCTTTCCAAACTAAATGGTTCTATGATCCTCTGGTTCTGTGATTTTTCCCACCTCCCTAGATTACTCTGGTGTAACAATGGCTATAAAATAAAGAACCCGTCTTGCTCACCTCAGACTACCCACTTTTTTTCACCCTCTCAATTAAGATCATTTCTGTGCATGACATGTACTGATGTTTTTGGAGGTGTCTGGAACTGTGTTTTATGTGATTTTGTCTCTTGAACTGAAATGGCACTTCTGATAAACCTGACATGATCTATAGATTGAAATCTGGATTTGCCACTTGCAGCCAAGTTTCTGATTAGATAATAGAAACCACAGAGGAATGCATTTAGCACTATACTTCTCTATTTTCTGTAAATTTTAATTTGACACTCTACCAAACCAGACCACATCACACCACAGTGTTCTACACTACACTATACTACATCAGACCACACGATAACACACTGCATGACACCATACATCACTTTGCTTCACTAACACCATGGTGTACTACACCAGACTATACCGTGCTACACCATACAGCACTACACCATACACTACACTGTGCTACAAAGCCCTTGACCTTCCCTCACTAATTTGTTTTGCCAGAACACTTTGGTTCAGTGACTGTCTGCACAAGGCTGCGTTAGCATGGCACGTAGAGTATTCCATCACGCACTGATTTTCCAGCCAGGAGGGGTACCTCAGCACAGACAGACTCAAGCAGCTCCCACAGCCAAGCTGCAGCACATGGTGTGGACTGGCTGGTAGCATCACAACCTCCAGATGGAAAGCAGCATACTCAGCATATAGTGATTCACCCAGTCCTTACAGTTAGACAAGCTATAGTAGTTCTTGTTTTGTTTTTATACATATTTTTTTTAATCTAGTGCTGCCTTTACACTAGGAAAAGCCATAAGATGCAAAGGTCTCATAGCACTGCTTATTGCTTACTTACCCTAATGTTACCTGTACAGCATCTCAGACTCAACTTAACAGGAACCAGCTGTGTCAGAGCATAGTGATAACTTGGCCCTCAGTTGTTCCCTGTGGAGCACTGAGCCATTGATGTACTCCCAATCAATTCCTACACAGTTACAGTTCAGTGAGCTATTTAAAGAAAAAGATGACTGTGTAAAGCAAGAGGGATATTCAAAGAGAAGAACATACTGAGAAATAAAGAACTAAAAGCAAGGCAAAACCTTAAGTACTGGAGATAGACCTGGCACAGAGAAGATGGGAAAGAAGGGAAGAAAGAAGTATGAACAATACAAATCTCTGTAGTGGAAATCCTCAGATAAATGAGAGATAGATTCACATCAGCATTATTATTTGATATTTCTAATGCTTTTAATGTGGAAAGTATTTAAATTCCTTAGTAAAATTTCTAATTTATCTTCCTATGCACACATGCAAAAACTAGATCTCTGGGATAAGCCAAGTGCTCAGGAAAACCATTTGAAAAAATATACAATAGGTTTCAGTGATAAAAATAATATAGCTAATCTTTACAGGGAGAATTTCTGCTTTTAGTTTAATGACTACATTATATATGTATTGTGGTGATGATTGAGTTTAAATAACTCAGTCAGTCAAATGAAATACAACATGCCAGGGATATTCAGATAGCATATTAATAAAATATCTGTTTAATGTTCATATTTCAATATAACTATAAGAGTTAACTTCTTGTCCTTGGACTGTTTTTTATAATATTTCTTAAACATGTTTCATAGACACAAAATATACTTCTAAAAACATATATATCAGTAGAATTATTTTCATTCTCTTAATATCATGGTTAATTTAAAAAAGAGATGAAGGCTTTTTTTGGTCAAAATTCAGTGCCTGAAAATAAAAATATAATATATTTTTAAGATAAAAATTGAAATCATTTCAATTTTTCTTCATATGAACTGAAATTTATTTTCATTTAGTAAGATTATTCATGGGATGAGCTTGTGTTCTTCTTTCCATCTCTCCTGATATTATCACTTGCAAATGTTTAACTTAGTTAGCTGCAACATTAGAAATCCAAGCAGTTTAAAAACTTCTTCTAAGTAAGCCAATGAAGAGCTGCTTTCAGGAACTGCTCTTACACATCCCAGTTAAATTCTAACTCCCTGGTTCCAAAATGTAAAGACACAAAACATATACTTTTATTGACAGAAAAAAAGCACAAAGAGCTGAAGATGGAAAGAAAAAGAAATCAGAATTGTAGTTGAATTAAACATATCTTAAATACCCATAGTTTTTTGAACTGCTTTTTAAAATGTCCAGATGGCAACACCCACAAGCCACAGCCTTTAAAAAACATTTGGGTTTCATTTTGAAGAGGTTCTGACAGCAGTGCTTCAACAAAAAAAAAAAGGATGTAAGATAAAGGCCCTTAATACTCCTGCTTATGAGAAAAAAAAAAAAATTCTCTTCCAGAAAACTGTAGTTTAACAGAAGCCATTCTATATACGTTAAAATAGAGCCAAAGTTCAATTTAAAGTGCTGTTGCACACTTTACCAAAGCTCTTGACTTCAGAATTTTTTCTCAACTGGGCTTACAAATCCTGTATCTGTTGACCTTCAGAACACGGTACAAGACCATTTATTCTCAGCTTTTGCCTTTGTGTGTGTCTGACCGAGGTGAGGAAAGAGGAAAGAAGAATCGTCTGGGGAAGTCACTGGAAATTAAGCCAGATGATATGGATAAGAATATTTGTCTGAAACTGCTGGAGAAAGACAGATAGGCAGAATGCAATTGGTCAAATGCTATTAGGAAGACTACCATAAAATAAGCTAATTTTTTTTTCTGCTTCTCACTGGTTTACAGCTAGCACACAAAAACAATAATATCTTTATTTGAAAGAAACGAATTTCCATTTCTGATGCATTTGAGACTTACCGTCTTCAATTTCTGTAACTGATTTGAATTGCTGCTCATGAAGTGAAATGATTGTAATACATTTGGTAAAACATTAACCGTTACAAATTGATTGACCCAGTATCTTGCTAATACAGACAAAGCAGCATGACTGAAGCATTCAGTAGAAGTATCAATTAGGATTTCTTTGCTTATGTCAACTCCTTCAAAGTCTCAAGAGAATATTCTTTATCTAATATTGTTGGGCTACATCATAATAATGATCCTGAATTTTAATTATCTTTAAAACAAGAAATTAATAGCACAATATTACTTCAAGAATACTAGAGTCATACTTAAAATCAAAGATCAAGTTTCTGACAGGCTTTTGCTTGACTGTGGCTGCTGTTTGAAAGGGTCACAGATTTCTATATTTTGTTTAACTATGTAAAATAGTAGTTTAAAAATTTTAAAACTGTTTTTGTATCTATGAAAATAGAATTTAAAATGAAATATTATGCACCAGAATATTCAATCTGATACAAAGACTGACAGGGAAATATTTTTTGTCTTAAATAACAATAACATTTTCACATCTGTCATTTGACTCTGGTTGTTTCTTGATATTCTTCCTGGAGGCTGTGGTTCATGATTCAAAATAAAATCAAGGTTCTTATAGAGCACATAGTTCAAAAAGTCTATTTCCTTTTTACCCTATGGTTTTCAGAAGATAACTTGAAGTGTCATAGCTAGAATTTCACAGGTTTAAACTCTATTTTAAAAATATGCAGATGTGTCTTACACATGCTTGACCTATAAGGGAGCAGTAGCAGAAATAGTTCCAAGGTAGTACCATCTATTGAGAAAGCTGTGTTCCTTTAAAGCACATAAACAATTAAGCAAGGAAAAGAAAAGCAATATGAATTAGTAGTATTGTAGTGCTTTCATTGACATCATAAATGGCTCTTTTGAATGTTTTGATGTTGTTTTGACATAGAAATCTTACTACACATTGTCATATTTTTCTATTTGCAGTTGTTTCGCATGGTATTCTTTGTGTGCCAAATCATGGTTAAAGATTGGTTGACATAATAAAAGCTAAAATTTTATATCATCTCTTGTTCCTACCTATCCATATCCATTAGGACCTGATCATGCGCATGCTTACAAATATGAATGATCCTATCTTACTCTTTGAGAATGTCTCACATATGTAAATTCAAGTGACTGAGGACAGAAAGCTGAGCTTGTGTTAATGAGAAAAAGAAAAAATGTTTCCAATTTTTTGAATCATCAAATGATCTAAGCAAATTATGGTTCATTCTGGTGTAAATTAGCTTTTAATCTGAAAACATTTTTGCATGAGAAATTCATTCTCTTACTTACATATTGTATGTAACAACACCATGCTTCTGAATTGCTGAAGAAGCAATGATATTTTTTCAAAGTCTTGGTATTCATTTTCCTTAAAATGTTAAAACTTTGGAGGCAGATTTACCAGAGATTTAAGTGGACTGTTACATGCACATTTGTACATTTTCCTACGAAAACTGATGCTTTCATGGATGCACATTCCCTTTTAGAGCAGTACTACATTACTGTCTGATACATCACTCCACTGTTTATGGTGATGTAGAGTGGTTTACATAGCCTAATGGATTTCCAAATATTAGCAAAGTAATTACCATGGAGACACACAAACTTTACTTTAAAAGAACCTCTGCAGGTACAGGCTCCTGTGTGGAGCAGAACTACAGTGATTTTCTCCATCTGAATCTCAAAAAAGTCCAGAAAGAGACTTCATTATTTTCCTAGGTAAATTTCTTCGTGAAAAATCCACTATCGCCCATTCTTCTTACTATTTTCCTCTAGAGGAGCTTGATTCTGTCAATAGGAGCCTTTTGGGTAACAGTAAGATGCTATTAGTTTACTCCTCAGTCTTCACCAGACTAGCAAACCCAGTGGCCTAAACCCCTCCCACTACAGGCCTTTAGCCACATTGGCTGCTCTGCTGGATTCTTTCCATTTTTCAGAATACCCCTTGAACCAGTAATCCCAAAAGTGAACTCGTTGTTCCAAGAGTGGCCTCATCAACGGTGAACACAGAACAACAACTGCCTTCATTCTGCTAGCTACACTCCTCCTAATAAAGTCCAATGGTTTTCTTTATCTATGCAATTTACCAGTGATTAACATGCAAATCCTTCTTGTTCTACTGTAGCTGTGGATAGGGATCAAAATAACTAACAAATTTTTCTTGAATCTGTTCTGTAGGCCTTCTCTAAATGAATCAACTGCATCTCACCCTACCATCCCCTACCATGAAAAGTATGAAAGATAATGATTGAGTTTTATTCATAATTTGTGTTAAAATAATAGACCTATAAAGCTGAAGTCCAAGGGGACTAATAGATCATTTGGGCTGACCTCCAGTATGTCAGAGGCTAATAATTTTCACTCAGTGATATACTCTGGGCACTGTCACGGAAGTCTCCTGTTTAGCAGGGCTGCTCCCATGCAACTGGTTGATAAGTGCAAAACTAAGACACACTTGCACTCAGAAAGAGGAGAGAGAAACAAAGAAAATAAAAACAAGAAAGGTACATCACTTGCAAAATGAGGCCTTGCAAATAGACAGTAAAAACTCCTGCTAAAAGGAACTCAGAAACCTTTTCCTTTTTTGACTCCTCCTTTGAGGAAAGAGGATCTGGTCTACCTCAGAGGGATGATTAAAGAGAGACTCACAATGTCAGAATGCTGGAAAAAAAAAGAAACTCTGAGAAGCAAGCTCAGCTGATGGCTGGAGAGTGAAAAGGAGCAATTATCCCTGTTTTGCTGTGGTACTAGGTGTGAGCCAAAAAATTTTTATTCAGCTGAACCAGAATTTCTAATTATACTTAAGAATTGCTTGTATCAGTGGAAAAGAAATGAAGGAATAGTGTGTTACTTCATTAAAAATAACACCAGAAAACAGGGTCAAATAACAAGGTGAAATTCTATAGAGAAGTAAACCCAAATATGGAGTATTTCTAGAAATAACATGGTTTTTCTTGTTGTTACTAGACTACTATGACTTTGTTTCCAGAAATAGGAGTGCTTCATCATCACCGTATGAGAGAATGCCCTTGGGAAAAGGCTAATTGCAGAACTATAAAATGTCAAGACTTCATAGGGAAGACATTAACTGGACTCAGGTGAATTTCTAATAAAATCCTATACTTAACTTTTAAATATAACTTACATCCATCTAAACTAAAACACCACTTGGCTCAAAAGACAGAAAACCACACAGGATAAACCATTAGAGATGACAAAGTAAATGTTAGATGTTTCTTTTTCCAATGTTATTTTGTGAAATAAATTTTCATAATTGTCTTAGACGACTAAATTTAATATAAACACTCTTTCCCCCTATTTCAATTGAATCATACCCCAAAACCTATAGCTCCTTTATATTATTAGTTCCTTCAGAACAAATCTCATAATAGTTAGGACCTGAACTGAGTATCCAAGATGTTTATAGAGTCCGCATATTTCGCAAGCAATAAACTACACCAAAGGGTTATATTCATGATATTTTAAGATATTTCATTTTTGCTAAACAATTATGTTTTGTTCACAGAATCTTCCTTCTTTCCATGATCTAAGTACCAACATATTTGACAAAGTGTTTGTCGTTGTTTATTTACAGATACACAGAGATTTAACTGTGAAATCATAAAATAGATGCACTTATTATCTTTTTCATGCAGAGACAAATTAATCTGACTTTTCTAAGAAACTGGCAGTCCTCACCACCAGTTTTAATATTGCTTTGATTTTCAGTAGTGTGCAGCTGTCTTTAAAAGTGATCTTGATGAAATATGACAGGTATGAAAGCATGAAGAAAAGGGTTCCAACAGTGATTTTCTGAAATCTAGAAGTTTAAAAGACAGAAGGAGAGATAGAGGCCTCTGATTCAATCTTGACAGAGGCTGGATGTTATAGTCTGTGGCTGTACAACCTCACATGAAAATGGCTAATGACCAGTATTGGATTTCTGGTTGACCCCTGTTAATTAAATTATATGCTAAAACCAAATAAAACCACTTTGACTTATAAAACAGTAGTTACAAACATTGAAAGATGTGGTTGACCTTCCTGAGTGTTTTGAACTTAGAAAAAATTATTTAGTGGTAAAAAGAATGAGTATAGGTCATAGGATGCCTTAAAGACCAGACTGGAGGATTCTGTATCCAACAAAATGAAATCACAAATATTTGAATGCTGTTATCACTCAAAGAAGAATGAGTAAGAAATGCAGGTATGTATTGCATATAATATGGTTGACAATCTGCATATCTGAACAAACTATAAGGTTCAGAGTCTGAGCTTTTTATATTGTATATGGGGGTTATGTCTAAAAACCACTTCCTTTGTACACATAAGTAGAAAGAAGAGTAGGGAGGCAGATGAACCCTCTAGGTTATGTACAAGAAAATGAATGTGCTTTTCCTCTCCTTCTGCCACCTGTGTTTGTCTCCTATGGTCAGCACCTTTTTAATAAGTATTAAGAGTGATTTTAATGGAAAAGACTGAAAGGGTGATCTACTTCTTCGTTACAATAATTGGTAGAAAGTGGAATTTCCAAACTTCTCTGGACTGTGATTTTAGATGATAGGTTGTCTCTATTGAACTGTACATAATGACTTGAAAGCTGATAATGACTGATAGCTGATAATAGCATCAGAAAGTGTGTTCTGGTGGCCACAATAAGCCAGGAAATCTTTCTGCATGAACCATGCTAACAAGTATGAACTTGAATACTTATGGTTTCCATATTTAGTGCTGTCACATTAAACAACCAAACAATGATCCAGCAACCCCTCCCCACACACGTTTTTGTTGTGTGTAAATGTATCACAGGTTTGTTTCAGACCTTTGCTCCTAAAGCAGTGATTTGTAGGTTTTCAAAATTTTGAAAAATTCTTCACTATAAATGCAAAACGGTATTTCAAACCAAATGTTTAAAAAACATATTAACATATATGTTCAATGCTGTTTTAGACCTGTTTCAGACAAGAATGCATCAACTGTGTTATGTAAGTCTTAAAGTAAAGAAAAAAAGCTTTTATCCACCTCATTGTCAATTTGTTATGTTGCTTCCAGAAATGCCTCTAAGAATCTTTGGGTCTTGAGCAGCTTCTGAATATTCCTTATTTCTCTAAACACAAATAAAAAAAATTAAAGAAATTAACATCTCTCCCTTTCTCAAGTCATTAAATTTTGTCTTTCATTTCCTAATTAATCCAAAAATTATCAAAAAAAACCCTAGCTTATCCCTCCCATTAATTCACCTGAAAGACAAGCACTTCAGAGACAATTAAAGACCAGTAGTTAGGCAGTTTCTCAGGGCTTATGTGCTATTATATGAAGTGAATAATAAATATTAAACAAAATTTGAAATTTGGAAATGTGGAAAAATAACAATTATGATCTAAAAATATTTTCTAGCTTTGAAAGTAACTGTTCCCCAGCTTTGCCTTTGTCTCACTATTAACAATGTTTTAACATCCCAGAACACATAAATGCTTGATTCTTAGTCTAAACTAGACTACCAGTAGCTATGCTTACAAAGCATGATAGAGATTTCAGGAAAAAGCAGTGAACCCATGATGAGGGCAGAGTGTTAGTGAATCTCCTTTATTTTATTAATCATTGCACAGGAAGATTTCTAATAACTTTTGCATTTATATATTTACAATGAACAATAATTCTTAGCCTTGATTATACAAACCCATAAACCTGGAAAAACAAACCATAACATAGGAGTATGTTTTATGTATAGCAAACCTATTTTTGGCCAAACACCTAGTTTAACACCTTTCCCCCTTTTTTATTTTACTCCTTCTCTATATCTGCATAGGGGCATTCATGAGAACTAATTCACTTGACAATACAGATGGGGACAAACAAAAGTAGTCATTTTCACATTCTAGTATTTCCCCGAAATATTTCTGAGAGAATCACAATAACGTATGTCATTACTTATACAAAATACATGATTGTATGGGGTGCTAGAAAGGTTTTCCTGGCATGCATATGTACTGACCTACATAATTCATGAATGGTGAAGAATAGGACCATTATACGCAGCAAAATGAAGACAGCATTGAATAATACCAAACTTCATAAGATTTCTGTAGCAAGCTTAGCTTTTCAGTGAATCAAATAGATTTTATTCAAAGCCTAGAAAGTACAAGGTCAAACAGTTTATTAAAGTGGATATATAATAAATAGATAGATTCATGCCCCGTACTGAAATTCATGCGAACTTCATTGGGTTAAGTGGCAGGTCCAGCTGTGTGAAAAATACCAGCATTTGGCCCCTTGCCACAAGTCATTTTAGTAACATCTCTATTATTTTTCCAAAGGCTACTAGGGCAGTTCACAATTCAGAGCCAAATGTCCACCTCTTCCACTTCATGTTGTGCACCAGATGTTGACACTTTTGCAGACACTAAGTGCCCTTTATTCCATAAGGATATAGTTTCACAGCAATGTGACCCTTAGTGATCTTTCCTGTTGAGCATCTATTTACTCCTGATAATGTCTGAAGAATCAAACTTTCTAATTCGCTTCTCAGAAAACAAATTGCTGTACTTTGGTGGCTGCAGCTGAAGAGTCTGCCTGTGTGACGGCATTAACAGCATGTTAGTAAAAACCTAAGTCAATTACTGTGTTTAAAAAAGCAGGGTCCATATATATTTCTCCTTAGTGTACCTTTACATTCTAGCAGAATAAAGGTGTCTATTTAAAAATTATTTGGGTAGCAACCATTTCAGTTGTCATCCCCAAATACTTCTCTATCAACAGGCAGGGTCTCAGTGAGCAGCAAACCATAAACTATATTAAATTAGCCATTTTAGCAGTTTGAATTATGCTTAGTTTTACTGTACAGTTTTTTGTAGTGGGTTTATACATATACGTATACATAACATCAGCCACATGCTAGATTGAAGAATCTCAAATTGACACCACAGATGGTGGGAAGTCTTACGCTCTGTATAAGCAGGGAGTTATTTACTAACTGCTTAAGTGTCATGGAAGGGTGTGCTGGGAAGAGAAACTTCTACTTCAATCCAGGAAGGCAAAAGCCTTATGCTAATTAAAAGCCATTCACCAAATAAAACAGTGAATTTACTGGGAAATTCAGAAAGAAAATTTAAATGGGTCTTAGATCTCCTAAAAACAAGACAAAAAGTTTGGTTGTAAGAGCAAATAGGTTAGGATGCTCTTCTAAGACCCTTTGTTAAAATAAGACCTCCACGAAAATGCTGATGCCAGGCTGATGGAAAAAGAGACCTTCTGATCTAATCTTTGTTTACGTTATCAACAATATCCCTTTACATTAACTTATTTCTTTTCTAAAAAAATTATATTCTGAATATGACAAATGAGTAGTTTTATGTGCTCAGGTTTTGCTTTGTCAACCCAACTTCAAGGTAACAGAGTAACAGTTATTAGCAAGCGTTCCTTGACTTAAGTGCAGCAAATTCAGATGCTGGGACAGCTGAGACACCATAACAAATGCCCTACCTCCTCCGTCTGTCATCCACTCTAAGACAGTGAGAGCTTCTTTGAGGTGCATAGGCCAAACATGAGGAAAACAGAGTTAATAAGCAACAGGCAGAAACATTTTGAAAAGACAATTGATGAAATTACTCTGGCATGCTGTAAGATACTGAGGTACATGACTGAACCACAAAAGTCACAGGTTGGATGTAAGAGTAACAGTCCTTGTGAATTCCTCCCCCCCCCTCCTTTATTTATAAGCAAAGTAGGTTTTATTTTTCTAATAATCTGCTCAAGGTTGATATGAAAACCTCAGAAATCAATGGATTATTCTCCCATAATGGATGATTGTCACATAAAATCCTTATTGTCAAAAGTGGGAAAATGTACGTAGCAAGATTAAAGACACCACTTTCACATGAAAGACCTGAAGGAACAGAAATGTTATTTATTCTAATGTTGTACCATTCAATGATACAGAAGTAAATTCCATTTCATGGAAGAGTTCCTAGCAGAAAACCATATATTATGGATCTGAAAACATCAAATATAGATGTTTTGTCATGGCAATTAATGAAGGCAAAAATTTCCACTTAGAACTTGTCTAAATTAACATTCATCTACTGGACAGTTCTCAGAGTGTTCTCAGAAAATCAGCAATTCTTCATAGCAATGTCAAAATCATCTTGAAGAAGTAAGCATTCATTTTAGAAATATGGATCTTAGCTCCAAGATGCATGAATAAGGTGTACTTCAGACTGCTGGAAACAGGAGACTCCAGCTTGTAGATATGCCACACTTCTTAGCTTAAGCAAAGTAACAGTTAAGTACAATCTATGGGTGCAAATAAAATGTTCCCTGTACATAAATAAAGTACATGGCTCTGAAAGTAAAATAGTACCTTGTATTCATTAACGAAATTCTCTATTATCACTCAGCTGCATAGAGAGGAGTTTTTATAGTGCTAGGGTCAGAAGATTCAACATTCCAAAGGTGATACATCTGTGGAAGCCTTTCAAGTATTCAGATAAAGCATGCAACAAGCCTTCTAACATGACCACGAGAATATTTTCTTTCTATCCCTAACTTATTTTGTTTATTATCAGAGCAGGTGTGTTATAGCAATTAGAGGTTCTGATGCAACCTTATCTCAGAGAAGTAAGCAAGTATGCTATTAATTCAAAGATATTTTTTCTCTCTTAGAAGGACCATCTGGTAACTCAAAGGAAAATGTAGCTGAATGCTTATACTTTTGTCTGAATAGAGTGATAGAATTAGAACCAACCCTCTGGAAATATTAGTGTTATAGTAAGTGGGTTTTCTGTACCTTTGTTTCTTTTGTGGGTCTGGAAGAGCACCATTTGACATCTCACCATATGCACTGTGTATTATGTATCAAGGAACTAGTGGATATTACTAAAGAGTTTTAGCTTGTTTTTCACAAGGGAAGATAGCTTTGCTGTGATGCTGGTTCCTTTCACACAGATTTACTGTTATGTTATTTTATTGTCCTTTTACCTTGGCACAAAACCTAAATTTCATATCTCAGTGCAAATTAGTTCTTTGGCATCACTAGCCTAGAAAGCCGTCTATGGCCAGCTATTTTCAGCACTGCCATTTTACAAGCATTACAGTCATGGATAGATGACTAGGTAAACTGATAAATTGTGGTAGCTGTAAGAAGATTGAATATTTTTTGCTCTTTACATGGGACACAAGTTTTGCACAAATATTGTCTCATCTTTCTTTGTTTCTACTCTTCATCATTATAGAACTGATTAATTAATTGATTGATTGTGTTAAGTCACAGCAAATTTTTTTTATTCATAGCAATACTTTTTATCCACTATCTTGCCAGGATCAGCAAAACAGCACTATAAAAAGTAGAAATCCTGCCAGGATCTCTGCTTCTCTAATAATTCCTGGAATATCCCTGTGTGTCTTTGTCTTTCTTTTAGAGTAGTTGCTAAAGCTGTAAAATCACAAGTCTGGCATGGCCTTTGGGAGGGCATCTGGGCCAACCTGCAGCCTAAAACATGGTCAATACTGAGTTCAGGCCATAATGTTTTGGACTTTTTATAACCCAGACTTAAAATTTTCAAGGATGGAAGTTCTCCAGCCACTCTAGACATCTTGTTCCAAGGTGTAAGATGGTAGGGCATGAACATGATTCTCTGTGGGGGATCCAGCTGCAGAATATAAATTCATGCAGTCAGGACTGGTTTCTCGGCTCTAGGAGATCTCCTTTTCAGCAAAGGCCAGGAGTTTGTAGTGCTGTAGTTCTTGGTACTGAATTCTGCAGGGATGATGAGCTCCATCATTAGAACTATACTGATTTTCTCCAACAGATGTCCATCAGGACTAAAGGAGACAAGAAATACTTTTTTTTTTGCTTTCCATATAGGATTTTTTCCTTACTGAAAATATTCACATGATCATAGCTACACTATCTAAACAGTTCCCCTTCTCTGAAAGGCTATATAGCCTTAGAATTTATTTGGATTGGATCCAGTCTGCTCTGGTTCTCTGAAATATGTCTGTGCGGGGTAAAAAAAGTAACAATGCTACAAACTCAGTTCGTGCCTAATATTCAGGTAATATTGGTAATCTGAGTTTTCATTGTACTACAGGCAGAATGCAATTTTTCTGGAGATTGCCTTGCTTGGAAACAAAGTAAAAAATTAAAAACTTTAGGAACTCTTTCTCTAATACTGATTCATTCTACATAGCATCAGGAATTAACTGAATTATTTAACTAACGAACCTACACATCCTGAGCTCCTATAGCAAGTGGAAACATCACCACAAAATTGTTTAGATTTATGCAGGCTTAAAAATTACCTTTGAAAGGTAAGGGTGATTATTGTTCAAAACTAGGAAACCCTGTTAAGGGCCAGGAATGAACACTGCAATTGAACCAGTTTTTCCCTTTTGCCATCCAGTCAAGAGCTGTCTTCTATGTTGCACGAGCAGTGTTGTGAGCTGATAATGCATAATTTTTCAGGGGAAATCTGTTTTTTGCAGTGGAAGATGTACTCTTCAAGGAACTCAGCCTGTAAGTTCAGGTGGAAATTTCCTCAATATTAGTTGCTCAGACAAGAAGTACAGTTGGCTGGTTTATTGGAACAAAATGTTTGACATCAGTGCAGTAACTAAACATGACAAATTTGTTTGAGCTGATCCAAAACAAATTTTTTTTTTTTTAATTTGTTCGTGGGGAAAATTGTCAAAAGTGAATCTAAACTGCAAGTTGAACAAAAATGATCAATTTATTTAGACACCTGATTCAACAAGCCTTCAGAAAGTCTTCAGCCTAGGTTTTGGAGCACAGTTCTGTTATAATCACTAATAGTTGTTATAAATCAGACCTGAGGCCCTACTTAGTAAATCTTGGGTTGTGTACACAGAAAAACAAGACCATGCCCAGCAGCCATATATGACCATGCATCTGCTTTATCCACAGGATATCTGTGTGTCAGAAATAACAACTGGTTGTAGTTATGTGGGGAAGTGTTTCCATCAATGTCTGTCCTCTCTCTGTTGTCTTTTTCTGAATCCTTCACAGTATAGCTTCCAACTTGAACAGTAGAAGCAGATCAAAGGCAGCAGCTCTATTTCTCTTAAAACCACCTTTTTTCCTCAGAACACTGGCATGTAGAACATATGTCAAATGTATTTTGCAATTAGCAGTCAATATACAACCGTATGAAATTTGAAACTTAAGATCATCACATATCTCAGGATCAGAACACCACCTTCAAGACAAAAAAGGCTTCTTTGACATGTCATTGATGAAAATAAGCATAACCAGTATGTATTTTTAACACACCCGTCCCTTTCCCAGAAAATTAAAATCCAACTAAACAAAACATTTTAGTGAGTAACCAGTTTGCACACTGAAGAAAGGTGATAATATTATTAAATTACTAAATAGAATAGATGGAATAGAGTAGAAGGAATAGAATAGAATAGAATAGAATAGAATAGAATAGAATAGAATAGAATAGAATACAATACAATACAATACAATACAATACAATACAACACAACACAATACAATGCAATACAATGCAATACAAGGAATATTGGTGTCACTGTTGATTTTTGTTTCATGCCATGGGAAATCTCAGGAACATATTTGAACATCAATAAACAAAAAATCCTTGAGGAAAAAGAAATCCATATATATCCTAATATCTGGTACCTCCTCCAGCAGACAAACCAATAAAATATAAATTTTTTTATTCATACATTTAATTTAATTTCATTTAATTTCATTCCTTTTTGATTTTGTGTCCTTAATAACCAAAGCAATGCAAATTAATTTCTTGTTCCTTTCTACATCCAGATAAATTAAGTAGTAGTTTTTATTTCTGTCATAAATATATAAATTTCTCATATCAAAATAGGCAATAAAGAGGGGAATACTCTAGATTTAACTGGAATAAAAATAATTCTCTTTCTCTTTGTAGCAAAACAAGAAAAAAAGGAAAAAAGGAAAAAAACCAAAGAGAGAGTTCAATCTAGTAAAATCTCTTTCTCTGACTATGATGCACTGATGCACTTCTGGTCTTCTGTATTGTGATCCTCCTGAAAATAGAAACTTTATGTTTAATTGATTTATTTGTAATGATTCTGGCTTAGGGAAGAGACTCTTTGAAGCTGATTGATTACTGCAACAAGCTTAAGATTTCATACCACAAGAAACCTTTTTGTACTAATAAACAGTGGGACAATAAAGCTCTGGGGCATGGTGTTTCCCTTCACATTAAAGTGAGGATTTGCAACATAAGTATGTGAGGGACATAGTTTATGTGCTCCCAAGAAGCAGACATAATGAACTATTTCTTTTAATGGCAGATTATCCCTGTTTCTATTTCCTGGAGTGAAGACCTCGCAAATTGATGTATCTGTCCTCTGAGGTTTTCAGAGAGGCATTATGGCATTTTAAAATATTAATATGAGAGTACATTTAGCTGAAAGTAGCTAGCCTGGTAGTCTCTTGTGGCTGCCATACAGGTCACCAGAGACCTCCTGTCTCTCAAGGCAAATGATTTACTCTAAGTGTATCATTAAGATATACTTTTTTGAATTTATGATAGTGCTTTCTTACGAAGTTATACCTTTTCTATAAAAATTTAAGCATTTTTATGCTATTTTCTCCCTTCACTCACTGTTCCTTAAAAACCTGGTCAGTGTCATGGGCAAATTGAAAGTGCCACCCCCTGCACTGCAATAGTGGGTCTGTGTTGAACACTGATTAGCTAGGACTGGATGTCACATCTTGTTATAACTTTACATAGCTGAAAAATTTCCTAGGAGATTTGAAAAGGACTGCAATTATTCCTCCAATGGAAAAAAAATAAGAAAGAAAGACAGAGAGGGAAAGAGAGAATAAGAGAGAAAGAAAGAAAAAGAAAGAGAGAGTAAAAGAGAGAAAGAGAGGAACAGAAAAAGAGAGAGAGGAAAGAATGAATGAGTGAAAAAGGAAAGAAAGAGAGAAAGAAAGAGAGACAAAGAGAAAGAAAAAGGAAGAAAAAGAGAAAGAGAAAGCAAGAAAGGAAGAAAGAGAGAAAGAGAGAGAGACAAAGAGAAAGAAAAAGGAAGAAAAAGAGAAAGAGAAAGCAAGAAAGGAAGAAAGAGAGAAAGAGAGAGAGACAAAGAGAAAGAAAAAGGAAGAAAAAGAGAAAGAGAAAGCAAGAAAGGAAGAAAGAGAGAAAGAGAGAGAGACAAAGAGAAAGAAAAAGGAAGAAAAAGAGAAAGAGAAAGCAAGAAAGGAAGAAAGAGAGAAAGAGAGAGAGACAAAGAGAAAGAAAAAGGAAGAAAAAGAGAAAGAGAAAGCAAGAAAGGAAGAAAGAGAGAAAGAGAGAGAGACAAAGAGAAAGAAAAAGGAAGAAAAAGAGAAAGAGAAAGCAAGAAAGGAAGAAAGAGAGAAAGAGAGAGAGACAAAGAGAAAGAAAAAGGAAGAAAAAGAGAAAGAGAAAGCAAGAAAGGAAGAAAGAGAGAAAGAGAAGGAGAGGAGAGAGAGAGAGAAAGAAAGAAAAAGAAAGAAAGAAAATCTCAAATGCAATAAATTTCTGGATTAAAGAAATGAAAAAATATTAATTAAAGACAGCAACAGATCAGCCAAAAAAGTTTCCTCTATGGGAAATCTAATACTTATTATATGGTTGCCTATTTCACATTTTCTTCTATATGATACATGGTATCAAGGGTGAGTCTGTCACCTTCAGAACTTCTAGAGGAATATCATCTGCCCAGCTCAATGTTATTTAAAAAGTCAGGAAAGTAGACAGATGTAATTTCTATTTGCTGAAATTGTATTGGATTTGGTACTTTCACATTCATATATAAACACACATACATTTTGTCTTTTAACAAGTGGCAGAGTGTGATTCTTAGGAGGTCGTGGATATGGTTAAGGAGATGAAGGCTTCATAATTAGGTGGTTTTCTGAAAAGTAATCCAAGGCTAGCTAAAATCAGTGTTCAACTCCATAAGTGTAGGATCAAGACCCAGAATATTAGACAATAACCTAAATACTGGTCTTTATTTTCTGTCTTGAATTATTTAAGCCTAAATTGATCAAAGTAACATATTAATATAATGTAATACATTAGCAGAAATGGTTTTTTTCTATATTTATAGTACCACATTTGAAGCATACCTGATAGATTTCTCCTCCATCTTGTTGGTTTATTTGGTTTAGTCATGTACAGAAGGAGAAAAATACAGAGTTTATATCTGAATTTGTTCCAAATCTGAAGCCTCAGAGAGAATAGCATAGTGATGAATATATTATGCATCTCCAAGAAAATCATCAAAATATAAATTAAATAATAATTTTAAGTCCTTCACTTATAGCATAGTTCAAAACCATGTTCATAACCTGGCACAGACCCTGAAATTTTTGAGAAAGAACATGGTCTCCTCAACTTTGTCAGCTGACACCTTGGTCCCAGGTATGTGTGCCACACTTTTACTACCCATTTTTTAAAGCACTAGTATCCTCTACAGCATGTGCAGCAGAGAGAAGCAGATGGGCCTGTGCTAAAGGCAGAAGACCCTGGGGTGTCTGCATGCGGGAAAAATGTGTCCATGTGGCTTCATAGCAAGACTAATGTCTTGCCACCTGCTCCTCCACCACTCTGCTGCAGAGGAAGATGGAGAGGGAGGTGGGGAATAGGTACAGCCAGCCATCCTAGATGATTTGTTCCTCTTCCAAAGCTGTGGGATTTTAGATAGCTGTGAGAGCTAGTCAATGCCAAAAGGCAACATAAACTTAAAATCTCTTGAACAGCCCTGGGGAGCTTGCCATGGGCACAGCTGCGGCCACAGCCCACCCCTTCTTGGGTACCCGGGGCAGAGGTGGCACAGCACAAACAGCCTGGGTCTTGCAGAGTGGCAGCATGTGGGTCCATGTGCTGGTTTCCTGCTGGTTTTCCCATCTCTAAAACCCACCTAGAGAGTGCTTGGCTCTATGCACTTTCTCATCTGTACATAAGGCAGATTGCATTGCACTTCACATCTGTAGTGGAAAACAGAATAAATTTTTGGAATTGCCTGTTCTGAGCTCTAAAAAATGTTAATGTTAATTTCAAGTTCACCTACACAAAGGTATTTCCAGTTTCCAGTTGTCAGCTTTAAATTCATGTGTGTAAGAAATATGATAAAATTTGCAAATTTAAAATAATTGACCAGGAAATTATCTCTTTTAATAGTTTTAGCTATCAATTCTGATTACATGGTGCCAAAATTCTTACCAAAAAGTGGAATAATGTCTAAAAAATCATGTCCACAGACTGAAGAGAAACAATTTTGGCCCAATTACAAATTTTTGAGTCTTTTCTATTTTTTAGAGAAATTTAATGTTCTTTTTCTTTACTTCTGGTTTCACATTATTTTGACCCTTCTAGCTTTTAAAGAAACAAAGATTTTCCATTTTCTAAGTGGCAAAACATATTAAAGAAACAAAAAATGCTTCACAGAAATAGAGGGAGGAAGGTAGAAGAAAAAGACAAGGAAAATAAGAAGTGCAATAATCCTCAAGAAAAGGTTGGAATACTGATTAATGATAAAACTTAAACTATTCATACATTCAACATTCCCATAGAAGTTATCAAATAAAGCAAAAAACATGAACTCTCTAGATTTACACAGAATGATTTGACAGTTTTCTAATTTTTGAGCAATTCCATTGATAAAAATATATTTCAGATGGCTAAATAGCATTTCAGATAAGTGTTCTTTACAAGTGCCATTAGAGAAACTGTAAGAGACAGAGTATTTCATTTTTGAGATTGTGTTATACATAATTTCATTTGCCTAGACACATCTGTATTTCTATGTTAATTCCAATGGTTGGGAAAGACCAGCAAGGACCATAAATGTAATAGAAAGTCCTGAATAATACAGACAGCCCTACCCTTTCATTTACCCTTATTCAGTTTTTTGTCAGAAAATATTCTGAGAATGGTATTATTAAATGTATCTTAACCAGCATAATTCCATTTTCTATAACTAGAGAATCCACATCACAAAAAGTATAAAGACTGCTGGGTACTCTTGTGATTCTTTCCCTCCACTTTTTGTGGGCATTCTTTTCTTTCGTGGACTGTTACAAATTTGGATAATGATGTGTGTGTGTGTGGTGTATATAGATATATATATATATAAATATATATGTTTTATAAATAGCATATCACAAAAATGGTTCCATTGGCAAACATTACAAAGCATTTGGCTTTCTGTATTTTGCCTATGTCAGTCTTGAATACAAATAACCACATTGAATGTCACGTTTGAATTGGAGGAAGAAGTGGATATCTTAAGGAGTCTCCTTAAATATGATCTGCGAAAAGTAACAGTGATAGCTCCTGCAATGATAAGTATGAGTACTCCACTTGCAGAACAGATAATACAGGGATCTTGTCAACTGTAGCCTGTGGGACAGCAACTTCAGAGCACAGCCAGCCTCTTCTCCTTCTAGTGAGGGAGCACTTGTATCTTCTGCCCGTCGAGTGTTTAGAGTGCGTTCTAAGTGATATTGAAAGGCTTTTTATCAGCAATCAGTTCAAATAAGTTAAACATTTTACTTTCCTAATAACTGATCTTAAATGCATCTTTAAATTTAACTCTAGCCAGAAGGTTGAACGCTATAGTGAAAAAAAAATTAAAAAAGAAAGGTAAAACCAACAAAAACAGTGAGAACCAAAGAGATTATTAAAACTTGTTTTTGTTGTTTATTTGCCTCATACTTTCAAAATATTGGTGAAAAAGCTACTTATGTCTGAGGATAGTGTTTTTTCCTTAAGTAATGTATTTAATATTCAAGAAAAAAAAGCAAATAATTTTTCATTCATTTACAAGAGAAATTATGTCTGTGCATATATAAAAACTTTTTGCTTTTCGTCAAATCCTTATTAGTGGCTTTTGTTTATCAAAGGCATAGAGCTATTCAATATTTTTAAGTAGGATTGTTCCTTCAATATCAGTCTTATCTTGCATCTGCCTTTGTAAGTCAGCTACTGGTTTAGCCCATAAAAGATGGTGCTACTGCAGGACTAGGGCTGCTTCTTGCCGTTCCTCAGGTGGAGCAGTCAGCTTTTCCTGGACTCTGCATGTTCCCCTTAGAGCTAAACCTGGTCTGTAGATGAGATCAGTCAAGTCTGTACTTATGGACTTGGACTATTATAATGGAAATATTGTATGTTTGACAAGTCATCTTTAGTCCATTCTTACATTATTGGTTATTGTTCTGTCAGTGAGAGACAGCATAATTCTTCTATTGGAATAGTAAGAGCCTAAAGCTCCAGCATTGCCAATATTCAAGCAGTTTAGGGCTGGATTCATCACCCAGTTTTAGTTATCTTAAGCTGATATAACCAGTATAAACAGCTGTTTGTGCTCTATAATAGTCAGTGGGGAGACTCAAGCATCTGGAGGGCAATCTATCCATGTAACTTTGACACTGATATTATGAAGGATGAAATTCTGTCCGGGCATATCCATTTGACTTCTATGGTGACTGTAGAAGAAAGCTGTAGAACTACGTTAGAAGAACTTGCTGGAACTGAAGTTAAGTGTGATGAAGCTGATTCTTGCCTATCATAAGGATATTTTTTGACCTTAAACACCTACTTTTGGATTCTTGTCAGTGGGTTTCAAATGCCAGTTTTACCTTCCTTAAAGAAAATCCCTGGAGAATATAGACCAACACTACATGTTGAAGTGAGACTGTCATTGACTTTAACAAAGAGGAATATGTATGTTTATGTTCTACTGGTGTAAAATTAAACAGTTAATTTTTGTAAAATTACATATTTAAATTTCCTTCAATGATAAGCAGATATTAAATACATGGTCTATGAGCCCTATTGTATCTATTTCTAAAGTTGTAACTGGTAAAAAATTTTCAAATATTAGTTCTATTATTACAAATATATCAATCAAAATCTGCTCTAGATTTAATTATGGTCAGTGCAATTTCTGTCATTTTGCACCAACACATGACAGAAGAATCAGTCAATCTGAGTGTTATACACCTACATAGTCTCACATTGTGCAAAATGAAATTTCTCAATATAGCTACTTACAGTTCTTATTTATAAGGACTTTTCCCTTTATATATCTAAAATTAAATTTTAATATTATGAGATAGTGAAAATTTTGATATGGGTTTATTGAATTCAGGATCCATCACGCTTAAGCTCTTGACATATCTTTTCTATGCAAATTGTCTGAGAGGAGCATAAGTCATTTTTAATAAATGTGGGGAAAAGGTCTGAGGTGAAATGAGGTTGGTGGTTGGGGCTCGGATTCTAATAAGATAAATTAAGGCTACTTACTCAGCTAACACTCTGTGCAGTTGTCAGCACTCCTGATTTTGAAAAGGAAAGAAGATCGAAGAAAAGATTTAAAGATGAATGAGCCATGTGGGCTAAAACCCCCTCTGCTTTCAGTAGGTAGTGATTCTGCAGGGTCAAAGTTGAGGAGTGATGGGAAGAGTATTAAGAAATCTAGCAATTTAGAATGGAGATGTATTTTCACAGATGTGAATTATATCTTCAGAAGGTATAAATTTGGATTCAAAGGGGCTACTTTTCCTGCACATTATCAGAGAAAGTGGCCTGATTCTTGAACCTAAGTCTGGGTTTTCAAGTTTCCAATAAGTTACCAAATTTTGGTGGAGAGCAATTATCTCATGCAATCCTGTAACCCATTCTCATACAGACCTCCACATCACTTCAGCGAGCCACATACATGAAAATACCATAGAAAAGGATCTTAAATTTTCAGATTGAGTATTTGATAAATTGCACCACTGAATCCATAGTGTTAATTCTCTACAGTGATGTTTATAGAGAAGCTGGTATAACATATATAGAGCATTGTAAATAGGTCAGGTTTTATTGTTTATTTTAACAAATTGATAGGGTTGCATTAGCATTGCAGAAAATGTATAAATATTGATTTGAAAACCTGGTGTGCACAACAGAAGAGCAACCCTTGTAACCCTTTTAGAGAAAACCAGCCATAAATAAAGTTCATCTTCATTTTTCAAAAAAACAATTAATACATAATTCATCCCAAAAGTATTATCATGCCTATTGCTACCAGTGGCAACTGAAGTATTTTCTAACACTGTTAACACTGCTCTGTGAAGACTATATTTATTTGTATATCTGAACAAGGGATGTAATGGCATGTACTGCAATAGCATTTTATTTGTGGTGGGATCTATAAAAGGGTGACTTTTAATAGCTCTGCATGGGTTGAGTGCTAAAGGATGCAGCTGAAAAATGTTTGTATTATTCTGATCATGTGAAAACAAAATCAATAAATGCATTTTTGGAAATAAGGAAACAGTTATATATTGTCTTAGGTCGTGTCTTGTTCATTTACTTTATGTCTTTCTGTATGCAAAAACTCATACATGTACAAAAATATTCATGGTATACCATTGTATATAACTACAGCTTTTTTTACTAAGTAAACTTCATTTAAATAGAATATTAACTGCTTGACTACAGTACATTTATATTCACAATGACCAAGACTATCCAAAAGTTTAGGAGATTAATTTCATTTTAGATGGAGACCAGATATTATCTAAACCTTCTGCTCTGGGAATTGGGTTTGAAATCTTACAAGTAGAACTTCTAGTTATATTGCCAGTAGTGTCCTACTCTACCAGGCCTGAAAGCAAGTAAGAAATAGCTAGTATCTCATTATACAGTGTGAATAAAAGAGGGAAAAGGTACAGGGAATTTTTTCAAAGCTCCTTCTCATCCATGTGTAGCAAGTTGCTTAGATCCATCTCAGGTACCTGTCATATCACAACCCAGGGGAGAACAAAGAAAACAGCAACCACATTAGTAAATCTTTAGGGCCAGCAACTGGCTTCTACATATGGTTGGCAACATGTGTTGGTTGGAAGAGAAAAAGCTAACAGAGAGATATTAAAAGATAAACATTAAATACAGTTAGGGCTAAAAGCAAAAGACTGTAATTTCAAGCTATAGCATAATTTGCCATAGCTTGACACTTTGATAACAAAAATTGTAAACTTTGATGCCAAAAGTCTTACTAAAGTTTGAAACAGAAAAATTTCTTCACTGAAAGGCTATTTTGTTTTACTGAAAGATATTTGCAAAACAGTTCTTCAAAAAAGCATTTTTGGCTTTGTTGAACAAAGGTTTCAGTACCTGACTACATTTTATCATCTGCTCGTTTTATGACTAAAAGTTCACATGCAGACCAAGTAAATCAGAATTTGCTTTTCAGCTATCACAAAACAGAAGAGAACAGCATTTGCTGCTGAGTGAACCTTGACGTGTCAAATTGGCTATAATAGGAGGGGTCTCATCTTTGCATTCACCAAACTCTAAAAAACTCTATGCTCTGTTTTAGTAGATCCTTTTCATACTTTCATATCATACACAGAAACAGGAGGACATGTCTAAAGGATATATGATTCCCTCATAAAATCTATAAATTTAATAAAAGAAGTCCCATTTTGACATATTCAGGGTGAGGAGGTGTTAGCACACTTTTATGTAAGTATGTACCGAAAATCTCACATTATGAATAGTTAACTAAAGAAGAAGCAAAAATTACATGTGCTAACTGGAGAATTTGATAAAGTTACCAGTTTAGATTAAACTTCTTAATGTTTTAGCATGATTGAAGTGTTGAAATATTGACACAGAAATGTGCATTAATGTTTGGAAATGAATCTTGACTGTATCCATCTTATATCTTGAGAAGATATCCTTAAAAATAGTAAATATATTAAAAGTAGTTGGATTGCAACTCTTTCATTTATTTAGAAATGTATGCATTAGATTTGACTTGATTTTATGGAGATTTACAAACCTTAAGATTGAAGAAGAAATGGGCAAGAATACTGTTTCTGTATGGCAAAATGTGTGAATATGTGAAATATAACTGTCTGGCATTTGAGATAATTCCAAGCCTAGGGTAATAAAACTTCAGTGACACATGGGATTTTATTTTAAATTAGTTTATTTATTCTTATCTCTAATACTTGAGCTTGAGTGGTTTATAGTGTAAAAAAAAAAAAAAAAAAGCGCAATTTCCTGCATGTGTGTCGTATGTCCTAAGTAATGATTTTTTTAAAAGTCCTGAAGGTTCCTCTCTTATTAATTTAATAATTTATTTCTTTGAGCTACTTTTAAACAGAACACTAAGTGTAATAAGTAAACCAAATATATTTGCACCTAAGGCATGATGCAAGCTAGATGTATGCGTCTTGAAAATTTTCTGTGGAGTGGGGTGAGATTATTTGCTTTTAGCCTATGATGAAATGAATATATTTTTGAAACATGGGATGCTTTCATTTTATATATACATAAAGATAGAAGAATTTCACCAAAGACTATATCATTTCAGTGAGGAATGAAATTAATTAAGGGTGGGGGATGAAAATAAATACAATGGCAAAATGAAGTACTTCATTCAAGAAGAATTTCAAGAGTTTGAAAATTTCATTTTATTTGAAGAATCTAAAGAATACATTTCCTGGATGAGATCTTCTCTTGAACAGATACTTGAATTCTCACCACATAAACTACTTCTTGATTTTAGAAGAGTTCTTCTAGCCATATTTCTAAAGGAAAGTTCTATAAATAAAATACAATACCATTTTTCTCACCACCTGGTGGTCTTTCCTATAAAAAGCACTCTGTTCATTACCAGTACTGTTCTTCCCCTCCTTTTAAATTAATTTTAAAATATTTCTACCTTCTGCTAAAGTAGTATAATTCTCCCTGAGATGTTGTACCTTCAGTCTTCTGATCTATACTACCTAAATAGTGACATGAGAGATAAACAGCTTTAAAAAGCTCTTTCTTTCCCTACCAGAACAGCAATTATTGCTGAATTTTTTATGCACCCTCACATATAGATCAGTCCAGTAACTTCACGTTCTTAGTCCTTGTGGTGTTTGTGTAAGAGGAACTTCAATGCTCTCAAAGAGCCCAGTTCAGGCAACCTGATTCCCTAGAACATGTTCTTCATCAAAGCTTTAACATGATTTTTACATTTTGTGAAGCAGTGACTGAATAGTTACCATTCCAGAAACTTTTGCTGGATTTCTCTATGGGAGAAATTTCAAAGTAGTGCATTTATTTTCCCATAAACATTTTATTTATCTGACATTTCACTGGACTTCTAATACACAAACTTTTGGGAAGAAGCCTGATATTCAGAATTGCTTTTTCTTTATTGTAGGATTGTCAGGCTGAACACATACTTCCACAATATCCTGCAAGTCATTGGAGCTTAATCTTCTCTATTTGAAAAATATTCACATTTTGCAACAAATTATCCTCTTCCTATTTTGATAAGCAATATATTATGTTAAAATTCAGCCTAGAAGTGAAAGAATAAAACTGAGAAAACATATAATTTAAAAACGAGATATTCTCATGATTCAAGGTCCGTCAGCTATGAAAAAGACTCTCTAGAGATGTGATGGAATGATTTGAATGATTTAAATCTCATTTAGTGGGAACATAGGAATATTATATCACTAGAATGACACAAAGAGATAGCTAAATGACATTATAGGTCTTCCCATCTAAAATTTCTCTTTCTTTAAATGGACAATTCTATTCAGCCATCTTTGTGAGAGTTTTTCATTATTAAGATAAAAATTTATCCTCATATCTGATCCCGGTCATTCACAATGAAAACAGTATACCATTAGACAATATATAGGCAGTTTCTGGGAAGCCATTGTGATGGGCATGACACAGAAAGTAACTTAACCTGTGAGCTTAAGTTAAAACTTAAACCAAAAGTTAGCTGGAAATTTTCAGATGAAAGCATTTCTTATACAGCACATCACAGAGTCAGCGTATATCAAATTATTGGACAGCAGCTCTTCAGGTGCAATGAGGCCTCATGGAGTGACTTGAATAGTTGAAATTTTTATAGTCAAAGGAAATTTTTGCATGTGTGCATGCGCAGTTCTCCTATTACAGTCAATAACAGCTACTTTTTATGTGACTGCATTCATCTGTGTCAATATGTATAGGATTTTTGTCAATAGTCTAGCTTCTCCCAAGCAGGAAATAGAAATAAACTAACCAAAATATTCTGAAATTATAATCATTAAAAATATCACATTAAACCATCAAATATTAAGGATTATTAATGTAGTTGATAGGATTCCAGTTCAGTAAGTAGGTTTTTATTTTTATTTAGCAGTTTGCAGATGATATATAGATAAATACTAAGCTTCTTCAAAACATAACTTAAATTGACTTTTAAGCAACAGATTATTCCAGTACTATTTGAAATCTGTGTTACCTAGTGCTCAGATTCACCATATAAGGATAACAAATACAAATGCATGTTATTATTTGTATAAAATTCTTATATATGTTGTATATCTCCTGTATAGATATCACATAAAAGAAATGTATGTACTCTTAGAGGTAGATTATATTTTTAATATTTTTAATCTCTGAACAGTTTCTGAATTTGCACTGACTGCATTCTTTCATAATTGAAAGGTTCCTAAAGATTTATCCTGTCACCTTCAATCTTCCTTTTGGAAGCATTACCATCATAACTTAAAATAACATTTCCTCAGTGATTTTCTCTAGCAAGAGCCTGTGTGCATGTCAAATCAAGTATGTCAAAGCAGGTTTCCATAGGATAAATTTCAGTCATTTTCAGCATCTCCAAAAAGGTGCTCATACAGACTTTGATGTTACTAATGCACTTCAATAATGAAAACAGAGCTATGGCCATAAAGATTTCTTATATGTTTTACAAAACATAAGCGGGAGGATTGAGTACTATTTCCTTCATCTATTGGGAATAAATAGAAAACAGTAGTGGGTGTAGTGACTACATACTGATTTAGAAAACAACATTAATAGCCTGCATGCATAAACTTTTGCATAAATAAACAAATGAGTAACAAAAGAGTGGATGGCTGGATTTGGAAGACAAGGAAGTTATTGCTGCATTAGGGAAGACTTGAATGAAAACTTTAATTCAGACCTGCTGCAGCTAAAGTCAATGGGAATTTCACCCCTGGCTTTCGGACTGAATTTCAAACTATCCTACAGCCTAAAAACATAAATAAAGAAAACGGAAATGGGTTAATGGTACAAATACACATGAACAATTTTAAAAAATAATTCCAAAATTTAACATAAACCATTTTAATTTTAGCTGGAACTTTAATGATGTTAGAATTTCCATTCAAGCAGGAAAACCATTTTTCATTTTACAACAAGCCATTACATTGCAAGGAAAACAAGGCAGACACTGTTTGTGCATTCCTGATACTTTGCTGCAGTCCACTGGAAGTATTTTAGATTGAGTTTTCTAAATAATGACTATTCCACACAGAAGTATATGACACAACACCTCAATTCATATTCTGAAACAAAATTGAAAATGGTCATAAACAGAAAATGCGTAGCATATACTTGAAATTGTTGAGAAACAGTAGTTAAAAAGAATTAGCTGAAAGGCCTTATGTTTACGTAGTAAGTTAAATGTATTATGAGGGAAGAACCTTCCCAGCTGTTCCTGTTTCACAATGTGAATATTGAATAATCTGAGTTTTCTTTGTTTGGATCATGAAGTTTGAATAATTAAACAATAGGTCGTTTGAGCTCTGTTGTGTCATCAACTAATTACTACATTTATGCTTGTCAATAGCAAACCCATGGTAGTATTTTAAATTCCATTTATTGTGCTTTAGCTTAATGCTTACTGTTACTTTTCCTCCACATTTTTTCCCATCATGAAAATTAACCCACAATATATCTTTCTGGAAAGAAAATAAACAGCTCCCTTGCCAAGCCTTTCATTACACTGTTGCTTTCCATCATGAATTGTGGTCTAACAGTAGCCTAGTAAAAAGCCAGAGCCTTTGAAGTGTTGTGCTAATTTGATTAATACGTAGTTACATCCTGTTATGATGCACTTTGCCTTATGCATTTTAAATGGAAAATGCAGAGTGGATTACATTTGTGTTAAAAAACATAGCATACTAAATGAACAACATTGAAAATGGTCTATAATAACAAGAACTGCAACCACTTTAAACATGTAAAATGTTATTGCTTGCAGGTTAATGATAATTGTACCAAAATACATGATTTTATAACAATTAAAAGGTCAATATAAATACTAGTGAGATTCACACAGCTGCAGTGGGAAATACCCGATTTAAATTCCTTAAATAAAACAAAACAAAATATTCAGAAAAATCTTCTGAACTGCATGTCTTTCTACTCATTCCCATGTGTACTTTGGGACTCAGTGATTGTTAATTCACCTTCCATCCTACCAGAAAATAATTTTAACACATCTTTTGTGTTGGTTTATATAAGTTTTCTGTCTCCTAACAGGAGATACTATTACACTGCACTATTACATATATTTGCTTTGTTTTTTTCATTTATCTTTTCAATAAATTAAATACAATGTTTTATCATAATACCTTGAGATACGAATAATCACCTCAGAATAAGAAATAGATTAAATTTCGAATCTACTGAAAGCCAAAGATGTGAGTAAATCTAACTTTGTGCTTTAAGTGTGCATCAATATGCTTTAAAGAGTTACATTATTATTCACCTACTAAATTTTCTAGTAACTCAGTACAGTAAAATTGTTTCCAGAGCCAGGAGGAAGCACCTCATCAGAACGTTGTCCTTTTATGTACTTTTGCTAAAACAGATAAAATACCAACAATTAATGATGACCCCAAAAACCTAAGTATGCTTTTAAAAGTTACAGATACTGATTATGATTTGCACAGGAATTGCACACAGATTGTGTTTCACTTTTTACAGCTCTGCTTGAATTCAAAAAGATGTCATTTTATTAACTCATTGTGTTTCCATATATTTCAATCTTTGGTGTCATTATATTTCTTACTTGCTTAATCGTGGAAGCTAATCCGACACATCATTTTTTTTTTCTATTTTAGCTGAAAAAAAGGCATATTGTGAAACATAGCATCCATATTATTGAAGAAGTCCAGCAAATGACAAAGAATTGGATTAAAAAACATTAAATCACTAAGCAGTACTATAAAGTGTGGGGCTTATTTCTGCCTATTGTATAGATTTGTTGGCAAATTCAAGGTGGCAGACACTTGTTCTTCCATCTACCTCTCTCCAGGGAGAGACAGCATGTCTGCATGTGTTTCTAATTTATTTTTAAACAGTTTAATTAATGCTTCTTACCTATTCATTTGAAAAAACATAATCATAATGTTTAATTTGTATTCCTGAAATCCAGTTTAATTGCTTTCTTTACTCGGTAGACTTCTTAGTGCAGTTCTTATTTAGTCATTAAATAATGCTGTCCAAATTTTTTTCTTAAAAAGTTTTCATATGTTTGCAGTTTTCTCAACATTTACTCAATCTTTCATTAGGAAATCGTTATATTGTTAACTGTTACTTAATCTCAGAAGAAATATGCACCATCATGTTTTGATATTTTTCTAAATTTTCTACATTTTTCGGTATTTCTTAGTAATGTATCATGCAATGGTGATGGAACCCATCTAAGAAGCTGACCAAGAGAACGCATTTGAAAAGATTTATAATTCCAGTTATTTATATAAGGAAACCCTAATGTGATCAGACTGCAACATCTGCAGTAAAAATGCAGTGAAGTCAGCTGCAAGACCTTTCCCTTTGCATACATGGGTTTTTGGATCAGAATCAGATAGTGCTATTGTCTCCTTTTCTGGCATTTACAACATTGACAGTATACAGAGGCAGAAAACCCTCACCTGTCTTCTGAAAAATCTTAGATGCAGTTCTACACCAAAAGACTGAAATATGTAGTTTTATTCTGGTTCTTGTCATTACTTTGCAAATTTATAAATTATGTAATGCCTTTGTATAATGATACTTTTGAGCATTTCTCTTACACCTTCTAAGGTTTTAAGAATAAGATAAATCTTTCTAATATACATCACAGATATGCTGGCAACACAGATAAGTCTTTATTTCATCATCACTCAGCAGCATCACCTAAAGCTAATAATACTGAAATTAACGTGTCTGTCTCAGATTCCAGTCTTTAATGAATAACTTTAAAAAGTAATACTATGTGGAGGCTCTGGTTCACAGTATGAATGAATAGAACCCTTTTATAATAGCTTAATATAGTATAAAACATTGTAAACCAGGACTAATGCATTTTACAGTTTAACTGAGATTTTAATTTTTCATAAGATCTTTGAAATGCATTCAAGGAAGTCAATAAGCAAAATAATTCTGAATAGATTAATTGCATTTTTAATTGCAATTATCACCAGTAGAGAGATCTGAACAGTGGAAGTTTATTCATTTATACAGTCAAATCTTTATAAAACCACTTTAGCTTACCAAAAGTCACACTGATTTCTGACCTTGAATGAAAGAAGACAATGAGCTGAGTGTGATTGATAACCTGGGGAAAGATTCTCCATCTCATACCCTCCTGTCTTCAAAGAAGATTCAGAATATGCCTGAAGAAATAGAGATGAACTTGGAAACCATCGAAAGTATATACAAACCATCACCAATAGCCATGATAATATGAATTAAAGGAGAATGGCATCTTGTTGGTCAATGAAATCACTTGGAGAATGATCCCCTTTCACCTGAAAACTATGAATATTTGCCCAGGAAATACTAGATGTATTCTTTATTATTTGCATTATAAGTCTGAATGCTATAATAACATCCATGTCATTTTAAAGACATTTGGAGCCCACAAAGACTTGAACAATAATACTTCTTGGCTCTTAATCACATTCAATACATACCTCCCACCACAGTTTTCAATTTTCCTGAGGTTCTGAAAGAATTGAAGGCTAGGTGGATAACAATATTTTACACATCATCAGTGGACAGATGCATCGCAGTTGCTTAATCTCAGAATTTCTAAAACCAGAGCCTTTAAGACTAGTCACTCTTGACACCAATGCCTCTGCAATATTTTACCAGGGAAGACTTTTTGGAGAAAAATGTGAAATTCATTCTGAGACCAAACACAATTTGCTGTAACCAGATAAGATCTTTAAGACAAGTTAATAATCCTTCATAATCAAAGACAGTATGATTCTTTCATAATGGAACTTCTATTCTGAACTATTGAAATACAAATATACGCAGTATACAAATGCATTACACTCATTAAGGATTTATAAGCTCACCCAGATCTGTCACCATACTACCCATAGATCTGAAGAGAAACTAAACAAAACCTCCATAGATTAAAGTTTGCATACTTGATACCTCCAATGCATGGCTTATTTTGTCTGTAATTGAGTTAGACCCTACTGCTTATATCCAGCCTGAGAGATTCTTGCATTCAGTTTGAGTTGTGCTGCTTCATTAAAGCTCTCCAGAGGTGTTGCAAAGTTGCAAAATAGAAGTCTTACCTGTTTCTTCAATTATTTGGGTTAGCAGTTCTCTATATGAAATGCTCTTTCACAAGTAGCACAGTGAATCTAGGATGTTCAACAGAAAGAACTAAAAAGGTAGGCATGAAGATGAAAGGATTTTCAAAACCATACGGGGAAAGGGACTTTCTTCATTTTTTAAAATATATATGAGCTATAAGTGCAAATGAAAATTGGTCCTGTAATTGAGTATGGAAACTTTTTTCTGATTATTTACACAGTTTAATACTGAATAGTTTTTATTACTGTCACTAGAAGTACAAGCTTAATAATATTTATCATTTGCATTGGTAAAAGGAAGCGTGTCAAAGAACAAAGAATCAATCCTTTCCCTTTGTTATTTTATAAGGAACTTTGAAGAAATAGAATCCATATTTATTGGATGTAAGGGGAAACAGCGAAAAAGGATGAAGAAAACACAGAGAAAATGCCTTCTTTACCTCATTCTTTAATAGTAAGATCAACTGGGTATTGAGTACTAAGCCTCCTAAGCTGGAAGACAGGTAGAGGAAGCAAATGAAGTCCCATAATCCAAGGCTACATAGTCAGTGATCTCCTACACCACTCAGACATACACAGGTCTATGGGGCCAGATGGGATCCTCTCAAGGGTACTGAGGGAGCTGGTGGAAGTGCTCGCTGAGCCACTTCCTATCATTTGTCAGCAGCCCTGCTTAACTGGGGAGGCACAGTTGACCAGAGGTTGGCAAATGTGCCTTCCATCTACAAAAAGGGCAGGAAGGAGAATCAAGGGAACTACAGTCCTGTCAGCCTGAGCTTAGTACTGAAGCAAGGCCGTGGAGAAGCCAGCTTGAGTGCCATCACATGACATGTGCAGGACACTCAAGGGATGAGGCCCAGCCAGATGGGTTTATGAAAGGCAGGTCCTGCTTGGCCAAGAAGATCTCCCTCTATGACCAGCTGACCAACTGAGTGTATGAGGAAAAGGCTGTGAATGTTGCCTGCCTGGACAGTAGTCAAGTCTCCAACGATGTTTCCACAGTGTTTTCTTGGACATACTGCCTGCTCATGGCTTGGACAGGTACACTCTTCACTGGGTTAAAAATTGGATGGATGGCTGGGTCCAGAGACTGGTGAATGAAGATAAATCCAGTTGGTGGCCAGTCACCAGTGGTGTTCTCCAGGGGTCAGTATTGGGGACAGTCTATTTAATGTCTTTAATAACGATCTGGATGAGGGGATCAAGTCCACCCTCAGTCAGTTTGCAGATGACACCATGTTGGCTTGGATTTTGGTTTCCTGGAGGGCAGGAAGGCTCTGCAGAGGGATCTGGACACACTGGATGGATGGGCTGAGGCCAATGGTGTCAGGTTCAACAAGGTAAAGTTCCAGGTCTCCAACTTGTCAGTCACAACAGCCCCAAGCAACAGCACCACAGGGTCAGAGTGACTGGAAACTGCCCAGTGGAAAAGGCCGTGGGGGTGCTGGTGACAGCAGCTGAACATGGCCAGGGTGTGCCCAGGTGGACAAGATGGCATCCTGGCCTGGATCAGCAATGGTGTGGCCAGCAGGACCAGGGCAGGGATTGTCCCCATGTATTGGGCACTGGTGAGGCCACACCTCGAGTGCTGTGTCCATCTCTGGGCTCCTCAGTGCAGGAAAGACATTGAGGGGCTGGAGTAAGTCCAGACAAAGACAGCAGGGTGAAGACTCTGGAGCACAAGGAGCTGCTGACGGATCTTATAAGTGACTAAGGGAGCCGGGTTTGTTAAGCCAGGAGAAAAGCAGACGAGAGAGAGAGTGCTTTTAATTCTCTAGAACTACCTGAAAAGAGGTTGCAATGAGATAGGGGTTCAGTCTCGTCTCTCAGAAAATGGGTTGTGGCAGAGGAGATTCAGACTGGACATTAGAAAAAATTTCTTCATGGAAAGTTTAACAGGCTGCCCAAAGGAGTGGTTGAGTCACTATCCCTGGAAATATTTAAAAGATATGTAGATGTGGCACGTCAGGACATGGTTTAATGTTGAAGTTGGCAGTGTTAGGTAATTAATTGGATAAGATAACTTTAGAGGTCTTTTCCAAACTAAATGATTCTGTGATTCTATGAATGTACCACTTGGCCCTCTAGTTCTTTATCAGTCTATAGTAATATTTTTCTGCAGATGTTTCCTAGACTGAATCTACTCTCAAAACTGTTGTCTTCTACTTTCCTTACCTGGTACCAGAAGAGGATGCATAACCTTACTTCTAAAGTACCTCGACATTAATCTAAGGTATTCAGAAATGGCACCATGACACAGGATTTAAAAACAAGCAAACAAAATTTTGACACTCAGTTACATGTTTTTGGTGCCTGCATTTCTCAGCTTGGTTCAAATAGCAAAAAAATACAAGACCTGAATCCTTACATTTTGCAGATGAATATCTATAAGCATTAGAAACACACTGTTTACTTACAATTCACAATAAATATAGGAAAGCTTTATGCTGAAAGTAAATTCAAACAGAGGGACTTAAGTAATCAAATGTTTTAAATCATTCTGATTAATCACTAGAATATTTAAAAGGTTCTGTTTTAAGCATATTTTGCACAGAAAATGTCTTTTAGTTAAACTAACTTCTCTCTTTCTCTCTGGTGTATGTGTAATTCATGAACCTTTAAACATTATGGGATTATAGAGAGCTAAGCTGACATTTTTACTTTCACTTAACAGCCTGAATAATTGGTACACTCCAAGCATTTTAAATTTCAAAGTAATCATTGCTTTGAATTCATCTTGTGATGTCATAGCAGCTGACGATTGACATAATAAATTTCAAGAATATGAAAGCGTGAAAAGAATGTTAGACATATCTTATGCTTAATACATAACAATTAAATGATCTATAACTAGCAGTATATTCTGATGTTAACTTTAATGAAATGCTTTTTAAATGTATAATGTATTATTGGCTTTCCACTTCTGGGCAAGAAGAGAATTCATTAAATTTTTTAATGTGTTTTTCTCAGAATCAGACAGAAATGTACAGAAAAAATTTCAAGTTTACTTAATATCTTGAATAAAAGTGGACGTTCAGTGATGAAAATTAAAAATTTTACTTTCAGGGTTGGAAACTGCCACAAGTTGCTCTGGAAGCCAGTCATAACCAAGTAGTAAACCACTGCAGCTGGTGTCAACTGTAATTTAATAAGGGAGCTAGCTGTAAACTACATGAAAACTCAACGGCCAACTATTTCGTAAGAGATGGTGGAGTGGAGGACAAATAGCCCACTCAACAACCAGCAGGTGAAGCAGATCTTGATCCCAGAGTTCAGAAAAGTCCAGAAGGCCATGCAGCCTGCCTTGAAGGCATAGAGCAGATCTGTCACAAACTACACAATTTCTGGAATAACTCCCCATAATTTAGAGAACCACAATCACTTCTCTTCTAAGGGAGACTTCCTCTAGTTAATGGAATTTGAACAAATTTAATATCTATGTTCAGTAGATATTGACTAGAAGGAGAAGACATCCATCAAAAGAGAAGACCAAAAGTTGAGTACTGTCTTTGATGTTACCTAAATAACCTAGGAAATGTTGCTGCCAATGGAAGAGACATCAGCAAAAGAGGCATTAAGGACAAAGGTATTGTTTTATCTTAGAGTTAATTTGTTCTATATTAGCTTGTATGGAGCTATGTGTTTAGTGTTGGAATGAGTGTTGAGCTTTATGGGATGATTTTGTTACTGTTAAGCAGCTCTTAGACAGAGTCAAGGACTTCTGTTCCTGATCCCTTCCCACCACTGAGTAGGATAGGGATGCACAAGAACTTCACAGGGGACACAGTTGGGATAAGTGACCCCAGCTGGCCACAGGGATATTGTGTACCATGTGATGCCATGCTTGGTATATTAAGCTGATGGAAGGAGGAGAAAGGACAGGATGTTCAGAGGGTTGAGTTAGTCTTCCCAAGCCACTGTTACATGTGATGAAGCCCTGCTGTCCTGAGGATGGCTGACACCTCCCTGCCCATGGGAAGCAGTGAATGAAACCCTTGTTTTGCTTTGCATGTGTTCATGGCTTTTGCTTTCCCTATTAAATTGTCTGTTATCTCAGCCTATGAGTTTTCTCAGGTTTGCTCTTCTGATTCTTTTCCCCATCTGCTGTGGGGGAAATGAATGAGTGGCTGTGTGTTGTCAGCTTGGGTTAAACCATGATACCCAGGAAATATACTGTCCTGCATAGATACCAAAACAGTTGTTGAACACCAACACATTGGGATAGGATGAAAGAAGTCCCATTGTCCTTCTGAATAAATCTTGATTATTTTAGGAAAAAGAAAGTAGTTTAAAAAAGAAAGAGCAAAAGAGGTTGCTTTTCTCAGCCACAAACCACATAGAGAAAGTGTTTGTATGCAAAAATAGTAAATAAGATATTCTTTTGGATTGATTCTCATCTGCTGTTGCTGGTCAGTGTTCTCTCCTGGTCATTTAAATGAATGTCAGAAACAGCAACAGGGAGAGGTTTCATTTGACTTGGAATTTTTTTGAAGGGAAAGCAGAAATGAGGACGGACTGCTTTGATTTAGTAGTCTTTCCCTAGAAGAGTGTCCATAGCTCATAAAGTCTCAGAAGTTTCTCTTTCACCTCCAAGTTCAGATACATTCTTGATCTTAGTATTGACAGTTCATTTCTCCTCTCTGGTTTCTGTCGGTTTTTATACTAGGTTTGGAGTTCTATATGGTTACAAAGAATGTAAAAATTTAGTGGTAAAATGTTTAGGATTGCAATGTCAAAAATCTTGTCAAAAATGGAATGCAACTAAGAGATCAATGATAATGCATGAACAGCAACAGTAGAAGTTGGTCAGATCTGATAACTGCTTCAAGATAAACCTCGCTGACAATAGAACATGCATAGTATGAATTTCTCTTTTATATTACAGTAATACAGAAATTCTGTTTATATTACAGTAGCACCAAACATTCACAAGGAAAACTGGCACACTCTTGATTTGACCACACTAAAATCACTGACCACAGAAAGGATTTTCTTGGAAAATAGCTCATTCTAACTCAGAGGAAATGTCCTTTACTTATTAACTTATATGTAAGAATAAAGCAAAATCAATCAGTTAAGCTTTTGAAGCTGTAGCACAGTAAGCAGTGTAATTGTTGATTGTCTTCAGTTTGATAATGGATTACCTAGGAAACAGATCTGGGAAATACATACGACCACACAACTGCCAAGCAATGATCATGGTACAAGCATGATTAAGCTGCAGTTCCACATAAATCATGGCAGTGGCAAAAACTCCCATGATAGCAGTCTATAAACAACACAAGTTCTTTACTGCAGAACAAGAGATTTTACATTTTCTAACATGGGTGAACAAAGATTTCCATATGGATAATTACCGCAAGGCTGACTGGAGTTTATGTAAAATAAATCACTCTAAAATGCCTGTCACCTCATCAGATGAAAGGCAATATGAAAATGGAATTAGTCATAAATATAATTCTATCACAGCATCTAAGAACAGAAGTACTGAATTATTTTTAATGAGCAATTGTTTTGTTGACTGTTTTAATTGCTAAGGAGCTCAGAGTCTGCAAGATGTCTTCTGCAGAAGGAATAGTGTGCTATTTCATTAACTGTAGCAGCAAATTAAAGTGTTGTTTCACAAGTTTCACTTATAGCTAAAATGGTCTATATTAAATTTTTCTATATTGCCATCAGTGTATTCTTTCTTTCTATAAGTGGAGAAACAATTAAAGAATTCATTGAAAGGGATATTTTTAACTCCTGTTGTCACTGACGCTTAAAACTATAGAAATACAAAAATATTGATGGAAATCCTTTGTCACTAGAGAGAGAAAAGGGTACTAATTATTCTTTTTTCACTATTTTTTCATCATTTTAAAGACACAAAATGGCATTAAAAATATTTTCATATGTAAAATGTATATTACAATTTAAAAGTTTGAAAGTTGTCATTTTCAAATATATAATGTCAACTGTAACAGGTAGAATTTTCTTTAAAAATTATTGATTTCTGTTCCTTCCAATTAAAACAGAAACAGAGAAACCAACTTTACAATGTTTTCCAATGCAGGAAAAATTATTTCAGTATTTTATCTGGATATTGGCCTGTTGAAATAATACTTTAAGGGTGAGTGCTAAGGCACTTCTCACAGATGAATATGGCATCTCTCTCAGTAAAAAGGGGGTTTTTTTATGACACAGTCTTAAAATTAGAATAGTCTGATCTGGTGTGTGATTAAATTTATAACATAATGCATTTTCCTGAAGGATAAATTATTGATGACACTATCCTTAGTCATAAATGTAAATCTATTCCAAAAAATATATCACAGCAAAGCTGAAAAAGGGAATGAAAGTTCAGTTTTATTTATTACCTCTCATATACTTTTGAATTATTTTCCATCAAACAAATTACTGAAGGCCAATACTGCCACTTCATCTAAAGGAATCCAGACTTTCCAGAAAAGAGTAACATTAGTGAAGGCTTGAAACATGACAAAAACCTGGATGTAGATTGAGGAATTTTAAGAAGAATATAATGTATTGTTAAATTCCATGGACTGTTTGACCTTGCTTCCACCAACGAGTATGATGTGAATATGTTTTATGATGCTTTGTCATCCTGTAGTTTTCAAAGTGTTTTAAAACTTATGTACACTTTGGATTCATCTATATAAATAAAGTAGGTATTTTCCTTTAGCAGACATATTAGGATAGGTCAGAGAGACCTGTCAAATACCAATTTGGTTGTGAATTCCCAAACAAATTTCATTTTAATTCAAAATGCTATTTCATTAACTCTTTTCTGGGAAAAAAATTAGCAAACAACAACATAATTACATAGAATCTACTCAATGCAATTTAAAATGCCAAGCTGTGGTATCTCACTGCTGGATTGTACATTCAAAGGTGGTAGAAATTAACTTTTGGGGTAGAAATACATGAATTTTAGTTAAAATGCACTTTAAAGTATTGTGCCTGTGTCATCCTTCTGAACGATGACTGCTTTGCATTTTTCTATCTCCCATTCACAGTCTTCATGAAAAATAATACAAAAACAATTCATAATAATTGGATTTTACACGCAAGTTATTGTTTAAAGAATACATAATTAATTGATTTGTCTTCTGGAGTCAGCATGAGCAGCAATCTTGCCTATTGCCCCATGAGCTGAATTTTTGCTGCCTTTTGTGAAAAATTAGATGGCCAAGTAGCAACCTTACTCTAGTATGGATTATTTTCAGTTTTGCTGCAAAATAACAAGAGCTTGCAACAAAGCAATACAAACACAGCATGAGATTTTATGAGTGCTGAATTTTGAAGGAGGAAGATAAACAAGTCGTGAAAAATGTCCCAAAGGGCTGAATGTTTTTCAGAGGGTTTTTTCCCAAATGTGGAATGAAGTCCTAAAGCATTTGTTTCTAAAATCTCTGCTATAAACTCTCCCTTCCCTATAATCTCGTCAGCTCTGGGGCAACAGAATCTCTAAGGTCAGCCTTTCTGTTAACTACAACACTTATATTTCTCCTCTATTTCTTGGCAGTAGAAAGGAATGGATGATTTATTTTTAGTGAGTTGCTCAACCCAGCACAAGGAACTCGGTAAGTGACTTTTTTTTTTAACTGTCAGGATTGCCAGCAATAGCACTGCTCACAGTAGTATTAACTGCATCTATAAACTCCAGCACCACTTCTCTTGGCTCAGACACAGTCATATGTTCTTCAAATTTCTTTCTGATATTTCAGGCTCTCTTTTCCACAACATGATGAGTAATGTGTGAGATAAACTGGCATGTGTTATGAGACCAGCACAGTATGCATGGATGAATTAGTTGCATTATCAGTATAAATGACAAAAAAGTTTTCTGACCCATAACATATGTTTGAGTGAGAGGAGAAAGATGCAAAAGAAAGCAGTAATGACATGATACTGCTACTCCATCTTAAAACAGATGTTTCTTTTAATCAAACAAGAAGAGTAACAACAAAAACAAAAAGTTGTTTAGCGTTCACTATTCTTTCCCTTAAAAAAAAAAAAAAAAAAAA
>VZTJ01000624.1:25932-40129 GCA_013397795.1 Orthonyx spaldingii | reverse complement strand
AAAAAAAAAAAAAAGCATCTTTGGGAAATTAAAACATTTTTAAGCAGTCTCTCCTCTGTTCCCAGACTGAGCAATTTAAATTTAAATTTGCACTCTGACTTAAGTGGTATTTACATATTTAATCCGCCCGGCATTGACTGAAGAATTGATACCACTGATAGTCATATCAGAAGTTTCTCTTTCCACAAATAAATCTTCAAAGACAAAATAAAAATCTGTAAAACCAAAAACAATATTAAAGCAGAACACAGAGAATTATGTGCTGTTTGCTTTAAGTGATGCTATAGTAGGGATGCCATTAAAAAGTTTTGTGAGCATACAGATGATTTTTAACACACAGTTGTCTAAAATAGTAGTCTATAAAAAGGAAATAGCAAGTAAGCTTTGTTGTCTATGGAAATCACTCTTTAAAAGGTTCTTTCAATTACAATATACCGAAGCATGTCTGCAAATGCTGACTGCAGTACTAAGTTCATTTTACAGCCAAGACATGAAAGCTGGAAGTGTAGATCCCAGGCAGATGAGAATGGCAATGCCATTTGTTAAATCATCAGGAAGGCACCTTTGTGCTCTCTTTCTTTCTGTCTTGCACATTTCAGGCAGTTATACATAAACAGTTCGAAAGTTCTTTCATTATCATTCCTCCAAACTTCCCAAAACAGTCTTTTGCTACATTCCCTTTATGGCGCATGATGGAAATCAAGCTCCTGTTCCCCTGGACTACCTTGGCTGTGGGGCAGCAGGCAGGGGGAGATGCCACAGTGCAGGACCACAGCAACCTCCTGCTGCATGTGGGGTGGGTCAGAGCCCACAGGAGCCTCTCCATCTACAAGGGGTAGCTGAGCCCCTGCCCTCCCTCTGCTTCTCTGCTCCGGCCTTGTGTCATTCTTCATTTTCTTCTTGAGGTAAAAGTCCCTTGGTATGGGCTCTACTCTTCAGGGTCCTGCATGCTTAGACCTCAGCAGCTGCTCTTCTGCACTCTAGTAATAATGAGTAAACAAACAGAGGTGTCGTCTTGGCTTTGCTGTTTTGGCAAGACAAGATGTCTCTGAAACCAGCACCCTGTGCTCAGTGGGAGCCCAGTCACGCGCCCCCCCCGCCCCCCCCAGCACTGGAGGTCCCACTTGTCACTCTGGTGGAGCCACAGCTGTGGCACCAAGGCAGGCAGAGGCTGTATACAGAGTGAGGCACTGTGAAAGGTGAGAAAGGTGATGTTTCATTCAGGGCAGAGTTTCCAGTGAGTAGTTCTTGGAGTTGCTTTTTATTGGCAGAGATTTGCCGAGTCCACATGGGATTCTTGACATTTCTTCATTTCCTCCCACCAGGTCTGAGGTTCAAGTAAATAAATAAACTATAAATGACAAGGAGAAAGGCCAGGAGAGGGTTCCAGCTGTCATCATGCAAATCCAGAATGCTTTTGACTCCAGCTATATTCCATTTATATTAACAAATGAAAACATAAAGTCACATTTGTGCAAAAAATACTAAAGAGCTGCTCTGTCAGAAAATTATTCACAAAACCATCATTGTTTATATTACATTCTTTCTTTACATATTTACAGTATAAGCTCAGCAAAATGATTCCTGTGTAAGGTAAACAGAGAATTTTTGAATTATTTTTGTGGCACCAATGAAAGGTAAAAAGGAAGGTACATACTTGTCAGATATAACTCCATCACCTCCCAGTCTCATTGAACAGCAAGGCAATCTATTCACTCATTAATTATTTGTGTTGAATGACTCCATTATGTAGAAACAAACACTTTGTAATAAAGTAGGATGAAAAATGTTATTTATATTTTGGCATCACAATAACTTGCCTATCTCCATTACTACTGACACAAGGAGTGCAAAAAAAACTTCAGCTGGTAGATCTAAACGCCAGACAAGGTCTGATTCTGACACAGCAGGCTAATCAGCTTCAACCTTCTGTTCAGTAAAACTGCTTTCTGGTTACCTGGACAGTAAAATTCAGTAATACACATGCAGCAAAGTTGGTCTATTCATTTTAATATTCAGTTCAGTTCAATATCCCCATATAGTCATATTGTTTAAATGTGTGCTGTGCTACTACATCAAAGAATTTTAAAATCAGAATTCTTGCATCCAAAAAGACACCTTTTGTGAAATGCTCCATTATCTGGGTATTCCTATTGAAAACATAAGCCATGAAACAGCAGCTTCTTATTTAAATTGCTGTTGTCAGACTTCAGAGTCAATATCCACAAAGAAAAAGTGGAGACTTAATTAATCCATTTCACATCCCAGAACTTCTGCTTTCAGCTTTGAGGTCTCAAATGCAGGTTTTTCATGACTGAACCATTCCTGTGGGCTCCCATGCGGACAAGAGCTTACCCTCTGCTTTTGTTTCAGGCATGGTGATAAGCAACAGACAGTTTAAGTAACCTGCCATTTGCAGTCGATCTAAGCAGAGCCCAATTCTTCCTCTGGAGCTTTAATGCTTATTTACATTAAGTTACTTTTCATGAAAAAGAATATCTTGCTTAGGGCAAATATGTTTAATGTTTACTGCATTTATTACATAGTAACTATTCTCCTTAAAAAAATATTTACCTCAATCTGAAAGCCCTCCTCATTTTAAAATAACACTAAGGTAGTTTACATAGAGACTTTACAATCACATTATTTTTCAATAACTTATTTTCATTGATCGGTCTAACAGTTTGACATGTTATTTATGGGCTACTGTGATGAATCACATCCGTTTCCAAGGTAAAGTAAGCAAATTCTCTGTTTATAGGATTAAAGTTGAAGGTCAAACTTTGATTATATTTTCTGCTCTACTACAGCAATATAAAGCAAGGCCTTTAGACTTCAGAATTGGCAACCAGTCATATGAGATGTTTTTATACTTAGAAATTGACCACAAATTTTGATTAAATCATAATTAACATCTGAGAGGCAGGAAACCTAGCAGATAACTGCGATAGACTCAAAGACGAACTTATTTTGTATTTTGAATATGCATTTTTTTACCTTGAAAAGAGGATTTATTTATTTTTAATCTTTTTTAAGAAAAGAGTTTATATCTAGTGGAGTATGACAGCTAGGAAATCACTAACCTTCAATGCTATTGTGTCTTGTGGTATTTATCTAACTCACTGGCCCACTGCTGTTGAATTTCTATCAGTGTGTATTTATCAGTTAGCCATTGGCAGGTGCAAGTGAAATTTGCCTTGTCCAGAAATGTAATGTATAAACAACATTTAACCCCCTTTTTTAGCAACACATTATTAAAGTCTGAGTTGGAGTCTCAGAGCTCCTGAAGCACTGGCAACCTTAAATAGTAAAGGATGTTGTTGTGCAATGCAATGATTAATTATCCAGACACTCTCCACTCCAGCCAAAAACAATGCCCAGGATGCTCACACACCAAAAGCAGAGGGTATAGATGATGGAACCATTTGCATAAAAAGACAAACATGTGCTGATGAGAATCACATCCAAAATATTCCTACTAAATTATTTAACAAAGGAAGCATGAAAGGGAAGATTGTGAAGTACGTGCTTTCAGTGAGCTGTGGAAAGGTTGAGGAGGCTTCTTGTGATATAACACAAGTATTGTTGCATTTAGATTAGAGGTACTGACCTTGCTTCATCACCCAGCTTTATCAACCTCTCTCTACGCTGCATGTCTTTTTTGTCTTGGAAGTATTTATGTCAAATCATTTGCTATTGCGTACATTTTTGTGCCAAGACTGTGCAAATCCTGGCTTGTCACTGCAGCTATTCTTTTAGGTGAGGATTAGGGAATATTTTTGGTGCATCCAGTGGAAACAGACACTATTCTCTCTTCAAACTAGAACTCTTCTTTGGAGAGGTCTGAATCATGCTTAAAGATTTCTACCCAGGAAAGCTTTGCTATGTGCAAATTCTGTCCTTTATAAGCAAGAGGAAGAAGAACCCACTCACAGAGAAGCATCCCTAACCACAGGACTTTCTGGTGCTAGGGGTGTCCAGGGACCTGTCCCAGAACTAAAAGTGAACTGGTAGAGCTTAGGAACAATAGGTTAGCACAGAAAGACAGAAATATAAACCATGCTGTGGCACCATGAGGAAGGAGGCAGTACCAGAAATGAGGTTGTGTGAAAATTTTTGTCTGTTACTATTACTGTCAGAGATCTAGAAATCTCTCTTGTCCTACTTCTGGAACCCATGTTGGCCCTTTTTAGCTCTCCTGGAACATTCCAATGGATGGAAAGGATTGAATTGACAAAGTAGACTGAGCTACCACTTGGGTGTTGTAACTTTAGCTGTATTGAGGTATGGATGAGGATGAGCTGAAAGCATACTACGAAAGTCTATCAGAGCTGACTGCCTTCAGGAGGTCAAGACTGGGTGCAGAGCTCTCACAGAGTCCCAGGGAGCTGATTAGTGACATAGTTTTTCATAGTTTTGGAGATCTAACATGTGCCTTTGAGATCACACCTGGGCCTGAGCAAAAGGAGATCCATAAACACTCCAGCCCAGGAAAAGCCTCAGGAAGCACAAACTCTGGAACAGTTTATCCCAGAGACACAATTTGTGCTATACCCCATACATACATATTGCTACACACCCCCATGCCAATGAACTTGCTGAAATGGCAATTTTACCAAAAAGACAGAATAAAGGTTATACCTCTTTCCATCTCTGATTATTTGGAGGCTTAGAAAGGGACAAATTTACACCCTTTAGTGAAGCCAAAAGTGAGGGTTTTGATAAGGGAGAAGCTGAACTCCACACAGCTCCTAAAAACCACCCTGTGGATGCCTCCCACCATCAGCTATGCACTAGTTTAGCAAGGCTTGACCCATAGTTTATGCAGCTTGAACAATATGCAAAGTAGAGCCCCTACTCCTTTTTGTTTTCAGGGAGAGATATGGATGTCACACACAGCCTTCTCCTTACTGAAGAAAATTTTGCATTCTCTTCAGCAGTTCAGTCTTTATCTCTGAGTTTCTGCACCCACACCAATTAAATTATTCCATCTTTAGCTAAAGAATTTGTCTTGTAAAATAGATTTTCAGCTTTGAAGTTTAGTGCAATTAAAGTAAAATACTGCTAATTAGGAATGCAGTGCATCAGTTATTGCTCAAATGAATTCTATTAATGATTTAGAACTACTCTCATGAGCAAGAATTTTCAGGACTGAACTCCATACTCATTAAGGGAGAGTCTGTTTTTACTCATAACTTGCAAACAGCAGATGGATCACAACAGGATCCTTACACAGCATAAAGGTGAGCAAATAAATAATGACTTATAGGATCAGAATCCTCCCAAACAGTTTGCTTGTACTTCACTGATTTCTGCTAAAAAGAATTAAACTGTGTTGTTTTCTTGTGTGCTGTGACTTTTGACAACAATAAAATGTTCCCTATTGCCATATGACACAGCCAGGTCCAGATGTGCTATTTTGGTTTGAGATGGTTAAACTTTTTTTTGTTACTATGGAGATTATCTACCGAATGGTTTACTTACCGCCTCAAAGCTGTCATCGCATACTGTTTAATTTATAGAGCTGGTCCAAATCTCTGTGGAAAAAAAGTCACCAATATTTCTCACAACTTTCTTTGATTTATTTTTCAGTGTCAACCAAGACATAACATTTATTATGATTCACCTTAGCATGATGACATTTCATTATTCTTACTGAAGAAGATGTTCCTAAAAAAAAAAAGAGACCAAAATCTCCTTAGCCTCCTGGATATCACATAATAAATGAGGGGGTCTGTTTTTCCTCAGTGCCTCAATAAGAAGAAGTGTTTATGTTTCAGGACCAAGCCCCCACAGAATATTTACAAAATTTGCTGCGAGGTGTTGAGACATAAATCTGAAGTTCAAAACCTACATCAAATACAAATGAAGACCGATAAAATATAGTGTAAAACAAAAAGTCAGAAGAAAAAATGTAAATGTTTTTAAGAATTACTAAAATCCTTAAGTGTCTTCCCCATAAATAACACATAAAATTCATTTTATCAAATGGACTTTGGTGTTAACATCTTAAATATTATAAATTAATTAAATTGCAGTGTGCTAAAATAGAAGGGCCAAACATTCTAGAGTTGCTATAGAGAGCCAACTAAAGCCCATTACACTCTTCTTTGAGCAAGCAAGAGAGAGATTTAAAATAGTATCTGTTTTACATAAGAAATTGTTATCAGAAGCTAAAACCCTAAATTGAAAGTTACTTTGAATTTCATTATGGTAAATGAATATGAATTTATTTCATTAAGGGGAAAAGTATCTTCCAGAAATCTCATGGAAAACAACCCAGAGTAGGACATGATTAAAACCATGAATATCCAGATGATCTTGACTATAATTTCTTAGAAAACAGTATCACCATCATGATTTCATAATAACACTTACTTTATCTCATTCCATGATCTATAAGGCATACTAGAGTCTTATTGCTTCTGGAAAGATTAAGAAAAGTGTCCTGATGTACTTATATATAAGTGATATTTGTCAAAGCATGCATATTTATTTTCTGGGTATTTTTGTACATTCACATTTAGTAATTGATATTTAAATTTATACTGAAACAGAATAAATTTCATCTTATATTAAGCACTGTATGCAGAATGAAGCAGAGTCTTGGCGGCATTTCTATTCTGGGTCTCAGACCACATCTCAAGTCATACAAAGGCAGATGTCATAGGGGTCATACAAAAGTCTCTACTCTAATACTGGCTTTAAGGACAGCCCCTGTGGGAACACACATGTTGAAAAACTGTGTGCTTTACAAATGTATAGCCTAGCTTCAATACTAGGACACGAGCAGTTATATAATATCAAGTTCTTATAAAATAGTTTGTGATGCCTGAGAAAATGTATTCTACCAAACAAACGTTTCATTGCTGCAATCAAGTTCATGCATCAGTGTGAGGTGTCAGTGCATCACACAGCTCAGAAGCATAAAGCTGTTTCGTTTCCTCACCGGTCTGTTTTCTTAGTCAACCCTGCATCTGAAAATGTCCTTCCTTGTTTCTACCCAGGGTCATATTCCTCTCTCACTTTCTCACCTGCACACAGAATATCAAATGACTACTTATTCCCTTGGATGTTAGACTAGGGCTAGAGATCTTGCTAGCTATGTCTTCACAGTACTGGTTACTCAGATTTTATGCAACTAAACTACTGTCATAAATGTAAGGTATTTTTTCACTAGGTGATTTTTAGCCATGCTATTCCCTGTTCCAACTGCCAGTGCATTACACAAACACACAGGTCAGCACAGAGCAGAGGAGAGGTGCAAGGGTGGGGGAAAAAAGGTTGGAAGAGAGGCAAGAGCTTTTCATGGCAGCAGCAGCTTCAGATTGTATCCTATTACAGTCTCACTGAGTCTTCCGCAAGCAGTCCTTTGCTCAGGTCTACATACCTCCAGTTGTGGCTTCTATTTTCTTCAGCTATTTCATAACTAGACACTTAATTGTGCCTTTCATTTCACCAGAAGGAGAGAGTTTTTAAACACATCTGTTGGTCTTAACATGTTCTGCAGTTTGCCCACAGTTCAAGGGTTTACGTTGTATCTGTCTTAATCACTGCTAGGGCAGCAATGGCAAATAGAGTGAATAGAGAAGTTGTTTTTAATTAAAGAAATAAGTATTTCATTGTCTCAGCCAATCTGAAGGTTCTGTATCAGGACACAACATTGAACATGTCCTGGCTCTGCTTTGTAAGTGAAGGCTAGAGTCACAAAACGGGAACTGTGCATGCTCCACACCAGGACTACACAGGTAAGAACAGGGAAGCCCTGGAAACATTGGGTATCTTGGGTAGATAGTAGGTGATAGGTCAGGCTTGTAGCACAAATGGATTAGGAGGGTTACGACAATCCAGGAAGAGAAGAAAGCAAAACAACATCTGAAGGCTACAATCAGAGTTTGGAAGCAAAAACTGAAACTGGTCAAGGATTTAAAATCATGGAGCACTGATGGCAAAAGGAAGAAGTGATGACTGTGTGAAGGCAGGTGGTAGAAGGACTGGTATAGGGGTGACGTTGGAGCCCCTCCTCACAACCTGGGGTGGCTCCATCAAGCAGCCAAGCTCTGCAGTGCTGGAGCCAAGGGGATCTCCCTGCACAGTGCCACCACTGCTGCCACAGGCTAACTTGCTTTGTCGTTCTCTGGCTCTCTGGCTCTCAGCACACATATCTCTGCACCTGACTCCCCTGTGCGGTACAGACTGGTCCTAAGACTCTTTTACGTCACTCTGGGAATGAAATACAAATAAATCCAGATTAAGGTTTTTTCCTACAGCCAGTGTGGGATAAAGCTTTACTTTCCCCGATATGGACACACTCACGCACCATGTACGCACACACCAGCTTGAGTCACCCTCTTTTTACAGATTCAAGGCCAGCCTTAGACAAGTTACCCTGTTGTAAGCATATATGCCTCATCATTGTCTCTGATCAACACTCTCATTTATGACATAATTTAATTTGGCCAACAAACGTCATTAACATCAGGTTAGTTTTTTTAATTCCACGTTTGTCCAAAGATCTTTGGCAACAGCACAAACCATTGCCAAAAGCTTAATGCTAATCTCCTGAATTTTGAAAGCACAACAGGCAAAGTCAACCCCTGAATACATCTGAGACCCAAGCATTCAAGATACAAACATTTGCAGGAAATAACAAACAAAGACCTGCTATTTCTATAGTCAAGTAATAGCACTAGTGTTGAACAGAGAACAATTTTAGAGAACAAAAAGTAGTGAGATTAAAAACATACCTGATTAAATGGGACTTTTTGTTTTGCCAAATGCCTGGGCTTTTGTTAGAAACAGATAATTCCCTTCAATTGTGTGGGTTGAAATTTGTGGGAATGAAACCAACAGAAAGTGTAGGACATGATTTTTTGCAATGGGTGGCCAAGCTGTCACTTATATGCAGTGCTGCCACAATCAAGGCTTGGTTTCTATTTGCTGATGAGTGAATTCCAGACTGGGGGAGGCATGGGAAACTTGCAATGATCTCACTTGGGTGTCCCTCATTCTCCTGCCAAAACTCAGGAATACCTAAAACACAATTTATTTAAAAGCAAGTTCTTCCTTTTAGCACAGCTTATGATGTTCCAAATGAATGGCTGTGTCCTACTGCTAAGTATGATGTCACATCCCCTAGTCATCCTTTACCCATTTAGACCCACGGTGAAACTAAAATTGCATTTAGACCAATGCACACAAAACCAGACCTATTTCCAGAATTACACTGCAAAAATTAAAAGTTTAATTGCTCAGCAAAGCAAGATTCTCACTCTTTTATTTATTTGTCTTTTTAGTTGATGAACATACAATTTCCTGCAAGCATTCAAAAGAATATATCCTAACAGTGAAGCCAGGATGCAGGAAACAGAACTGAAAAGCTGTCCCTAGTAACAAGTAATAGTAAGGTAAAAGGAGTTCAGACAAGACAGCAAAGATTCTGTTTTCAGCTAATATGGCCATCACAAAGTATTGATACACCTTTTCACTTGGTAAATAATAAAAATATTGGCATTCATAGTGTTTCACATGACCTGTCTAATAAGAGATGGAGAAACACTGCCTAGCATGCCAGACAACTCCTCTAGGCTCAGAGCTGTCCTCCACTTGTGCCAGAATCTGTGTGAAATGCCCACTCACTCCCTGATGTTAACAGGAATACAAATCCCAGTCCAGCCCTCTTCTCAACTCTGTGTGTGCACAAGATGCACTAATTCCTAAAAACCATTGATCACAGTCTCAAGCATTGTGGTAGCAGCTGAACAGCCCAAATCATAAATTATGCCTTTGCAATGGCTGGTGATTTAAATAGGGCTTGATTCTCACATCACTTACACAGCAGGCTTGTGCCAGTAGAACTGCATGGATTTTTAGGATGTATATTCAATTCACTCCAGTGTAAACAAGAAGCAGCTTTACTCAGTTATTTTCCAAGTTAGGGGGTTGCTCTGGCCGAGCAATATGAATATGGGTGCATCAGCTACCTGAGAGTGCTTTGCCCATGCTAAACTCTATCAGTGTCATCTGCTTTGTATTCTTCTCAAGCCTTCAAATCATATTTTAAAATGAATACAAAGAAATACCTTTAGGAATCCACCCCCATCAGCTGCTCAGTCCCTTTCTAACACACTCCAGTCATGATTACAAACATGTTACACTGTGTGGAGTATAAAAACAGCACTGTTGAGGTTTACCTGGTGGATTTATAGGCAAACAAATGTAGATGTTGATAATGCCCCTCCATCTTGGTCCTTCACTCTTCCCTCCTGGCACCAGTAGAGGTACTAACATGATATGTTTACACAATCAACTGTTCAAGCAATATTTGCCGAGAGGCAGTTCAAAGGACATATGATGTACCTGTGTGTGCATGCATTGATACACAGGTGAGACTGAAAGATGATCCTGCAGAGGTAAGGATGTGGACAACCTCACTTCTTGAATCTTTATTCTTCCTTCTGTATGTTGAGACTTTCTTGGGTCTCCCAGTCCCTTTGTTCCTTCGCACTGTTGGCCATGGTAGCCTGGGGAATCCATAAATATTTAAGGGACAAGAGGGAATGTTGTGATAAAGAATTAGCTCTTCCAAAGAACTACTGGAAAATATGGCTTGGTAAAAGAAAAATATGTCAAGTTTCCCTGCCTTCTTTCTGATCTGTATCTTTCATCATAGCCCTTTTTCCTGTAGCACATGCTTTTCCTCTCTGTCTTTTCTCTTACATTTCTCTATTTTTTTTTCCCTAACCTTTACCTTGGACATTTTATCTAATCTGTGAAGTTTTAGCTAATACTACTGCACCTAAAGCTCAGGTGCAGTGATGTTCTTAGCAGCAGAGTCACAAGCAATCAAACAAAAACAGAAGGCAGGGTTTCCTCCTTATGAAAGAAACATCAAGCAGGGACCAGCTTTCTGGTTCCAGGTTTGAATACTGTGTGGCACATCCGGGTTTGGCCTCTGACACAATCAGCAGGAACAGTTGTAATAATATTCAAAAGACAATCTGGCAATTAATTAATTTCTAAAAGCCACTCCACCTGTCCATGACTACTCTGGAATTTGTGTACTGTATGGTGCTGGTCTTCAGCTAATAGAAGCAAAAAGACCTCTTCTTTCATGATGAGAAAACTCATCTAAGTAGAGGATCTTGCAGCCTGACACGGTCCCATCTGCATACAATTGCTTCTAGATATTCTCTGTGTTGGTAACTTAAAATTACCCTTATACAGTAGTGGTTTCTGCTCTTGATATTTTGATATTCAATATCATATTCATTTTCTCAGCCCTAGAGTTCCCAGTACAAGGCATGTGCCATTCTGAAGCGTCAGGGATGTAAGGAGAAATTTGAGCACTTCACTGATGACACAAAAGAGCTTTAAAATGGGTATTATTCCACATCAGAGTGGGTGCATTTTTGAATCCACTGTATGCTCATACAGAATGTCTTAGATATATTTTTCAAAGACTGCAGTGTATAAATAACCCTACTAAAAATATTGGAAAATACTAGAAAAAAATGCTTGCTGCCCACTGCAGGGTAAAATCCACATTGTATTAAATAGTAGATATAAATGTTTTTGCCATTCTCTTTCTATAAACTGACTCTGTTATCAAATTAATTTGATTTCAATATTTTACTTTAAATATAGTTAAAATTTAGAAAAATATATGGCTTAAAAACTCCTATGAAAAATTAAGGAACACTAGAATGGAGGAAATCAATTGAGGGCACCTCATTTTAATCTATAAACATAATTCATATGAAGTTTGGGGATCCAGAAAACAGGATTCAAGATATTGATCATCTTCCTTACTACAGAAGCACAGATTTGTGCCAGATTCTCTAGTGTTTTAAACTGCACCTGGACATAGTAGAGAGACGCTATGATCTCCAAACTGTCGCTGTCTCCTGCTGGCTGGCCTCCGAATACATCCAACATCCACCCAGCATAAAACCCTCTGTTTCAGAACAAAGAATGACCTGGATAACGCAAGCTGTTTGTTTTATTAAGAATATTAGAGAGTTAGTATGAAAATAGTAACTCAAGAGTGTATTACTTAAAAGAAAGGCAACTATGCAATCAACAGATATACAAGAATAAAATGAACATAGGGCCTGAGGGTAGGATAGAATTTGTTCTTCTAAGACTATTTGGATTCTCAGGTTAAGCTTATGAACTTTTGTTCTGAAAATAATTGCTGAAGATTGTGGAAAATAAGGATTGTTAGCAACTGGGGAATGTTTTTCATAAACTGTTTGTTTTCTTGTTTAAATGACAAAGGTTCAGAGGTGAATGGGTGGTAAACCAAGACTTTATGCAGGCCTCATTATATACCTTCTTCAATGGTGCTATCTCCTAATTTTAACATCAGCTCTTTGCCTCAACTATATCTAATTAAGAAGCTGATGCACACTAGATTGTTGCCATTACAATTTGGGATTTTTTAAATTTATAACAGCTTTTTTACCTGATATATGTATATGAAAGATTAGTAAAATTTGTTCTCCTGGGCAAGAAAGGTTTATAAGAAGAAAGGTTTTAATGTCCTTTCAAGAAACTCCCAACCAATCAAACAAACAAACAAAAAAATGCCCCACCAGTGCAGTTTCTCAGAGGTACATGCTATACTGATGTGCTACAAATTATGAAACTGCTATACAATACTCTGGTATGTGCACTGTGTGTGAATTAGCAACAGAGAGACTTTTTGGCCTTTGCCATGTTATTCCCACAGTGTTACAAGGGGGAAACTCAGGAGCTGCTAGATGTTATCTCCCTGCAAGATGACGGTCACGTAGAAATGTGAACGTTACAAATTCACGGCTGTGAATTTTAAGCAGGGCATCAATTTTCTGTAATTCATGAGCTGGGTGCTAGTCAGCCTTTGAGTCATGCTTCGGGTAGCTCCTACCGGGTGGTAAAACAGCTTGTGAAGAGTCAGGCACAAGGCTGAACCTGATAGTACTCGAGAGCCCCACGGCAGCCCCTGGCAGCGTCCCTGGCAGAGCTGCCGGCACTGACACTCCTCTGCGGCCGGCTGAACTCCAGCTGCAGTGTTGTTTTCAGCTGGGCTGAGGCATGTTGTAATGCCTGGAGGTACAAACTGCAGGCATTTTCCCTGCACTGGAGAACTAGAGATACATTTTACTTCGAGGGCTACAGTCACAGTTAAGCAAGGATTGTAAGGCATGTGGTGTGTGGGGGCAGGAGATATTTCCTTAGGTGCAAGGAGCTCATAAGTGTGTGTTTCTGTGTAACCTGCCTGCCATTAATCAAGGAAATCTTTTAAATTAGTCGACTCGATAAGCAAACTAGAGGGAAAATACCAGTTAACCCATGCAAAAGCAGAGGGCATCCTGGCACGGCAGCCCCGGTAGCCGCCCGCACACCCGGCGAGGGGAACCTCGTACACGCCCGGCGCTGTGTGACCCTGCCCGGTACAGCCCCTTCTACCGGAATTATAACCCATTGATGCGTTTTGCTTCGGGCTCAGAGGCGTGGGTGTGGTGTCTAAAATTATGCAGACTGGGAATGTTTTTTTTTAATACACTATTTTAAATGACTGCTACAATGGGTAGGAGGGAACAATAGGATTTTGCGGTGCGAGGTGATATGCGGTGGAATAGGATTAAGAAGGACAATAATTATATGGAAGAATCTTGTTTCCTAACCTCCTACGTGATGAGGTGTAAAGCGCAATTGTAAATTACAATTAGCCGGAGAATAAAGGTTTCCTCGGGAGCGGGGTGGAATTTCATCGCGGTGTATCGATGAATATTAAACCCGAGCGGCTGGATCGGCACTGCCGGGCTGCGGCTCTTTCCCTCAGGAGTGGTTTTGCGAAGGGACTGAACCGCGGCTGCCGGGCGCGGCGGGAAGAGGGACAGCAGTGCCGGGGGCCGGGGCTGTGCGCGGCTCGCAGCGGCGCGGAGGGGCGCGGAAGGGCGCGGAGGGGAGCGGAGCGGAACCGCTCCCATCGCGACGGCAACCCGGGCTCGGACTCCTCCGCTGGCAGGAGAGGGGCAGCGGCTAATCGGATTGGGTAGGCTTCCGTAATCCCAGCCCGATCGGCGGTGGTGTCTCTCTCTCTCCAATATCACTAATGTCACTTCTATTAGCTGCATTAGACAGATGTTCAAAAGCTCCCTCTCGCTTGCTCTCTAAATCTGATCCCCCTGTAATACTTTCACTGGTATTA